>JAWNNK010000813.1:9715000-10047500 GCA_035045065.1 Hirtodrosophila trivittata
GTTGTTGTTATTGTTGTGGCTCGTATATTTGTGTAATCACCGCGTATGTTGCTGCTGCCATTCAGCCATAAATCCGCGACAAGATCGTTAACACTGCTGTCACGGGTTGTTGCTGCTGCCGTTGGTGTAGGATTTTTGACATCTCCACAGGCTCCAATGCCATCACCTGTCAGGTGCTGTTGTGTTGTCGCTGTCGCCGTAGCAGCGGCTGCAGTTGCAGCAGCATCGTCGGTTTTGATGTTGTTCCCATTACCATTGGCCATTTAAGTTTCTCCAGCCGCTGATAGTCGCTAAATCCTTTGGTCAGCTGCTGCGCTGCTTGTTTGCTGCTGATCTTGGCTAATTTTGTGTGCCTTTTGTTGTATTTGCCGTTTATTGGCTTTGTGTTGTTTTTTCGCTGCAAATTTAGTTAATTTCTCGTTGCATTTCTCTGCCGACTTTTCACTAGAGTTGTTGTTGCTTGAAGATGGGCACTTTCCATTCTCTACCAATATATCGATATTTTTTAATTTGTTTCCGATAGTGCGCAATTAAAGCAATTACAAGGCAGAGTTCAACGAAATTTTTCAATTGCAATAAAATTAGCAGTAGAAAACTAATATCATTGTAAAACCTGTAACTTTTCGTGCTTTTTGCTGTAGAATTATTAAATAATTCTTTTATATAATACACATACAATTGTAATGTAGGTCCATTTAATTAAAATGTTATCGGTTATGTGTCAGCACTATTATTTCTGTTTTCCAATATAACTGTGTGACCAGATTGTACAACAAATATTCCAGTACTTGTATTACCAACTACCTAAATTTAGCTGCATGCTATCAGCTCTAAGCAATCTGAGTCTTCAGATATTATTTCGTTTATCGACTGCGTGCACACTGGCGACTTTTGTTTTGTGTTCGCACTCCTTGCCTATAGCTTACGAGGAGAACGGCAGTTTCGGGTATAAACGTTGCTAATTGGCGCAATAGATGCATGATTAATGCAACAAAAAAGGGAAAGGCGAACGTATAAGTTTTTTGTGTAAATAATATAAAAGTGAATGGTGCAACGAAGAAAAAAGGAAACCAAACAACAACTAAACAAAACAGTGCAAGGGCGGCGTAAAGAAAGTGGAAAAGAAAATTCTGCGTAGCAAACAAACCGGTCGGCGCGCAACACACATACATACATACGTACATAAAAATACAGACGAAAACGTCGTCAATATTGTATGCAAAAGACGCATTTTTAACAAAATCGTGTGCTTGAAAACAAAAAAAAGAAAACACGAACGCAAAAACGTACAATATATACATACAAATTTCAAAGTGTATTTTCCATATTATTTTTTATATTTGCGCTGACCAAACGAAAAACGCAAAAGGCGGCCGCCATATGCGACTGTGACTGCTGCTGCTGCTGCGGGGGTGACAGCGCAAGAGGCGTACCAAAGGTGGTGAGAGCAAAAGCTAAAACGACGCAACGCAACGCAACGCAACGCGACGCGACGCTCACCTTTCGCGTATTGTAAATTGTTTTTGCAAACACAAACTAACCTTCCCGGCCAACCGCACGCCCGCAACAAATGCTGCAGCAGCATCGTGTGTTCCACTTTTGATTGGCAGCGCCCCTTGTCCTGATTTTAGTGCAAGTAAGAGCGAGTGAGAGAGAAAGAGAGAGAGGTCATCTAGTGACGCTGTGTTTGAGATCAGTAGTATCTTTTATAGCAAAAGTTACTCTCTTCTCCATTAAACAACTCTCTTCCTTAACGTTTGTTGTCGCCGTTTGCGTGTGTGCCAATTTATATACAAATACATAAATACGCGTTAGTAAGCAATCACAGAAGAGCGCAATATTGTAAAATGCAAGGGAGCTGTAACTGCGACAGCAGCAGCAGCAGGCAGGTGAGTTCCAATTAGGACGTCGGGCAAAGTGAAGTGACTGCCCCCTGCTCCAAACGCATTTTAAATCTACCATCCATATCCATATCCATTCCATGCCCATTCATCCTTCTGTCGTGGGGTTGTTTCTTTCTGCTTCTGTTTAACTTGGCAGCAGAAGCGGCAGCAGCCTGACCACGGCCCCATTTATTGACTTGTCTACATTTCTTCTACGTCTTTTGCTATATGTATGTGTGTATGTACTACGAGTGTACGTATGTATGAGTATACATGCATATGTCTGTCTGTCATTGCCGTTGTCGTCCCTTCCAGCTCCTCACTCTCTTCCTCCTTTTCTTTCGCTCTCTCTCTTTCTTTTTCTCTGTGTCTCTGTCTCTCTTCTGCCCTCTTTGCTTTTGTATACAAATTATGGTGCGCTTTGCTTGTTGTTGTTCCTGTTTTTACAGTTGTTGTTGTTTTTAGCGTTTATGGTATTGCTGCTGCTGCTGCTGCTGTTGCTGCTGTTGCTGCTGCTGCCGTCGTGCATTCCACTCATTTGTTGTTGTTCTTGTTTTCCTTTTGTTGTTGCTGTAGTTGTTGGTGTATATAGTGTAAACGTTATAAATATAGATTTTAATTTGCTTTTACCGCATTCGAAATTGATTTCTGTTTGCTCTACAGTTAATAATTGCTTTGCCCCAATACACCCCAGCGCACCAAACCCCACCCCACACCACTCCACCCCACCCAATTTCCACCCCACTTGTGAGTTGTGAAGCGTGCAATATGCTAAGAAAAGTGAAAATTGAAAAACGTCAGTCGAAGGGGAGGACACAGCCATACAGCAAGGCGTGGAAGTCGAGGTTTTCTTTTTCTTTTACTTTTTGTTTTTTATGTATATTTCATTTCCACCTTTGCCTTAACCTGGCGTCTTCTGTTGCTAATTCAATTAACATTTAGCCTCAACAGTTTACCACCACCCTGCACCGCCTGCCCCCCTTCTTTGGCTCTTTGCCCTTGCCACTTCACAAGAATTTTGTTGACCCATTTTTGGCATTTTTGTTTTGCCTTTAATTAATATTTGTAATTCTCATGTTTCCCCTGCTTCCATCTCCTCGTCTGATAAGCAGCTCGAAATGTTTTTTATTTTGTTTTCTTTTTGTTGTTGTTGTTCATAGCAAATTAACAGTTTTTACTACATCGAGCTTTATAGTTTCATTATCTCGTCTCTGGATTGGTTGCACTCATGTACATACATATGTACAACAATACGGCTCTGTATGTATGTATGTATAACTAGGCTGCAGGCGGGCTTGTACATATTTACATATGTATACCCTGTACCCAGAATATGTGTGACAAGGGGTATTATAAAGATCAGCATATTAAGGTTAAGATCAAAGAGTCTATAATATATACATACATATATCTATATGTATTTATATACTTCATCATCATCGAAGGGTCTAGCTATGTTCATATGTATAGTAAACATTGAAACGTTAAGCTTCTAATAATATCGTTTTCACAGTATCTTCTGAAGATTTCTTTTGTTTTTTTTAGCTGCCGCAGACAAATCTCAGATTTCAGCCAAAAATTTGCTCTAAAACTGTTTATATTTTCTCGTTTTTGGCTCATATTTAAGTTTATATATTCCATATTTACATTCTGTATAAATTTACTGCTGAGTTTTAAAAATTATATAAGAAACATGATGGTTCTAATTAGTTGTGAAGCGCTGTAGCTGGAGAAGCGCCATAAACTCTAACTTTATATGTGCAAACCTTGCACTTAAATTAAAGATATATAAAGTTGTATCATAGTTACATTGAAGATACATATTATTACAGTTATATGCTATATAATATATAGTAATGTATGAATAATAATAGTCTTTCTAATCTAAGAAATATATCTTCATTAGGTAGATTGTAACTCGGATCGACTGCAGTTACGCCAATCCGAATCGCATGATTTAAAGAGTAATTATTAATAATTGAGGGAAATATTCTATATATTCCCTTACACAGTTGATGCCGATTTAAGCGATATATAGATAGAGATAAAAAAGAAACAAATATCAATAAATGTCTTATATTATTTTTAATGAATGCTTTTGTTAGTTTATATATAAAAATATTCAAGAAATTGAAAAAACTTTGCTAAAAAATATAGCTTTAACTCCAGCTCATTATACGCAGGGTATTTCCTAGTCGTGCATTCCCTTCTTTATCCGTTTTGTTTAGCTTAGCTTTGTTTTCTTCTTTCTTTTTTGTTGTGTTGTGGCATGTGTGGGCTGCGCTTACGTGATTAAGTGTCGCATTCAGCAATCGATAGATGCATTCATAGTTTTATTCATTTTCTATTCCATTTTTTCCATTTTCTATGAATTTGCTTTCGAATGACACTTTTCCAGCTTTATTACCTACGGGTCTTTATTCATATACATATATTCATGCTTTTTCTTCTATTTTCTTGTATTTTCTTCTTGCGGTGTCTTCTTTGAATGTTGCAGCTTGATCTTGAGTCTTCAAAGAAATCATATAGGGTTTATGTCTAATAATAAACCTTAACTGTTGCTTGAGCTCTGCTTAAACTGTGTTTTGATTCTCTTTTGGGTTCATAAGAAAATCTTTCATTAAAAAGGTTTTCCGAGCATCAATAAAAATATGCATGTAAATTATAAGTGGAAAAGTTTTTTATGGATTAGGAAAATGTTTGTAGAATTCAGATTGGAGAAGAAAATTGTGGTCTACTTTTCGAAACACGATTTAACAATTGATCAGTTCAGATATATATATGTTATATCTCGCGATAATATGAACTATTAGTTAATCATTTTAATGTGTTCAACTACTTGGTAAACGGGTTAGAAACCGTTGAGAAAGTAACTCTTTCATTCACCATTTAACCTCTGACGACAGCGAACACCCTTTCTTTTGTTGGTCCGTTAAGTTGACATTGTATCCAGCTGGGAAAGCACACAAGAAACCAGTTAAACTATTAGTCGTATTTATTTTTCTATTTTCTCTTTATATACATAAATATTTTCATATTTCTCCCAGCAGTGAAAAAAGTTTTCAGCTGCAGTTTTAAAGCTCCTTTTATTGTATAGAAATAGTTAATCTATAGAGCAGCATTTGTAGTGTATCCTTGTTAGTTTCAAAGGATTCAATTTAATTACATTCTTTGGCTTGTAACTAGCTAATCTCTTCTCTTCCCCTAAGTCTGCTAATTGCTCAGAGGTATCCATTTGTCATTTGCCATTTACCTTTTTCTATGAGGTGTCCTTTGTAAGGATTCCGCTACAATGGTCATTGATTGCTTTTTTCCAATTGAAATTCAACTAATTCCTTTTGCTTTTGTGCTTTTTGCAGCTCTTGGCGCTGCCCGCGAATGTGTCGCAAGCATAGAAGATTCGCCTGGCAGCCAGCAGTAGAGCAGGACAGTCAGGACAGCGAGGACGAGTCAGGATACAAATGTCGTCGTCGAGCAACGGCGGCATCAATAGTGCCACAAATGGCCGCAGTGGCAGCACTGGCAGTGCCAACATTAATCTTAATCTCAAGGCCAAAACCGGAACAGGAGCAGGAGCATCAATCCAAGTAACGGCACACAAAACGCTGCCGGATCTTAAGACGCAGCGCAGCAACAGCAGTGCCGACAGCGGCATTGGATTCGTGGACAAAACATTGGCCACCCATCGCCGTGACAGTTCCCATGTGGAGAAGTCCCAATTGCTGGAGAAAGCGCTCAGCTATGGTCCGCCCCAGCAGCAGAGCAAGGCAATTGGGCTCAGCAAGGAGCCAAAGGAGGGGCATCTGGTTTACTGCGAGGGCAAATTACAGGTAAGAATAATCATACAGAATCAATCGATAATCGCTTATCGATTTTTATAGTTTGAATAGTGTATCGCTCCTTATGGAGCATCGATCAATGGCGATCGCTGGAACTTGATTAATCAACGTTTTCCTTTTATCCAATTTCTTACAGGCCGGCAGTCTACAGTCGCTAATAATGCACATGGTGCCCACCCATGATTACTATCCAGGACATGGCTATCTTTTTGCGTTTCTATTGAGCGCACGTCTGTTTATACGACCACACGAGCTGCTCGCACAGATCTCAACCAGCTGGGAGCAACAACAGCAACAGCAGCAACTGGCAGCTGGAGGCAGTTGCGATGTGGTTGATGAGGCAGTTGCTCAGCAGCCGCTGCCATTGACGCTGCACTTGAACTCTGCCTCGCCACTGACACAACGCAAGGGTGGAGCCACTAGCCATGAGCTGGAGCTGGAACCGAAGCCACAGCAGCGCACGTTTACGCAACGTTCGGCACAGCATTGCATACGTTTGTTGTCGGAATGGATTGAGATCTTTCCGTATGATTTTCGGGATGAGCGTCTCATGCAGCAGGTGCGCATATTGGCCAGGAAATGTGTCTACATAGACAACTCGCTGGGCAAGCAGGTGTCGCGCATCCTGCAGCTGCTCGTCTCGCGGCTAACAGCCTTGGAGCAGTACGAGGAATTTCTGCAAACGCTTAATCATGAAGCTGGCGATGCGCAGACCCAGAACCATCATCATCAGCATCATCATTACCAACAGCAACAACATCATCATCATCATCATCATATTCATTTGCATAATCCATTTCAAACATTCTTGGGCAGCTCTCATACATCAGGAAGTGGAAATGCAACGAATGGGGTTTCATCAAGTGGCTCAACGAGTGCAGGCAGCACTGGCAACTCAACGAGTGGCAGCAATTCTGCTTCAAGCACACCACAGCCGGATGAGGTATTTGGCATAATGGACATTTGTCCCAGCTGCGAGCATTTGGCTCATCAGCTAACAGCCATCGAATTGGATCGTCTATCGCATATTGGACCCGAGGAGTTTGTACAGTCGTTCGCCAAGGATTATCAGCAGGCCAAATCAGTGTCGGCTGACGTAACGTCTGGCGCCAATGCTGGAGCGGGTGCGGCAACAGGAACGGGAACCGGAGCTATGAACGATATGAAAAAGACACGCAATTTGGAATCTTATGTTCAGTGGTTCAATCGTCTCAGCTACTTAACAGCCAGCGAAATTGTCAAGGTGGGTGGAAGGAGGGATTACCAAATGCTTAAAATGATTGAATGTAACATAAAGGACAGGAAGTAGGGATGAATATGTCAAAGGGATTAGAGGGAGAGAAAATCGCAAGAAAAAACAAAAAACGCAATTTCAAAAATGTGCAAATCAATAAGTTCACTGAGAGAAACAGACAGAGAAGTATAATATAATAACTTAACTTATAAAATGAATTTCCCAATCAGAAACTTAACTAAATTCTGATAGGAATCGTCTAGCACGAAATAGAGCAGTGCAGCCTTGTGAGCCTTTTGTGTGCGATAGAGAGATACGAAAAGATAGTTTAAAGTTGAACACAAAGTTAATTAAATTGAAATTCCTTTTGTCTATGTATATAGCTTTTATATATATGTTTTGTCTGATCAATTATAGTATCCGAAGAAGAAACAGCGTGTGCGCATTATTGAGTATTGGATTGAGACGGCACGCGAATGCTTCAACATTGGCAATTTCAATAGTCTGATGGCCATAATAGCTGGTCTAAACTTGGCGCCCATTGGCAGACTTAAAAAGACGGTAATAAATCATTTTTATTATTCATTAAATTTAATTTATTTATTTAAGTGAAAGTTTATATTGATAATACTTTACCTTCCTTGTTTAGTGGTCAAAAGTGCAATTGGCAAAGTTCTCAGTGCTGGAACATCAAATGGATCCAACATCGAATTTTAACAGTTATCGCTCGACGCTTAAAGCTGCCATGTGGCGCTCCGAGGGAGCCACAGAGGAACGCGAACGTATAATCATTCCATTTTTTAGTTTATTTGTTAAGGATTTATATTTTTTGAACGAAGGCTGCTCGAATCGGTTAGTTTTTCTTCAGTTTTCTTTGTGCTTCATCCAATTACAATTTCAATTAACTTTTCAGTTTGCCAAACAATCATATCAACTTTGAAAAATGCTCACAACTAGCCAAACAAGTGATGGAGTTTAATGAATGGAAGAAGGTCTCTTGTCCATTTGATAAAATGCCGAATGTAATTGCCTATTTGCAGCACATTGCTGTGCTCAATGAGAACACACTCTCGATGGCATCCTTTGAGTGTGAGCCGCCAGAGAATACTGAGGAAAAGGATCGCTATAAAACTGTGAAAGCCGAAACGAAGCAACAATTGCTGCAGCAATTACAGGAGCAGCAACAACAGCAACAACAACAACAGCAACATCAGCAATAGTTGACCCTTAGATATATAGAACATACTAAATTTAAGTTAACGCTTAAGCGCTTGCCATGTTTATTATTTTTTTTTATAACTTAATTTTTTTTTACATAAGTCGATTATAAATTTTAAGATGTTTAAGGTGTGAAATTGTTTAGGCTTAAGTTAATTAATTAGTGTTCAGACAAGGCTCATGCGCAACTCTTTCAAAGATGGCAAAGGACTTCTAAAGCCTTTTTGCTCCATCCTAAAGCACTTTCAACTGCTGTCCGTATTCTTTGAATTTCTATCAATCTCATTTCAAACTCATCTACTCTTTCCTTACGCTACTCTTATCCTTTTCAAACACTACTACTACTACTACTTTTGCACCAATGACCGTTAACCAACACTGCACGAACCTTCGTAGCCAAGAAAGGCGCATGCGCAAAAATACGAAACACGAAACATTTTCTATGAAACGCAAAGCATCTCCATAATGTTGCCAGTAATTCAATATATTGAACTAAGCAGTTAAGCAAATTAGCAACAAAAAAGAAAAAAATATAAAAAAAAGATAAAATGAAAAGGAAACAAAACAAAAGAGAGAAGAATAACAGAACAGAAAAGAAAAGAAGCGAAATGAATGTATGTACTTAAAGCATTTTATTGCCGCAATTTAAATATATTTGGTTATATATATGTATGTAATATGTATGTATTCAAGAATCGGGTGGGGAAAAAGAATATTTATACATAATGTCATAATTTATTTTGAACAATTTGACAAACTTGCGTGTGTGCGCGTTATTTTGTAAGCGAACAGTATTTATATTTATATATATTTACACAATTTTATAGCTAAATTAAATCATTTTTAAAATTCAATCGATTTCATGACGCTTTTGTCCTTGAAGCTTCAACATTTATTAACAATTATTAACAATGCAGCGTAACTCACACATATTTTCTATAAATGTAAGAACAACACCAACAACAACAAGAACAACAGAAAGTACACCTTGTGGTAGCTACAATGATGCTTTACCTTTTTAAGATTTTATTTCTAATTGAGGTAACTGCATGTACACATAAATATTTACTTATATTTCAGAAGAAAAACAAAAGATATTATAATGAAGTGTGTATGGAATCTCTATGATATTAACTATAATGGGACTAAATCGAAAAACAAGAAAAAACCAGAAATAATCGATTTAAAAAACTGCTTTTGAATAAATCAACTGAACAAAAACAATTCTCATAATACTCGAAGTTTTTCTTATTGATTTTCTTATGCTCTTAAGCCGTTTAAGCTAAGTGAAACGGGTATATTGTAGTTATGCAAAGATATCTGGCAGTGGGGTACGCCTACAACGTTGTGTAGACATATACATATATATTTTTGTGCACAATCAATAGTCACATTTGCCGAGTCCAGTACAACTGTTGAACTTGGCGTTCTCTGGTGACTAATAACTAGTATATACTTTAAGGAGTGTATTATTAAGTCTTAGTTCTTCCCTCCGCACTCGTTAAATCCATCAATATGAATTATAAGCATAGTCCTAAAGCTATAGCTGTCATTCATTGCACGCTTTTATATCAGCTCACTCGTTCACTATGCTTTAAGTTTTATAATACAGAAGTTACTCAAGAATCAATACAGTAAGACCTCGATTATACGTGCTTTTTGAGATCAAACTCATTACGGATAATCATTATCAAGGATGGTAAAGGAACATCTCGGTTAATAGAGTTATAAAATTAAATACTAAGCAACCCAGTTAACCGATGTTCCCGATTGATATAGGTCTCAATAATCGAGGTTAAACTGAACATCATAAATCATCACTGTATTTAATTGCGTGTGTGATTGCGTGTGTGTATATATACATATATGCATGTGTGCTGGGTAACACATTTTATCAGGAAATCTCGTAGTCAAGCAGAGTCGACTGTTACGTAGTAACTTCTCTTGAGAGCGGGAAGGCGGACTGTTTAAATTCAAATTCAAATTATATATTTGGCGCGCAACTCTACACTTGACGAAAGCTTGCAGCTGACCTACCACCTTCGAAAAACAGTGTTGTCAGGAACATTGTTATCGATAGCTGTTGTTGTGATATAAGTTTGTCTCGATAACAGCTGTGCCCAAAACAGCCCCTACATAACAAATGCACACACAGACGCACGCACACACACACACACATGCAAATATTGACAAGCATCCACATAGGGGGAAAGCGGCATCGGCATTGGCGCTGATGGTTTATACGCGATGCGACTCTGTTGGCGTGCAGACGTCTGACGGTAAAAATTAAAGGAAAAATTGAAGTCGAAAAGAGCGCATAAAAACATTTCTAATTGGAAACAGAGCCAAGTACACAAGTGCATCAAATTGAATTAAGAACGCAAACAACAAGCGACAACAACAGCGGTCGTAGGTGTGTGTGCATTGAGTTTGTAAAGTGCAATTGCTATTTCATGTATGTTTTTTTTTTGTGTTGCTTACGTAGCGTAGACGTAAACGGTGCCGTAGCGGCGCCGACAACAAGCAAGCAGGCACCAGGACGATTCAATTGGAGTCAACGAGTTGCGCCCAATTTGTTGCATTGAAGTGCAGCCAGAGGCAAAAGCAAAGGCGCAGGCAAAGGCAAGAACCTGTTGTTGTTATTGTTCACTGTGGGGCAATAACAAAGGGAACACAGCGACAAAGCGACCAAAAAGACGGTAAAAATCGATTGTGCTCATTTTTGTTTTGGTTCATGTTCACATGGTTTACGCCAAAAGCGTGTGCCTGTGTATGTGCCTGTGTTTTGATAACTTAAGAAGTACGGCGAAAGGAAGGCGGGAACTCCAAGAATAACAAATCAAAACGAGAGCAACAACAAGAGACGATAACAGTGTCCACTTCTATATCTGAGGACGTCTGTCTTTGCATTTGGCATGACTCATGCAGCGCTGCCCAAAAACGGCTACAAATAAGCAAGAAAAATGAAAAATCATCAAAAGTATGCCAAGCTACCCCAAGATTTGGATTTGAGCTTTCAAAGTGATTTAGACTTGCTGCCGGACACAGCAGCCGATATCGATGTCGATGAGTTCAATTTGAGTGGCACGCCACCTGCTGGTTTAGTACTAAACGACGACGACGACGACGCTGGCGTTGACCACAGCAACGACGACGACGACGACGAGATTGTCATTGCAGCGCAAATTGTGGGCGGCAGTGACGGCAGCGGCGGCGGCACCGGCGGACTGCGTCTAGCCACACGTAAGCAGCGCAAGCAGCAGTTAGAGCAGCTGTATAACCAAAAGAACAAGATCTGCGGCCTGGGCAGTGATAGTGTTATCGAGGTAAGTCCATCATTTCAATCGATAACAAATTCTATAAAAATTGCGATCTAATCGTTATCGGCGATCAGTTAAATCTATTCAAATTTGATGTCAAAATGTGAGATCAGATAAGTTCTATATAATTTCGTGTCGATTAACGAAAACTTCTATCGTTCCCTCAATAAATTCGTCTGCTGTTTGGTCCTTTTGTCCTCCATGGTCACTTATCTATGAATGATTCAGCATTTCCGCTTTCAATCTCTTTCTTCCTATGTATAAACATTATTTGGGCTTTGAGTAAAATTGTGGAAAATGTTGCTATTTGCGTAGCGTAACGTGAAATTCGGAGAATCTCAGCAATTTCACCAAAAATTCGTCGTCTTCTTTTCTCGAGCAATGCAAAAGATAAAAGAAAATGACAACAAAGCACAATAAAGCAGCAGACCGACAACTTAGAAGAAAACAAAAAAGGAAAATCGATAAGACAACAAAGAACTATGAGTACTTAGTCATTTGTAATAGCCACAATTCACCTGAACTCAACAAAGTATAAAAAATCCACCTTTAAAACTATTGACAAAAAGCCAAAAGCTCAAAATGTTATTTCTATTGCCGTGCAATTGTTTAAACTCCAAGAAAAACGAATGTAAAAAAGAAATGTGGAAAGCGCGATGGGAAAAGGACGTCGCTCTTAATGCGCTGATGTTAATGGATTTATGTTGTTGTCAAAGTCATTTGTGGGGGCGTAATGATGTCTACTTAAAATGTATTTTTGGTTGCTGATGATAAGGCAAGTGTCCTCCATTGTGTGGCAACTGACAATTGTGTGTGCCGTGCGGCGGCGGTAGCCTGACCAATGTGGCATGTACTACTCGCCGGCGGTAGCCCAGTCTCCAACAGAGCTTATCTCTTAAGCAGGTTCATTGTATAAAATTGAAGTGTGTACACTGAGCGAAATTTAATTAAATATTTATTAAAATCAACTCAAAGCAGCTGACTACGAATTAAATATAAAAAAAAAAATACAAAAAAATTTAAATTTATAAATTAAAAATAGGAATAGTCAAGATTAAAAATAAAAATAAAAAAATTAAAATCTGGGGAACAAAAATATAAGAAAAATTGATGTAATTTAAATCGATCCATTTATTGCAAGGCTTGGGGAAGGCCCAGAAAAACCCAATCAGATCAATATATTAGTATATATATACTATTCCTTATGTATATACTATTAGGAGCAATAGTATAAAGAAGCTTAGTATATTGAAGTATTAAAGTATAAGAGAATTAGTAAATAGGGTTTAGTACTGTTACTAATTAGTATACTATTAGAAGTGATAGTATATAAAAGGAGTTAAGAAAAGTTGAAGTTACGTTAGTTAAAGGGTGGGAAAGGAATTATACTAAGGTAAAGGAAAATAGAGAACTTTAGAGAGTGAAGGGATATTTCCCTTGAGACCAAAACTTACACATAAATATGATCGTTCCCAAGCTAAACTTGTACGCTAAGGTCTTAGTTTGGTTCAATAGTTTTGCTCAGTGTACGCTTTTCTTTTCGAGGATTGTCCAATGACACAAAAATCAATAAAAAGTCGTTTCTATACGCATTTCTTTCTACTTTTTGTATACCTTGTTTCGATATAAATAACTAATGAAATGCCGCTTTACGTACGTCGACACCTGGTCGTTAATTGCATGCGTTTATTTGCCTATATAGAGCACTCTTTTTTAATCGAAAGAAACAAATAATTAATAATGCATCAATCAATAGCTCAGTTCAGTTGATATCCCATACATTTTATACGAACTATGATGAATCCTCCACCTGGTTAAAATATATACGCCTATCGCATATACTGGGAACGCGTGTTACGCCACAAAACTAAGGGATGGTTTGTTATGGAGTCTACTTTGGATTCGACTCTGAAAACAAGGGAAAATCTTTTTTTTACAAGCTTGTCAATCTCTATGCAGCTTATTTGGCATTGCGTGCCAAGGCTTATGGTACGGTCCAAAAAATACGAGAGACTCCACAGTTCTGGAAGGGATTACCCGGCTGTCATGTGGGAAATTTGTGTCGAAAGGAAAATAGTTTGTGTTTGTGTGTGGTCTCTGCGTGCAATTAGTGGTAGTAAATTTATTTTGCATTAAGCTTTATTTCATTGGACTTTCATTGCGAAAATCGCTGGGACTGCCCCTACTATCTGGGCGCCTCCCCCTAATAGCCTTAACGCTTAATTAAGCACATAAGCCTAATGGAAATGGTTTATGGTTTAAATGCGCTCGTTTTGATTTGTTCATTTCGTTTCATTTGATTTAATTTTTTAATAATAATAATTACTGTTTATTTGCTTCCCAACTGACGAATGAACCAATTCAATTTTCACTCATTTTCTTTTTTATTTTCACACTTATTTTCATCTGTTCTTAAACTACACACGATTAAATTAAATTACAATTACGAGTATAATTTCATTTTGCATTTGAAATTTAGTACACAATTTTGCCTCTTGAATAATCCCTCCGACAGTTTGTCCAGTGCGGACAATCAGGCGCCACAATAGCTATAATTAGACATTTATCGATATATCACAATTCTATCTATCGATTATCTATAGATCTATAGATCTACTCACCCATTGATAATGCTATGAAAGCCAGCACCAAAAGTAGCGCTACTTTAAACCTCATTCCGAATGCGAAGCTCAATTGCAACTGATTGTTTGGCATTCGAATTTTTAGATTATAAACCTATTTTTTTTGCATTAAAACGCACTTATTTTTAGTCTAGAATCTCTGGAAAATTTCAATGCAATACGAGCTATATACATATATATATATATATATATTGCAATAATCGGGTAATATAGTTTTGCCTGTCTGCCTGCTTAATGTATATATTTTTTTGTACTTATTTTATTACTTGAGGAAACACTATAATCGCCTCACTGCTTATCAATATATATAATACTGCTAATAAATATATATAAATATATACATATATACAAGTAATAATTATATATATATATGCATATTAAGTTGCGTCGGAAAATTTGTTCGACTTCTCAGTTTGTGCTCAATCAGAGCGAGATGCAATATTCCAATCAGAGTCTCAATCTAATTAGTTAAAATATTTTATTACTATTACACATTGACAGTATATAGACTGAACTTACACAAACTGATAAATCGTATATATATTTGAAAATATGTCAATCTATCAAACATGAAAAGAAATGTGTGATTTATGACTTAAAAGTATATTAATTGACAGTTAACTCATCGTTAGCTGAACTTGATTGAAAATTATCGATATATTATATATTCTTCTCTGCAATTCGTATAAATAAATTGAAGTTTCTAGTTCAAATAATGAATATAATTTTTCTTCTTCTATAAGTCATTGTAAGACAAAGTTCTGGACAACTATTTTATGCAGATAATTTGGTTAATACTCGTCTATATCTAAGTTTCTTAGCCTTTCCTGGACTGTTTTCAGAGTAGGCACAACATTAACTATTTAATATCTATTCCTATATATGGCCCATTTTATTCAGATAATAAGCGTCTATAAGTTCTCAGCTTTTCGATCTCTCGTCTCAAAAGAAAATCTAAATTTTCTATATAGTATATATCCGTATTTCTGGCTTATCTTATTCAAATAATTTGACTTATACTCCTCTATAAGTTCTAAGCTTTTCCTTGTCTGGTCTCAATACAGAGACAACATTTGCTATATAATATAAATCCGTATGTTATTCAGTTAATTCGGTTTATACTCTATATATAAGTTATATACGTTCTTAACTTTTCCTTGTCTGATCTCAAAGCAAAATCAACATGTTCTATATAGTATATATCCCTATTTCTAGCTCATCTTATTCAGATAATTTGGCTTATACTCGTGTAAAAGTTTCTTAGCCTTTTCTGGACTACTTTCAGAGTACACCCAAACTTTTCTATGTAATGTATATCTCAATCTTATGGCATACTGTATTCAAATAACTTGCTTTATATTCGTCTATAAGTTTTCAGCTTTTCCCTATCTAATCTCAGAGCAAAGACACAACTTTCTATATAATATATAAGCCCTATTTCTGGCTTATTTTATTCAGATGATTTGGCTTATACTCTATATATAAGCTCTCAGCTTTTCCTCGCCTGGTTTCAGATCAGACACGAAATGTTCGACATAATATATATCCCAGTATTTATGACCATCTTATAGATTATGGTCTAAATATTGTTACCTTTTTAGCTTTTCTCCTTCAGCTATCACTTATCATTAGACGCCGTAAATCTATCTTCTCCTTTGCTTTCTTTCCCGTCGTCGTCTCTCGGTTCGTCTGTTTTTTCTCCCTATTTCTAGTTCGACAAGGAGCTAATAAATTATCCTGTATTTAGGTTCCTTGCTGACGCTATCTGTGTGCCATGCTTCCTTTTTATGCACGTCTATAGCTGCCTTAAGGACACTTTTCCACAACACAATTGCTACCTTGTCCCTGTTCTCATTCACCTCTCTCACTGTCTGTGTGTGTGTGTGTGTATAAGTGTGATTGTGTGTGTCTCGGTGTGTATGTAAAATTGTGGCAACCAATTAATTTATGCCCTGGCCCCGGCTCAAATGCGGCTTGCATCAAGTGCGGCTCATTATGAAGGAGAGATTCGGTTGAGCCGGTGCAATCTAACCTACATTTGGATAACGTTGTCCTCGTTGCATCAACCGGAGGCCTGGTAACTTGCAGCTGCTGCCATAACACGCATACGTACCGTGCAACGTGCTACGTGCCCCATTGTGGCTATACACTGCAATATACAACACACTGTGCTAGATTTTGGGGGGCCCAACTGGCCGTTCACCGAACGTTGCGCCTGTGTTCCGTGTGTCCCCTCCAGTGTTTGTTTATTTTAGTAAACACAATGCAACAAACAAACCAAAACCAAGTTGCAGTGAAAAGGACGTGCCAGAGAAGCCCCATCATGTCCACGTTCACGTCCATGTCCACGTCCACGTCCAGGACCAGTGGCAGTGGCAGTGCCAGTGCCAGTGCCAGTGCCAGGTCCTTTTGTGGCGCTCCATAGGCGTTAGTAGGCGTGCCGCTCTGTTGCCTCCCTGCCAACCAGTCAGCCAACCAACCAGTCAACCAACCAGCCAACCAGCTTTGCCTTTGTTTTTTGCTTTTGCTATTTGTGACATGAAAATATATGCAACATGAATTTATAACACGGCTAAGAAAATTTATCATGCTGGCTGCCAAGCAGCGGGCTTACTTCGTCCACAGTTTGTGGAGCAGCTAAAATTTGAAAGGGCCGCATTTAAGCGCATTTATTATTATAATATCATAATATAAAGTGCATTATTATGCATTGTTTTGCTCAGTCACGTGTTGCCCTCTAATGAAGACTGAATGCCGCTTAAGCTCCTCCTCAACGAGCAACCCTTCGAAGTTTTCCAACGTTTGCGGAAAACTCTTAACGTACTCCTGCATTTGCATAGCAACAAAATGTGTGCACTGCAATAAAGTTTGCTTGAAATGCATATCGAAGTGCAAATTTATGGACTATCGATAACGTTTCGATATATTATATGCTTTTCATCGACTGTTTATAGAATAGACTATTCGATTACTAACGTCAGCTTTCTTAGTAACTATCCTTAGTTAAATATAGAAGTTTGGGTAGCTTGAATGCATTGTTATTGGTTATCGATAACATTTTGATACCATAGATGTATTTAATTGATTGTTAAATCATATGATAGAGTATTAGATTGCTTAAGTCAGCTTTCTTAGTAACTATCCTTAGTTAAATATAGAAGTTTGGGTAGCTTGAATGCGTTGTTATTGGTTATCGATAACATATTGATATCATTGATGGCACATAAAATTGATTTTCAACCACATAATTCAGATTTCATAAGACTAAATGACTGAATATACAAGTTTGAGAATATACAATATACAATCGATAACATGTTAATCGATGATCATTTTATCGATGCTACATTTAGTTGATTGTTACCATAGAATACCCCATTAACTGATTTGCCTAGCTTTTATTGTAAAAACCAATTATCTAGTAGAACATATGCTTCGAGATCTAAAAATGCATTGTAATTGAGTATCGATAACATATTGATAACATTGAAGCTATATTAAGTCGGCTGTTTCCATGGAATATACCATTGGACTGCTAACAATATCTTAAATAATAACATTGATTAGCTTAATATAGAAAATTGGGAATTTAAAATGCATGTTTATTGATTATCGATAACATATTGATATCATTGATGCCACATATAAGCGATATTTACATCATATTTGATTGTACCAATCCTAAATTCAATATAAGAGTTTCTTCGAGACGCTGAAATTCTAAGAGTTATCGATAATGTATGATAATCGATAGTTTGCATAAAATGTTTTATAGCCTGCTTAAAAGATTTCCTATGGAACTTCAATAATTAAAGTATTAGTGGTAAAGGCAAAATCTATATATTTAAGCTATGCAAGCGAATGAAATGTGCAGTGGAATCTATCTCCGATCATTTATATATATTTATGTTAGTATGTATCGATAGGCAAACAAGTCCATATACTCTGTTTTACTTATCGGTATATGGTTATTAGAATGGGTTTTGTATGAACTTGCAGATGCTTCTAGTTCAAGTTAGTGTACTTTTTTTATCGATTTCCCCTATTCGATAGATAATGATCGATATAAAGTAAACTTGTGGCTCTTCCAGTGGACATAGAAAACTAAATTTTATGTCTCACAGAAACGGCTTCCTCCCCACCTCCAACTGCATTTCATGCCTAAAATTTCATAGACTCTTCTTCGATTTGAGTTTTCTGCGAATATATTCGATATATATTCAATAATCCATAAATTTTGTATATTTCCAACTCTCTTTTCTTATCTGCCTAATATGTTAACTGTCAAGCTATTTGCGATAATTTTTTGCGCTTTTATGCGAATAAGTTGCGGGTTATCCTTATCGAAATTTTATTTCCCGTCACATTAAAAATGAAAAACTTTTTCTAGTTTATTTTCCCTTCCATTTTTTTTAGGGATTTTTTTGGCTGATTTTGATGCTGGTGCAAATATAATTTGCACTTTTAATTGGCCGTAAAATAAACTGAAAGAAAGAAGTCCGCCAGTTGGTCAAAACTGGTAACTCGCATCCTGCAGGCGTTGAGGAAAAGTTTGTTTCGCAATTTCGTGTTATATTTTCTGCTTTTCCGCCCAGCCCCCACCCACCCATCGCTGCATGTGTTGCAATTGTTGTCGCCGAAATTTGGCGTTAAAATTTGCATTTTATTCACAGCTTATTATAATGTTGCCTGTCGCCTGCCACTTCTACTGCCACTGCCACTGCCACTGCCACTGCCACTGCCACTGCCACTGCCACTGCCACTGCCACTGCCACTGCCACTGCCACTGCCACTGCCACTGCCACTGCCACTGCCACTGCCACTGCCTTCCCTTCACGTGCTCCCCGAAAGATAAACGAGTTGAGTGTGTTCCAGTGTGTGTGTGTGTGTGTGTGTAGGCAAATCCTTCAGTTCCTTCCTGCTGTGCAACAAAATGTTTTCGGGCTTCTTTCACTGATTTTATGCGCACTCGTTTTGATTCACAGATTCTGGCCAAAACTATTCGAAAACTTTTACGAATATCTTTTATCTTTTATTAGTTTGGATCATTATGCATATCACACGCGAGAATACCTGAGGGGTTGAATCACTGCTGATTCATGAATCCTTATCGTACTCTCTGGAAAGTCACTATCTTCAGTATAAATACCTAGATCTTAACTTTTAATACAATATTTTGGGGTGCACCCAAAGGAATGCCGCAAATTTCTGTGCACTCGTCAAAAGTTTTTGGCACAAAATTTCACAAATTGAATTAATTGCGTGCAAAATTCCAAACGTAAAGAGCACAAAAGCCACTAAATGTCGGTTACAACAGCAGGGAAAACCCAAGCTCCAACCCCCAAACCTCAACCCCCAACCCCAAGCCTCAACTCCAACCCTGCAAAAAGTTGCCTAAAAAATTGTGTGTAAGCGCAACGCAAAAAAATAAAATACCAGATAAATTCCAATAGGTAAATGGGCAGATCTGGCAGATACCCTTTAAATAGTAGCCAAATTATATAAAATTATGATCAGTAGACTATTATTGTATATAGTTATATATGTATTATACATAAACGGAAGTAAAAGTAGTATATGGAGTACAAAGTTAAACAGCAGATTTTGCCTTTATTTAAAGATTTTTTGGAGTATAAATTTATGAAAAATTTATTTTATTTCTTACAGATATAAAAATATAAATTATATAGGCTGGGTACATCTATCATTTAACATAATATACAAAGAAAATAGCATCTATATACTTTTCCATAACAAATCTAAATCTAAATCTTAACCTAAGTCTAATCTATATCTAATCTTAGCTATGTTTTTCTAGCTGCCTTCTAAGATTTTGATGGTATTTTTAAGCATAATCTCTAGGGTTAAACAGGCTTTATCTTTGAGGCATATCCTATTTTAGGCCCTGTTTCTATTCGAATCCATAATATATATCGATTCCATGCTATATATGCATCCAGCTGTCCATCTCTATCCACCCGATGCCCAACTTTGATATACAAGTCATGTATTATTTTCCAGTTTTCAACTTTTGCGCAGCTGAAAGTAAGTTGAAAGTTATGTAACTCATAGTCGAAGCGCACCTTCTGCATTCTTATGGGTACATTTTAATGGGTACAGGGTAGGTACAGGGCAGGTACAGGACAGGTACAGGTGTGTTATAACCGAAATGGTTGGGGGCAACGTTGTGAAACTATTTCCAGCAAATTTGTATTAAATCAAAGTTCAAAGAGATGCGAGACCCCAAGGGATGCGTGTCGCTTCTGTGGCATCCTAGGATATATATATAAAGTTTATTCTGGAATTTACAGGCACTCTGGGTAGGCGCCATAATGTATGCTCTGGTTTATAGAAGCTGTCTGACAGCCTGCCTGCCCGTCTGTCTGCAACATGGCGTATACGTGTTGCGCTGCGTTTAATGCAAGAGGCAAAACAACGTAATTACCATAACAATAATCATAATGGGAAGTCCCAAAAAAGGAACAGAATGGAAAACAAAGACAGAAACAAAGGCAGAGAGAAAGGAATCTTAAAATAATTTCATATCCGTTTGATTTAAAATGCACAGTCAACGGCAGTTGCCATGTGAACGGTGGCACTTGTAAATGGCAGTTATGACAACGAAGTGGGCCAGGAACGGGATGCGCCTATGACTCATGAATGGATGGCAGCCATGCAAGGACCAAGGACCAAGGACCGATAGTTGCCAGAGAAAACGTGTGTGTGACTATAAAACGCTCTATGAACCATCATAAACAATACAATCAACAGGATGTAAGCACAACGAGCTGACAACATCGTACACCCACTCACACACACACATCCACACACACACTGCAGCAAGAACAGGAACAGCAGTTGAAGCAGAAACAGTAGCCAGGAGCTGGAGCTGGAGCTGGAGCTGAAAGGAGCAACAGGAGCAGGAGCTGCCGAAAATGCAAAAACTTCCGCTTTTACAGTGATGATAAAAGAAGAAGCCAAAAAAAGGATAAAGCTTCACTGGAGTTGTGACTGTGCCTGCTGCCATACTCTATGAATTGGCTATAGGAAAGGGTATATCAAAGTTGAAGCCTATAAGCTAAAAACAAGAAATGCTATCAATATCCTTATACCCAAATATTCCCAGTTCAGCTGCCTCATAAAAAAACTCTCGTTTAGGTAACTTAAAACTGGGTAAAGGGTATCTTTTAGTCGTTTTTGTGTGTTGTGTTTTGCTCTTTTGACTGCGCCTCTGCCTTTGGCTTGTAAACATGGAAAAATTGTCAATTCTAAAGTAACAACGGCAACCAGAAAAACTGTAGGAGACAGCGGCAAAGTCAAATAACGATGTGCCACAGAACGGGCAACCATACAACAAGAAGCAGCAGCAACAACAACAACAACAACAACAACAACAACGAGATTAACCACAATTACAGTCAAAAATGAATCAAAGGGGTCGAGTGTTATCGACTACATTTTACCCTTTTCCTGCGTTTTACGAGTGTTCAAAGAAATAGTAGTATGGTAAATTTATTTGTTAAACTGAATATACGCATAGATAATTATATTTTATTGAATTTTTACCGTTTTCCTGCGTTTTTCGGGTGTTCAAAAAAATAGTAGTGTGGTAAATTTATTTTTTAAACTCAATATAGGCATAGATAATTATATTTTTATTGAATTTTTACCGTTTTCCTGCGTTTTTCGGGTGTTCAAAAAAATAGTAGTGTTGTAAATTTATTTGTTAAACTCAATATACGTATAGATAAATATATTGTATTGAATTTTTAACCAAATTCAAGTATATAAACATACACGTTCCAAGCAGTGCACTGCTTTTAGAGCGCTCAAAGCGTTACTTCTATGAAAAATGAATTCTCTCAAAAAGTTCTTTAATTATTTGTCGATTAAAATCAAATTTCCGAGTAGATTTAAAACAAAATATATAAAAAAAATTAAATATATATATAACATAAATATTAAAAATATATATCATATATGAAAAACTATATATCATATATAAAAAACTCTGTATTGATTAGAAGCACTTTTACTTATGAAAATAGCTGAAGAAATCAAAGACTCAGATATTAAGATGTTTATATAGACAAACACACATAGCTGTACCACAACTCCTATTCATGCAGTGTGTGTAAAAAGCTTATAAAGTCCTATATACTAGCTAGTGTCCATATCTCTAGAGTATAAATAGTTGCAAATCTGTGCTAAAAGGACCCACGAGAGCCAAAGGCGATGAGGCTCGCACTGGATGGCCATTTTTTGTTACCATTCACAGCTTTATTTTGCTTTGTGTTGTTTGCGGTATACCCTGTAAATCCGTTAGATAAGGGGTATATGCGATTAGACAAAAGAAACGCATTTTAAAGTCGATAAAAATGTAAAACTTGCGCTGAAGTTTTGAGGCTATTTTTTAGGCTTTGCTTCAGAGTTTTGCATCAAATTTCAACTATAAAAGGTATATCGATTGTGTGTAGTTTGTTTCGTCCGATATTTGTAATCTAGCGATATATTTTAGCAATCGTCTTGTTATCGATAGCATAAGATATCTTTTTCCAAGAGAATTACCAGTTACTGATTGAGGATTGTGAATGTTATGACTATAATCAGACAAGTTAGACAGGATTATAGAAGATATACTAATAGGATATATGGATGATATACGTAATTAATTTCCTTATCCTTAAGGATAATATTGACCGATAGTACTTGTTCCAAATTTATCGATGTTTTTATATACTATAAACTATTGAAAGTTTCCTTCTTTCGATTTGTCTACTAACATCAAAACTTAACTCTTCACATTGCTTTATATGTTTGCCGATAAATCGATTTTATATCAAACAATCGATAAACATGTTATGTACGATATGTTTTCCAGTCCAGATAGAGAATATCTTATAGTCTTGTTGTCTTCATCGCAGCCTTTTTTGTCTGTCACCTCTCACATTATGTGGCATATTTTTCCTCCCACTTCCGCAACATATGCGCTCTGTTTTTTTCCTCTCGCATTTTCCATTTTCCTCTTTTTGTTTCGGAGCAGCTCAAACAATTTAATTTTCCTCTGGTGTTTTTTTTTGTTAGTATTGACATGTCCTATAGGGGATGTGGCAAGAGCAACAAAATCTGTAGCATGCTTCAAAGCGTTGCGAGTTATAAACATAAAAAAATACGAGTGCTGCCGGCACTCATAAGTAATATTAGCTATGAGGGAAAAAACTGTTGAGTTAATTTAACAGGAAATGGGTAAAAAATATGTTTTCCAGCATTTTCCACATATTAAAAACACGACACACTCAGTTCAAAGGCTAATGGAAACATATATATATATACTATATGTATACTTTTTCTATAAAGCGAATCTGATTTAACATGGAAATTAAGTAGAGATTTATATTCTCTGATAAAACAAATTGAATTGCTGTTATTTTATATGGGATTTTGTTGTGAGCGAGCTCTGCCACAATATGAACATATATTCAAAAGGATATTATTATTTTTTATGCCTCGCCACATAATAACTATTTGATGTCCCTTTGAAGCTTACCATATCTGCATAAGGCAGCGCTATCGAGTTGCTTTAATTACTTTATCCCATCTACGAGTAGTCAGAGATATTTAGTCCAGTTCAGAGATCGTCACGTAACTTTAGTAAATTCACCAAATGGTCTTCTCTGCTTTAGATATTGGGTTCTAGAAAGTACATAGAACTTGACGATCTTTCTATCATAATGAATTTTAACTTATACATATGAATCGAAGCTTATATAAGGTCTATGGTCCTTGAAGATGTTTCTGAAACACTCTCGAAAGCAGCTTGGTTGCAGTTTGAGAGTTTCACATTGCTTTCCTCTATTATAATATGATTTATCCAGCTCTTTCTCTGATTTATTTATCAACTACTACTATCAGATCTATATATATATAGACTTGATATTATATAAGAACTCATGTTCTTTCAAGTTCCTGGGACTGGTGCACTGATTTAGTCTATCATCAATCCAACATTGCCTTCGTCTCTGCCTTTGTACTCTGTAAGAGAAGCGATTCCCAGACCTTTTTCTAGGTATAAGTACAAATGCTTCATTTAAGCCCCTTTATATATATCTTTATATAACATATATATATATATATATCATATAAAATCTAAAGCTTATGAGTAAGTCCAGTCAAGGCTAATCTAAGAAGCGGTTAAAGTTTCCAACTCGAGAGTTTTCTCCAACATTTCCCTGGTGCATCCCTTTGTATATCTTTCAGCATTATCAAGGAGCTTTCCAAATCTATCTTTGACTTATTGCTATATTTATATGCTTCAGTTTGGGCAATATTTAGGGATCGAAGCTCAAGAATCAAATACCAGCTTCATATAAATCTATATGTAAATCTGAATCATTTTAAGAACTAATGTCTTGAGGCTTCCTTCGAACAGCTTCTACTATATTTCTTGCCTCTTGACTTGAAGAGAGCTGCAGCAATTTGCCTAATGCTTGACAAGGGATTGTAATATATATAAATATGATAAGAAATCCAGCTCAAAATTTTCTTATTATTGTATAAAGGACATTTTTAGTGCTTCCTTTTATTGTAAAATATAATTTGAGAATAGTTATAATGGAGTCTAAAGTCATAAGTAGAAGTTGACGCAATGACACGGACAAGGAGCACTTCTCAAACTATTGGATGCGATTGAAGGACATTTGGAGTTGAGTGTCCTGAATGTCCTGGACTTGAATCGTTGAGGAAACAGCTGCAAGTGTCACTTGGAAATTGTTCAGTTTTTTTCTTTATACTTGGACAGTTTTAATGACAAGTCGAGGGAAACTGTTAAGGCGAGCAGACAGGCTGGTGCGAGTGGGCGGTGGGTGTTGGGTGGGTGGGGTGTATGGAGGAAAATAATACATTTTTCACATGGCAAAGCAATTTTCATACATTTATGCAGTGTCAGGCATAAGTAAGGCAGGCAGGCAGTGAGGCAGCTAGGCACAGGCAGGATGTGGCAACAGGATGTGGCATCCACATTGTTATGACAAGCTGGAAAATGTATTTGATTGACATTTGGTTAGGCGGCTGGCAGAAGCTAGCTTCAAGCTGACCTCTCAAGTTAATGGAAAATTAATAGTTGTTAAGTAATATGTAAGACGCCTGCAAAGTGTCCTTTCTAAGAAAATTAAATCCTGCGTGAACGGAAGCCAGTGACAGCCGAGATGGAAGCTGGAAGCGGGAAGATGGCGAGAGCTAAATGCAATTTGTAGGTGAAAAATGAGTGGCTTGTTGTTGTTGTTTGTGTGTTGTTGTGTGTGCTGGACACCGAAGCTCTTGTCCTGGGCAAAGGACATTAAGTGCCTGTTGGCTTCGCACTAGTTTTCTTCACTTTTGTCCTCTCGCTTTGTTGCTTGCTGCGCCGCTAAGCGGATTATGCACTTTAAATTATTTGCTAACAGCCACTCTGATGGCAGATCCTGTCGCAAGAAGTCCACACAGAGGAAGGCTATTGTGTCCTTCGTCCTTGTTAAAGCGCGTGCAACAAGCGACAGTAACTGTGAAACAAATCCTGCAAAATGATGCGTTAACATTGCCAACTAATTTAAATGTCACTGAAAATGTCCCAATGTGGCAACAAGCTCTGCTCCCTTGGAGACTGCCGGCATATCCTGAAAGGAAGCTCACACAAATAAAATAAAATAAAATAAAATAGAAATAGAGAGCAGGAAATGGCGATGGAACCAAAAAGAACAGCGCACATTTATCACAGCCGCTTAAAGTCCTGCGAGAAGAAAAGAAACATTATTTAAATTTAATTCATCAGATTTGTCGGGTCAGAAACTCTGAGGCCAGTTTAAGGATTGCACTGGCCAAAGGATTGCATAACAAATTAATCAAGCTATTAAACAGGATTACTAAAGTCCTTTTATCATCCATGTACCACTTTGTCCTACAACCAGAGCTCTAACAAATGGGCTTACTTCCTCTTTCATACTTGATTTTATGCAAACTTTTTCCTCTTTTTATGCCCATTTTCTTTTAAATTTCGTTTGTTTCCCAAAAACGTTGAACTTATCTAAAGGATTTTCCTTTGTTTTCCATTCGTTAAGGATTAAATTGCAACGAATCATTCGGACTTTGTTCAATTTGACTAATCTGAGAGCCTAGGAGCTAAGTTCCCAATTTGCGTCCAGTTATCGTTCAATTTGTCAAGAATAGTTCCAATCATTCAGCTGTATAAAGAACTAGTTCGTAAACATAAGGCTATTGAACAAAACATTAGTTCATTCGGCATAAACGAAACTATAGATCGACTAGCAGAAAGTAGATCTTTTATCTTTAATTTGAAAGCTTTTTGAAATAAATATATTAAAATGAAATTCAATTTATAAAATGTTAATTTTTTGACTATTTCTTCTAAACAGCCGCAAATTATTAAATTATATTAAGTAAATATAACTTTAGTATTTCTGTATTCTGATTTTTGGAAATAGTTTCGATTGAATAGAAAATTACTGAAACTTCTTTGAGTTTAAGAAGAATTAAATTAAGATTTTATTATTGTTACTTTAAACAGAATTTTCCAATTGAAATTTTCAAAGTCTTTACTAGATACTGAGAAGTTTTAGTTGAAAAAGAGTGAAATATACATAATATGATGTTCCTGTTGCAAGATGCTTTTCCCGCAGAATATGAAATATTGAGTAAAATATCGTTTTCTGTGGCTTTCTTCAAGTTTTTCTTTTAATTTTTGATACATAACATGTATATTCCCACTTGTTTGGCAGATCAATATTATAAGTGTTAACTCTGAATTTCTCATTTAACTTATTGAAGCAATGAATAATAAAAGTAGTCTCCTTTTTTTAATAATTTATATTAATAACTTTTAAATAATTTATTTAATATATAAGAAGAAACTAAGAAACTCTTAGTAGAAAATAAATAATAATAATAATTTCACTTCCATTTAGTTATCAATAACCTTATAGTTGGCCTGTTATCTTATTAACATTTAGGCATATTTGTACTAGATAAATCGTAAAGAGAATCCTTAGTACAATAGTTGAGACTTCAGACTTAACTTAAGTTATTCATATCATAAGAAGTTATATATACGAGGGTCCAAAGTAGCCAAACAAAGCGATTAGATTCTACTTCCAGCTAGGGTGTCTATCTTTAAATGTCTTATGCAAGATTCTATTAAGTGAGTCTTAAAGGGAAATCAATCGAAATTCATCTTAATTCATAAGATTTTAGTTTTTGCAACTAAAAATTAATCAGTTTCTATATAAAAACACCTGTGCCAGACGTGTATTTGTATCATAAGAATATTCTGATGTGCAATTGCTGAGCCTCTTTTCATTCTAAAGACTTCACAGAGATTCACTAAAAAGTCAACTGGCAATCCTTAAACTTAAATTTAACTGAATCTCTCGAGTTTTCTCTTATCTCTTATGCATAAGAAAGTTTATTTGACTCTCAAAGAAGTCAACATATCTGTAATGTTCCTGTTGAAATCATTTGAGGACTATCATAATTTTGATAGGATATTTGAAGCTTTAAGCAGCAGCTGAACTGTGCCCAAGCAAGCATATGCATATGTCAATGTGTCTGTGTGTGTGTGTGAGTATGAGTGAGTGTGTTTCATGTTTAACTGAAGTAAATGACAGCTGTCATTCGAAATGATTTCTATTGATAGCGAGAGGACATTGACGTGTCCTGTTGTTACAGGCAAACGTTTACGTCTCACACATGAATGACGCACGTTCCATACATATATGTATATTAAATGGAAGACAAAGTTCATAATCATATGTACTGCCAACAGTTGTGGATGTTAAACACGGCGTATACTTAACTTACAGTTACCCTTACCCCAAGTGTTGGCATTGAGCATTGTTAACTTTATAAATAAGTGACATTTGCGTTCTAACAAGCGCATAAAGTTTTCAATACAATTCTCTCTCTCTCTCTCTCGTTTTTTGACCACAGTCGAGAATTCGACAATTTCAGAATTTCAGAACTGGCCAAGGCAACCAGCAACCCCCCTGGCATCCACTTAAGTAGACACTTTATTGTAGCACACTTTCTTGGGCGAAATGAGGACCATAATTTGGCTTATTTTACGCCCTCAGAATGCTCAAGTTAAGCACTTGAGCTGCCGAATGTTTATTGCATTAAATGAGTGTCCTCTAAGGGCAATTAGATAAATAACCCGAAATGAAATCTATCTCTATATTAATTCAGTTAAACTATTTAAGCGAAACTATATATATGTCTATTGACATTGCGATTAGAATGCTTGAGTTCAGTTTGAAAATTGTTGTTTTCCATTTCGATAAATCAATGAAAAGTAAATTTTGAGTCATAAAATCAGCTCGTAAAACATAAATATTTCATTGGACCAAAGGATTCCCATGTTAGTTGTCAATTACGAATATTGTCCACAGAGCCCCACAAGAACATCAATTCACCAATTGATGTTAGTCCTTGCCATAACTCACACAATTGTCCAGGACTCTGCAAGCAGAACAAACAAATCAAGCATGTGAAAATCGCAAGTAAACGACTAGCAGATACCCTAATTGGAACTTGTAAAGAAAAAGTACTACTTCGCAGGATCAAGTCCAGGATATGCATACCCTATATGTCACACACTCCCTCTGTGTGTGTCTAGGGTACAAAAAATGTGCAAATACAACTAAATTTTAGAGCAAAATTGATTTTCTATGATTTGCCAGAGTGGAGTTTAGGGCTGGAGCAGGAGGCAGCAGCAGGAGGTGTGGCAGGACCTTTCTGCTGCTTGTTGATTGTGTTTGCTGTTTGGAGAGTATTGATATGGTGCTGCCTTTGCTTCTGGGTTTGCTTTGTTTCCTTCTTTCTTTGTTTGTTTGTTTGCTGTGCGAGCTGTCACATAAATTAATTAAATAATTTTCAGCTAGTTCTCTTCTCGTTTTGTATAGTCCCCCCTCAATGTGCATGCCCGTACAATGCGTTCGCATTAAATGACTCACGCAGAGCATTCACAGAGTTGTCAACACTTTTGAGTTTTATTCATTTCATTGTGCAATTGTCAACGGCTGCCCTTTTATTGATGCCACCCTTCGAGATGGGCGCGTGTTGCATGTGCCACGCAACAACGTTTCAAGCAAGTCCAAAATGACATAAAAAAATGCAAATACAATTTACTGATTGAACAGGGATTGCTGAGTACGGTCACACTGGATTTATGAACTGAACCTAGCTTATTTACTTATGCAGATTGCTGTTAAACTCTGATCCAAGATGTTTTCTATATTTTTCTGTATTATCCGAGACGTGTTTTAGGGTTTAATATGTATTATACCGATATTCTATCTATATCGAACTGAGATAAATACAATTTATTGTTAAAATAGATTGTAGAAACTATTAAAATACGGTCACACTCAATTTATATACTAGACTTAGCTTTAAGTTCATTCTGATTGCTGTTAAAGTCTGATCCAAGAATTTTTCGATATATTTCTGTATTATCCGAGTCGTGTTTTAGGGTTTAATATGTATTATATCGATATTCTATCAATATCGAACTGAGACAAATACAATTTATTTATCAAATATATTGTAAAAACTATCAAAAAACGGTCACACTCAATTTATATACTAGACTTAGCTTTAAGTTCATTCTGATTGCTGTTAAAGTCTGATATAAAAAGTGTTTGCTAAAGCTGCTTCTCCTTTTTCTCGATTACTTTTTAATCCTAGATATAAAAGTCTTATTTATATTTATGCATATAATATTTAAATAGCATTTTCGTGTTACTTTTCGTGTTTTGTGGTGGGAGGAGCTGACACGCTGTCATCTCTAATTGTTACCTATCTCATTTATCCACTTCATTTTGTGCCCGGTGTCAAGCAACGCACATTTCAATTTATTTCATTTCATTTAATGACAAAAGCTCACACACACATACACACACCCATACACACTCCCACCCGGGAGCTTGAGTATCATAATTGATTGGGAAAGTTGCCATGAACTCAAATGAAATGGTTATGGGATCATTATATGGTATTCATATCAACATTACTCATACGCCTCGTTGACGGCAGATCACAAATATTTGCATAATTATTTTTTGCCTGTCGCACAATTTCTGTGTAGAAATGCATTTACATTTACATTTGCATTTGCAATTGCTGTTGCAATCGCATTTAAATAATGCATTATGCAATTAAATTCATTTGAATTTTACGCTCTGTTTATAATCATAAATCATTTATGAAAGTTAATCAAACTGCATTGAATTATAGCTGACCGTTTTATTTCCTTGCTGCTAACACAAATTGCCAGAAATGCTTCCAATTTTGCATATTAAACACATTAATCATAATTCTGATTATCTCTGATATGAGCACCTGGAACATCTGCATAAATATATGTTATATGTCACACATATATGGGTATAAAATATTATTTAATATATTTTAGTTTTATCTATGGGAATGGTTTTACCTATCAGAAAGTGCCCAAGGCCTGCGCTGTGGAGCTTTGATTTGTATTCAACCTATTGGAAATTGAGTTTTAGGAATTGTTATTGTATAATTTATGGTACAGTTCAAGAGAAGCGAAACTAAAGTGCTTTGGTACACTCAAATATGGTACAGAAAGTGGTACACAAGTCATATGCCTGATTAGGTAAAGAAAGCAATTGATAAGGGAACTGAAACGATATTGTTGAAATGATGAAATGATATATGTTAAAGCACAGTGTATGCAGGAGTTAAAGAAACAAATGGGAATGAAATAATAGCAAAAATGGAACGGGGAATACTGTTATAATTATGCCTGGAAATGGTACACAGTCAGATAGAAAATAACATAACAATATGTTAGTTCACATGGAAATGAAGGAAATGTTATAGAGAGTAGTTAAAAATTAGTCTTTGGGCTATGAAACAGTGGAATTGAAGAACTAAATGCAACTATTGGAAATGAAACAAGGGTAAAAATGAATAAGTGAGAATTGATTCTATGTAAAGGAACAATAAAACACACAGTAGAACTGAGTGGAACAGTAGAAAGAGAGTAGAAATTAACAAGCAAATGTGAATCTTGGGGAACAGTGGAAAGGCAACTTAAAGTTAGAAGTGGAACAATTGGAAATGGCACAGTGTAAAATCGATTTGCAAACTGAACTGTAAACTAAAAAAGAAGTGGAGTATTTTCAATATTAATAGTGTGGATTAAAGTGGGGGAATGGAACACTAAAAGAAAGTAAAACTGAACTGTAATAAAGAAGTAGCAGGTGAACTTTTGGGAACAGTGGAAATGTAACGTGAATGGAACAAACCTTATGAAGTCAGTTTAAAAACTGTTGAAATAAAGAGTTGGAGTATTTGCTATATTGAAAAGTGTATAGTCTAACTTAAAGTAGTGGAATGAAATGGTATGGAACAGTAAATAAATTAGCTTTCAGAAATAGAACAGTAAAATGGGAACACTGGAAATGCAGCAAACTGTAAGAAAGGAAGCCGCAACTGAATAATAAACAGAAAGAGTTCAAGCAAAGAATTGGAGTTAATAAAAGAGTAGAGAGTCTCTCTTAGAATAGAGGAACAAAATGGTGTGGAACAGTGGGAAGGTGTAAAAATAAATGGTGCTAGCTAAAGCTGTTAAAAGTGTTTGAAATAAAGTGGAATTAAAGTGCTAAAAGCAGCTGCTGAAAGGGGAAACAAAGGCGGATAAAAGGGCTTTTCTTAAAAGGTTAGAGGTGAGCAGTTAACTGAGTTTTACACTATGTAATTACAAAATGCATTTTCTTAGATATTGAATGGCGTAGCTTAAACAGTTTTCTAAACATTTTCTCATTTTACTCCTTTTTCTATAGTGTTTTCCCCATCGATTACGCTAAGTGCTTTTCCCATTCTATTTCTTTATTGCAACTTTGCGCACATTTTTCAATTAAATTTTAATATTACATTGCAGCTGCAGTGTCAGTCAGTCATAGTATATATATCACTTACATACACACTTATATATATGTATGTGTGTGTGTTCATAGTTATGTAAACAGATGTACATACGTACATACTTGTCCAAAGCATATTTCACATTCTGCGTCGCAATCTCTTTTTGATATGTTGCAGCCAAAAGAAATAAAATAAATATTTGCAATGTGCTGCGACGACGTTGACGATACGAATTGTTGGGGCGGGAGGGGAGGTAGGTGTATGCGGGGTGTGGGCAGAATGCGCGGTAAACCCCTAAAAACCCCTTATATAAATATTAAGCTCGTACATCCAATGGAAAATCCCATCAAAATAATAAAAAAAAAAAAAAGAAAGAGAGAAAGAAAAGAAATATGTCATGTCAAACATAAAAGTCCAAGCCGCTCTTTTCAAAATGAGCTGTTGTTAGGGTTGTTGCTGCTCTTCTGCTTGCTTTTGACCTTAACAATGGGACTGTGACAACCCTAGCACTGGGTCCTACATGGATTAGCCGCAACTTACGACCGTTTTTACTGCCAGCAGATGAAAAGTGCTTTAAAAAAAAACCAAAAAGAGAAAAATAAAACCAGCTCAGAATAACAGTGGCCTATCTCATTCACTCCCCTACTACTGCCACGCCCCTACATGTATTTACGCCCACACACACGCACACACACAGTGACACAAAAGACAAACATTCTGCACTTCCGCTGATAATATTTTTTTCCTTTCCATTGTGCCGAATTTCACATGTGACCTTATCAGAGTCGCCTGATTACACCGTTTGTTTGGGTGTGCACAGAGACTTATTGTAGCCACTGTGGCCAGGATAAACATCATTTCTGATTATTACTTAGTATTCATTGTGCTTCCATCATATAATACCAATTGCTTTCGCTTTGATTAGTCATTTTAGAGCTATCATTTTAATCGCAGTTTCTAGTGGGTTGCACTTTAAACCACACGCACACACACATAGCTGAGACCACAGAGAAATGTGTGTGCGTGTGTGTGTGAATCGAATCGTAGACACAAAGCAAAGGTACTTTATGATGTTGGCACAAGCCTAGGGGTAGCCTTGGGTGTGGAAATAATAGCAACATGTGCAACGTGTAGTTATGACCACAACTACAAGAGCGACAACAAAAATGATACCCAGCTCTCCGGCTAAACGTGGCAGTTGGAGAGATGTTTGCAACAGCCGGAAGAAACAGCAGAATGAATAAATCAGAGGAATAGCCGAAAGCTAAATACCCTTTCATATGGGTATAGATACCCTTGCTTATGGATACTCAGGTGTATATAGTCATTCTTGATAAAGAAGAGTTCGATTCTAAAGTGAATCAGATTTTGTATTAGATTTATAGTATATAGTATATAAGAAGATGTAGTTCAGATATCTATATAGAGATATAGAATAGATTCTTAGACAAGTTCTTAAATAAGTTCACAGACAAGTTCTATTACAAGTCCTTTAACAAGTCCTTATACAAACTCTTATACAAACTCCTAAACGAATTTGATTTTGATTAATTGAAATGAAAAACGACTCGTTGTTTCTGCCTTTGATAGTGTTAGACCCCGATCTCAGTAAAGGAACATGGGTTCATATGACTATATATGACAGTTGATGTCATGAATCGAATATATATATGTATATATTAAATGAATGTATTAAAAATACCTATAAAAACTTTACCTGAAGTGAACATCAAACCACAAATAGTGGCCAAAGCTTCAGAACTCACAATGCCTTCTCCTACACTTTCCGCCATATATGTATATATGTATGTGTTGATAAGCCCCAGTTGTAGGGTATTGCTAATGGAACGTTCTGAAAAAGCGTATTCCGATTAAACTGTGCGTGGTTTGAGGCCCTTGGCCAAGGGCTGAAACTGCAAAACAATTAAAATGAAGCGACAGGAAGTGGGCAGCCAGCAACAGGCACGGAACTAGGTACTGCGTCTAACCATATGCACAGCCACTAACCCGAGCCCGAACCCTACATACCCCAAATCTCAAACCTCGAAATGCCAACCCTTAATGCCTCGTAGATTTTTACTCTGCCGCAGCACTTTTACAGCCTCTCTCTCTCACACTCTTTCCCCTGCCGTCGCTCACCTCTCGCTTGCTCTTGTGCTGCTGATGTGCTGGTGTCTGTCAGGAGCTTTGCTTATGTCAATATGAGAATGGGTGAATTGTCTCTTGTCTGATGGAGTATGTGTATCCTGTGTGTGTTCGTGTGTGTGTGTGTGAGTGTGCTGTGTGCCTTATCAGCAGCAACCAAGCCCACGTAAATTCCGGCGACTAACGAAATTTTATTGATGCGCAACTTGACGAAAGATGACAGCAAATGTAGATGCAATGTCAAACCAAGGTGTATGTGTGTGTGTGTATATAACTGTGTGTGTGTGTGTGTGCTTGTTGTTGGGGAATTACTGAAATTGGCAAATGTTTGTCACATACTTGTACAATACAAAAAATATGGCCAACTTGAATAATGGAATTTAAAAGGAATTTCCCGAAGATTCCCGTGCCTCGAAATTTTCGCAAATTTGATAAGTGAACATAACGTTGCCTCTAGAAAGAATTTGATCTTTAATACGGTATTTCTTTTACGAGTACTTCAGATGCGTTAAATGTCACTTAAGCTTGTCACAAGGAGCTGAGCTCCTGTTTCTATTGCATTATCCAAGAAAATTTAATATTCCTTATATAAAAGTTGATAACTTTGACGAGAAATTTGCGAGAGTGTGAGATACCATTAAGCGATATGTTTTTCACTTTATTTTAAGTGGAAACACTAAAAAGTCTATCGTCTATCGATAAGTGAATATGCTATGTATTTTATTCACTTAGAAATGCAAAAGAAAGTTGCTTCAAGTATATATGAAAATTTAATAGATAATAAAGTAAAACAAAATAAAGTAGAGTAAAGAATATGTTGGAATTTCAGAGAACTTAATAGAAAAGGATTGAAATAGGACAGAATAAGATAGTATAGGAGAGAATAGAAGAGCATAGAAAAGAATTGGACTTTAGTGGATAACATAAGATAGAATAGGATAGCATTAAATACAATTGGATAAAATAGGATAAAATTGAAAGCATAGGCCAGAAAACGATAGTATACGAAAGAATAGGAATAAGCAAAGATAAACTGAGTAGAAAAGATTATGAAAGAACATAATAGGATAAAATGCAATAGAATAGGATAAAATGTTATATAATTTTATAACATAGAAAAGGATAGGATAGAATAAGATACTGTAGAATAGAATTGGATAGAAATAAGTACAATTAAATAGAATTGAGTACAAGTGGATATCATTGGATAGAATAGGATAATGAATGGGATAGTGTAAGATAGATTTGGATATAATATGATACCATAGGAAAGATTTAAATAGCATAGTAAACAATTGGCTAGAACTGGATAGAACTACACCAACACCAACAGGGCAATTTTATTTGCCAGTCTGTCTACTTTGTGTCTATTCACAGCTAAAAGTTGTTCATGTCGTTATAAGAGCCTAATGCTAGATAGAGATGCGTTGATAATGAGGAATAAACTTATAGTATAGGATTAATAAGGAGCATAAAACCATAAGGAAAATGAAAGAAAGCAGATGAAATTAAATCTCCCAGACGGTAGGGCAAATTTTAGTAGCTGGTCGAGCTGGCTGTGGGCCTGCTGACCGCTGGGTTGGTTTAAGGTTTCATAACAGGAAAAGGGGATAAGAAAAGTATAAGAAAAGGGGATAAAAATGTATAAGAAAAGGGGATAAAAAAAGTATAAGCAAGGATAAAACAAGTGTAGGAATAAGGATACGTAAAAGTATAAGGAAAAGGATAAGAATAGGGTAAGGGTAAAGCAGATACTGTTGCAAATCTGGCTGTACTGAGGGGAAGATTATAATCTAATAATTATCCAGTCTGGCTAGCTGTGCCGGTAATTGCCAGGGCAATTGTCTAAGGTCTTCTTTGGGCAGAAACAATTTCCTAGAACACTTTGAAACATGATTTGTACCAATCGATGAAGGATGTTGAATCTTAGTCCAGCTGGAGAGTTGAGTCTCTATGAGAAACTCAGACATAATTGAAACCAGATTGGTCAAAGATGTCGCAGATTTGAATGGAAATAATATAAAAATAGTAAGATAAATAGTTGAGCTTGTTTAGTTTCATAGATCTATACGTATACTTAATATTTGAAAAGAGTAAATTTAGGGCTTAAGATGAGAGAGTATAAGCGTATTACCAGTCCATATATTCAGAGGAGCTCAGACCGAACACTCAGTGTTGATGAGGGGTCCAATTCGAATGTAACAAACTCTTAAATTTAAATCTCAGTTGTATTTTTATTTTTGTTTGTTTTTTTTCGTCTTGTTTTTTGATTTATTTTGTCTATTTTTAAGCTCGAAGCAAAAGTTTTAAGCTGCCGCTGGGAAGCCAACAACTGAAATACAATCATAAATAGTCAACTCTTTTTTTTGTTTTGATCTTTTTTTTCACTCTTTCGATGCTGGAGAAAAGTTTTCCAATTTAGATTTATAAGCCAACATAACGAGTGAAGTAACCCAAATAGTGAGAAAATGGCTGAATGTACTTGTTAAAGCTGAGTCCGGTCCAGCAAATGGGTTTGGGAAAATGGGCAAACGGAAAAGTAAATACGAGTGCGAATCCAAATGCGAGTATCTTTGACCTCAGACCTAAACAAACAGCTTACGTGGGCTACCAAATGCAATTTTCAAACAATTTTTACTCAGCCATAGTAAAAAATTGTTAATCCAGTCCACGCACATGCATTAGAAGGATATGGAGTGTTCATGAGAGAATCTTGTGTATATAAACCATAAATACAATAACAGTAAACGACTACACCTCAGTTTCTCTGAATAGAAACGGTGAAGAAAAGTTAATATATTCTAGCATATTCTAATAAAATAAAAAGGACAGTTTATGGGATCTTTGTCAATTCTGACTGTACTGTATTCTTATATATTGTTATATATTCTATGTAATACAGTAGTAATTCCAGTTAACGAACTATTATAATCAATCCAAGACCTTATCTTTATATCGAGCAGCCAATTTGAGGCACAAATTTCAACGCGAATCACACAGAAAACTAAGCTCTAAATTTACTCAATTTCAGTTTTAAGTTACTTTTCTTTTTACTATTTTCTTATTATAAAATTTATCCTTAACATTAGTAGTAATAAATACTAAAACTTCTATTAATTTCTATTGATTTCTTTGAGTTTTTCGAGTGTTTCCCCAAACCTTGAAACAAATTTTGAATTATTTAATTATTTCTTTTGAATATCCTCAGATAATAAATTTTTATTTGAAGCTTAAGTTTTAATCTCTATTTTCATAATTTTAATATTATTTTTTTGTAAATTTCATGGCTATTTTTTTTATTCTCAAAACTTCAGTTGATTGTCCTCAGTGGACATTAATAATAAATTAAAATATATAATAGGTAAATAAATAATTTGTTCATTAAATTGAACTCTAAAAAATGTAGCTTGGTGCTTAAACCGGATTTATACTCTATATGAATAAAGACAAACAAATCAAAAATAGTTGTAAATCATGTAAATCAATCTATCTTATCCTAGAATTTCCTCATAACAATCTAAGCAGAAAAGCATGAATAGAATATAAATTCCACTTCAGTTTAGAACTAAAACCAAACTGAATCTATTTGCTTGAGCGTGAGTGTACGCTGAGCTCCAAGGCATTTGCTGCGTTGGTAACTTTGCTAGCTAAAATGTAGCCAAATATTTCGCAAAGTTCTCACCCGCACAGAGAGGGTGGAGTTGGAGTTAGATACTGGAGATGACTCCTGGTCATGTCCTGGCTGGATGCTGGTGGCATGCGGGCTGCATGTAGATGCTGTTGCTGCTCCTGCTGCTGGCTCTACCTCTAACCAAATTTGTATCTGTTCCCAGACAGCATGCGGTATGCCGCTGACAGACATTAGCAGAGCTTATGTTTTGCCTCCTGGCTGGCCTTATGGACCCCCTGGGCAGTCACTCTCTGTCTAATGCATGTGAAAATTGCAAAAATTGCAAGTTAAAAGTGGAATTTTCCGACAACTATGTGAAGGTGTTGTCTATCTGGCCAGCTCTCTCTATCTCTGTGGGTGTGTGTGTGTGTGTGTGTGCAAATCGTGGTTGTACATGTAGTTGTGCTTGTGGCAGTTATGCAGATGCAGCAATCAGTTATTTTCATAAACTTGAACGCTTGGCCGCCTGTAACGTATCTCTGGACATCAGCCAGATATTTAGATTCGCACAACACTTTGAACAAACTCAAAGGCAATTTAAGTTATTTAGTTCTCCGTTTATTGCATTCACCTGCATTCAATTACAATTACAATCCGAATTGCGATTAGTTTCAAGTTCCATTCGAGTTCCTTTAGCCCAAGGAGCCAACTCGAAGTCCAGCCACAACAGTAACTCAAGAGTGAAAAAAGTTGTTGCATACTTTTAGGCATATTTGGAAATGAGCTTGTTTTAACTTTGTTTACTGATTAGAGTAATATAAATATCTGTGAGGGGTTAAATGTTATAGAATTTCACTTATCGATTGTTCATTTATCGATAACTCTAGCTATATAAGCTTAGCTTGAACTGCTTCAAGTTCTTCTTTCCAATTTCCTTCAGCTCATTTTCAACTCCTTTAAGTTCTGCTCTTTGCTTCATTTAAACTGCTGCTTAACATCTTAAATTTTGACAGTTGCATGTCTTAAATCCCTTTAAATCTTGAAATGAATGTGTGTAATTAAGTTTTATTCGTCTTTCGAAGTTCTATCTGTTGAGCTGCAAGCAGAATAAACTTCTATCTGTTATTTAGGAATGCCCCAAGCTATTCTGTTTGTGCGGTATTTGTGGCATGCACTTTAACCTTAACTCTCCTTAACTAACTACAACTAAACGGGCTATCTATTCACAATCAGTACTCTCATTTAGCCACATATCACTATTTGGCATCTGAACCTCACCATATTGTTTGTCACTTAAGGTTTGGGGCGGGTCATGTTTTATGCGTGCCACCTTTTCTCCCTAAATCTCACTTTGGCCAAAAACCTCAATGCACTGCGGTATGCAACGTCAAGCAGGAGCCGAGCGGTAGGAGTATCCACTGCCCGTGCCTGTGCTCTCAATGACACTCAAATTCCAATAAATAACTTATGTAACGCCAACTGCGACGACTGTCAAATAGTGGGGAGGGCTCTGCAGGCTGTGGCGGGGGCCAACGAGGCGTATGAGTTTGCTGTGGTGGCCACCAGCTCGTTGCAACTGCAACTGGGCTTGGCTACAAGCTGTCTATATATATATATATACTATATATATATATGTGTATGTATATACTGTTGAGAGTATGTACAGGTGTGTGGCCCCACACTCCGGCGAGACCGACATTTCTTCGCATATGCGCAACATTCGCTGGCAATTAAATAGTCTCAATATTTCGCTCTGACTCATTTTGTACCGCCTTCAAAAGGGGGTTCTTTGGTTGCAAGTGCGAAAATTGATATCCTCTGGTTTGGGTTACATATAGAACATGGTATGTTCCGTGTTGCCTTTGTTGCTTCTGCCTCTGCCTCTGCCGCTGCCTCTGGTTTTCCTCTTGCTTTTTCCATGTTTGTCGCCGTCACCGCAAAAACGCACTGTTCGCACCGCTAGGCGAACTGCAATTTCCAAATAAGGTGTACTCGGTGGTTGTATCTTTTGAGAAGACTTGCGGTTTAACCCGCCCCACAATATATTTATTATCCTGCCTCTCCTTGTGTATGCTTCTCGACAAAATGAGCCACATTTAAGTTGAAACTTAAAGCAAGTTTTTGCATCAACGATTATGACACACCTTGAGATGTCTCATATGAAAACTTTATTAAAATAACTTTTATAGTCCTTGAGCGTGTCGCGATTTTACCCTTACAATGAAATTACAGCTACACAGGATAACGGCACTACTACAGTCCCCAGGACACCGACCCAAATGAGAATCTGCATAGCAAATCTGGTTAGACTTTCCTTTTATAGTCCTGGGGAGTCTTCAGCGAGTGTCAAACAAACTTAACTAAATCATTTATACGCTATACCCATTAGATATATATATACTCAAACGGGTATCTCAAACTTGTCTGTACGTAACAGCGGGATAGAAGCCTTAACCCATAAGGTATATATATATATGTGTGTGTATATATTCAAAATGAATTCCTTTCCAATTTGCTGTCACAAAGCTGTGTGTACTTTGTATATACTATTCATGATTTCTAATCTGTGGTGAAATTTGCATAGTAATCCAATGGTAAACCCAACAGACTGCCGGCAGCGGTAGGCCGCAGCGGTGTTGCTGTTTTCTTAGGACCAACTAGAGTGGGTGCTTCTCAGTGTACGCAGGTGAGTGTTGCTGTTCGAGTAGGGTAGGGTATAAGTTGGAGAGTTTAGGTATAGACTATACGATCGATAAATTAAATAAACACTATATAGCTGGAGTATAGGGTTTATAGGAAATAGGGTAGATTGAGTATAGTGTATATAGAGTATAAAGTAGATGGAGTGTATATATAGTAGATAGAGTATAGGGTATATAACATACTGAGTAGATAGAGATATGGTAGAGAGAGTATAAAGTAGAGGGTAGATGGAGTATAGGTTGGATAGAGTAGAGTTTAGGTAAGGCATACAAAAACTGTATATGGTGGATAAGGTATATATATATATATATAGATATATACATGTATATATAGATAGAGTATAGGGTATAGGGTATGCAGGGAAATATAGAGCATAGGATAAACAGAGTATAAGATAGATTGAATCAAGGGAGATAAATATAAAGATGAAGTCAAGGGTAGATAGAGTATGGCGTAGATAAGGTTTACATTTAATATATAACTCTAGTAGATCTACTAGAGGGTATGTGGGGTATGTAGGGTATCTAGGGTGTGCAGAGTAGGTTTAGAGTTTAAATATAATATACAGGCTGAACTATTGAACAACATGGAAAATATATAATTGATAAAAGTTCATTCCAAAATTTAAAAAAATGTATTTACTTTCCTTTAAAAAATCACCAGTTTCTTTTCGGTCAACTCAATATATAAAGAATAATATATAGAGAAGAATATATAGGGTATGATATATATGCGTATAACATGTAGGATAAATAGAGTGTATATTATGTAGGATATAGACTAGATATAGTAGAGGGTATGTGTATGTATCTGGCGATACCTTTAAATATATGCCTAGTACTCCAAGCCTATTAAAAAAAGTAAATGGAATATATATAATGTTTGCAAGTAGACGTAATACAAGTAACCACAAATACCAAGATCCTTTAAGGTATTTAAGTACGATATATATATTATATTCTTGATCAGTTTTAAGCATCAGCTTTTCTACTCGCTCTCAGTGTCTCTAATAGAGATACTAAATTTGGTATGTTGGGTATCAAATATGATCTATAGGTAAATCAAGTATATTTCTATATATTCTATATATATCCAGATATTCTTACCTGATATATGATACTATAGAAATAATTATAGTTCTATATATCTTTCGATTTATGGCAGATCTCTAACTTAGTGCACGTCTAATTGCTGCTTTAAAGCGATTGCAAGCACAGAAGATATTTGAGGAGCTTTTAGCTCAAGCCAAGGCAGGGGCAGCTCGTAGTGAGCCAAGTGTGTGTGTGTGTGTGTGCTGGTATGTGTGTGTATCAGTAGTATATGCAGGATATCTTGTAGTCAAACATACGCGACTGGCTGAAATCGTAGTTGTTCTTTGTGCGTAGTTAAATTACGTTTGCCACATTGTGTGATTCCTTTGCCTTGTGAAGCTCTGCATGCTGAGGTCCTAGATGAGGGCCTGGATTAGGTGGCCGCCTGGCAGGGCTGCTGCCCCTGCCCCTGCCCCTGCACCATTTGGTGGCCCTTCAGGCAACGTTAATCAACTTATTTATGGTCAGGGGACATGTTTGCAATTTTATGGGCATTATCAGTGAGCCACAAGCGTGTGTGTGGCGCTTATTATGGGCGTGGATGGGTGTGGTAGGCGTGGTTGGGGTGTAGTAAGACTCATGTGGTGCAGTTCAACGCACTCTCAGCATTGATTGAAGTTTCAGTTTTGGTGCTGTGGCCTGTGCTGTGCCCGTTTAACAAGTAGAATTGAGTTTTACTTCAAGTGGAAATCATGTGATAGAACAAGGTCTTCTCTCAAATGTCGCCCGTTTCGTCGCATATCTCGAGAAAGAGCCTAGCTGCAGTGCCAGCCAGTGGCGCTGATTCATTGGAGCTGCCACAGGACGATTTGCTTGATTCGGCAAATTTGTTGCGCAATCGCAAGGATAAGGACGGCAGTCGCCTCAGTTCCCGGCAAAATAGCAAGAGCAATCAAACTGTTTTAATAGAGACCAATCCAGCCAAGGATGTTGATAATGATGATGATGATGACAGTCCCAAACATTATTATGGGGAGGTAAGTGTGTGTGTGTGTGTGTGCACAATTTACCATGTGATTTTGAACGTTTCACTAATTTGTGGCAATGTCTCAGGACTTGCCACAAATTCATTTAAAGTTCTCCTCGTTTGACAAACGTGTTGAGGCATAATTTTAAAGCATCAACTACATTCAACACGTTTACCTGTACAAAAGGACGTCGAACCTCTGCCTGTGCCCGTGCCCCAAATTCTCACAGCTGCCACTTGCCACTTGCCACTTGCTGGCTGCTTGTCATTTTGTTTGACTTGTGGCCGCATACGAAACACGTTAAGCTAATTAACTTAATTGTTGCTCATTTGCAATATTTTCTTTTTTCTCTCTCCCACTCTCTCTCTCCCTTTTGCATCCTTGATGCTGCTCTTTAGAGGGTGTCTATCATAATTATGTTACGACACAAATATATTTCAATTCCTGCTTAAACTCTCCCATAACACTTCACTTTTATTACTTTCATTTCAGGTATGTATAGCCAAAAACCAAAAACCGAAAAGAAAAAGAATGAGCACACACACAAAAGTGCCCTTAATTTTCTGCTACAAGCAATTAACGTAAGTAAGGCACAAAAACACCCTGTATAATTTGTAAATGAGGTAAAAGCCAGCACGCTGCCAGTCCCTGCCGCCCAAAAGGAAAACAAGTTAAACAATCAGGATAAAGCAGGCCTAAAGCATATTTCACACCACAAATAATTACCAAAACAACACGAAAAAAACATAAAGAAAACAATATAGAGCAGCCCAACGCACACAACGAATACTGAATATCCTAACAAAAAGAATAGTTTTCTACATAAAACACAACAAAATTCTATGCAGAAAAGGATAGAAAACAATCTCAAATCATATACATAAAATTATGTATACTTTTCTTATATTATATTTAAATTCTTTTATCCGATTGCCAAGATTATCCTAACAAAAAGAATAGTTTTTGTTTATCTAAAATTGAACAAATATCTAACCAGAAAAGGATAGAAAACAATCTCAAATCATATACAAAAATTATGTATAATTTTCTTATATTCTATTTAAATTCTTTTATCCGATTGCCAAGATTATCCTAACAAAAAGAATAATTTTTGTTTATCTAAAATTGAACAAAGATCTAAGCAGAAAAGGATAGAAAACAATCTCAAATCATATACATAAAATTATGTATAATTTTCTTATATTATATTTAAATTCTTTTATCCGATTGCCAAGATTATCCTTAAGATTCTAAGACTCAACTTCTAATCGGGTTTTATAGCAACATTTTATGCTTTAGCACGCTTCACGCACATATTTTCCCTTAAATTGTTAATGCCCTCTGTGAGGGTAGAGCAGAAAATAACAGCATCCCGTGAAAATGCCGCGAAAATTCAGCGGCAAGCTACACATGAATAATCAAATTTTTCCCCTGTCGCAGTCACAGCTTCAGTGCTGATGCCTCAAGGCGGAAAATTGCGCAGAAAAACCAGTTTCTGGCTTTTTATTTTCCTTGTTTTATATTTTTTGTGTGTTATTTTTCTGGCTGTTTCTGGCAGTTAAGCTAGACGAAACAAAGCGAAAATTACGTATACGCAGCGTGTGCTTTCAGGCTGCAATGCTCTGTGCGTGTGGCAGAAACAGTCTCTGAGCAGTCGTGATAAAGTTTGTGACTTGTTCAATTGGCTGTGAAAATGACAAGAGAACGAAACAAACTTCTCAACTGAACTGAACTGAACTGAATTGAAGTGAACCACTGACTTTTCCTTACACATTTCCTCCTCTCCCTCTTCCTATTTCCATTCCATTTTCTTCTTTTTTTCAACTAAAATTACAACTTGATAAGTTGTCGCTGCAATTAGCAGCAATTACATTCAGCTCACATTTATTGAGACCTTACACATACCCTGTGCCCATTGAATATTCAAGTGTGTTGCACACTTTGCGACAGACTTTGAGTGCGCACTCTGAAGCTTTTTATAGAAACCAGTTCTATGAGGACTCGTAAGGTAGTCGGAGCTCTCTGTTGGTTGTCTACAACTTTTATCCGTTAAAGGTAAACCAACTGCACTTTAACTTCAGCATAAACTTGCATATATCCGGTCTTTATCCGGATCTTAAAGAAATCCTTCTTCTATGCAGTTTGAGTAGTACTCGTATCTAAGGTAGTCGTAACTTTCTTTTCCGTTCGAGGCTATCCCTCAACTTTATCTTCAGCATGAAGTATTATCCATTTGGTATCTAGCCAGTATCTATCGGGTAGCTATTCAGTATCTATTTGGTAACTATCCGGATCGTAAAGAAGTCCAGTTTCAGTAGTACTCGTACCTAAGAAAGTTGAAGCTTACTTAAGATTGCGTATAACTCTTATCCGTTTGATGTAAACCAACTTTAGTTAAATTTCAATATTTAGTACTATCTATCCAGTATCCATCCGGTATGTTTCCGGATCTTACAGACATATTTCATATGCAGTTTGAGTAGTACTCGTACCTAAGATAGTTTCAGCTTACTTTTATCCGTTCGAGGTAAATCATCTTCACTGTAACTTCAGCATTAAGTACTACCTATCCAGTATCTATCTGGTATTTATCCAGTATGTATCCAGTGTCTATCCGTATGTTAAAAAAACATTTTATATATAGTTGAAGTATTACTTGCACCTCAGATAGGAATTTACTTCAGAATTTGCATAACTTAGACCCATTTCTCAGTATGACAGCCACAGTATAGGGTATCTCAGGGTCCTCCTTCCCATTTAGAGCATGCTCCCATACATTTTTTTCATCTCTCATTATGGCCAAAGGTTCTCAAATTAGTGTGGTAAAAATAAGTAGAATAAAATAGCCCAACTGCCATGGGGATTTGAACGGAAATGATAAATTAGTTAAAGCAAATGTAAGTTTTGTGTGCGCGTCGACGCGTTTCCCCTAGGCAACAGCAGGCAGACAGAGACAGCAGGAGAATTATTAAAAAGAAACGAGTGAGAGAGTGAGAGAGAAGAAGCGACTCCTTTCTTTGTGCTCTTTAGTAGAGAGCTAATGGCATAGTTTTGGGTCCAGCCGATGTGTGGAAAAAAAGGAAGACTTTTGCTACATGTTGAAAAGTTTTTCGATTATTTTGTAGCTATTTTTTTTTGGCTTGAAAGTTTCTCGACTGGATTTACTTAACGCTTTCTTAGCGCTTCATACACTTGATGAATGCTGTGCTAATGAGAAGAAGAAACGGACAAAAGGATATACAAATATAAAGGATATAAAGCAAGGTACACTCCAGGGCACATGCACAAGTTCTCCAGGAAAAACTAATTAATTATAAGATGTTCTATTTGAGCAGCCAGAGACAGCTACAACTTTCTACTCGACCTATAAGACTCTGGAGAGCTCTCTATAAAAAAGAAGCAGACACACATAGCGCAGTCCTCCATAGTCACTTTCTATATGATTGTTTAAGATACTTTTTCATATTTAAATTATTTAATATCAATTTGATAGCCTCATTTCTTTGCTTTCCTCCATGGTTATAGCTTACTTTTAAGCTTTGCTTCGATAGCTACGACAGCGTTAATATTTTTTATGTCAAAAAAGTTATCCGTGACTCTTACTAGAAATAATCCATGTTACCTCCATGTTAAGTTTTACTTTTATTCTATTTTATATTGTTTTTTATATCGAGTATTCATTTGACGTCTCACTTTAAGTAAGCAACACCTTTAGGCACATGTGAACTTCCGTCTTGAGTCCTCCATATTCACTTTCTTGTTTTATCTTCTTTATCTACTATTTTTTTTATCTACTACTTCCTTAATCTACTATTTCATTTATCTACCAATTCATCTATCTGCTATGTCATGTCCTATAAATCCAACTCATTTATCCTAAAGTTGCTATAAACTTCGAAAACATCTTTAAAGTTCTCCATGGTCACTTTATATACAACCTGCATCGATAACTTTTACACTTTAGAGTCAATGTAAGTCGGATTCAATAATATTTCTTTGATCTTTAGCAACCTTCCAAAGTTATCCCTGAATTATAGCACACATTATCCTTCAGAGTTCTTTTTGTTTGACTTTTTGTCTAGGATTATTTTATGAGCATTCGCTTAGGTGCTTAGTCATCGTTTGGATTCTTGGCTTAAGACCATAAACCACATCTGGAACAATGAAGAGGAGCGAAAAAAAACTGTCCTTTCACTGAGGTGGGAAAGTTCTGTAAATTATATTATAACGAAGCTATGGAAAGTCAAGCATTGGCCCTGTTCAACTTGAAATCGGCTTGTCAAAGTTCTGTCTAACACGTCTCGAAAGAACACTCGAGCGTCTTTTGTCTGATAAATATAAATTTAGTTGAGGCGAGTAGCCTGTGTGAATGCTTTGCTCTGGCAGCGTCCTGTCGTCCTGCCGTACTTCCGCTCATTGCACACCTTGGCGTTTCAATCGAATGAACATCAATATTGATTTTGCTTAGTCAGTTTTACCGGCAAGTCTTTTGTTTAACTACGCCCATGTTGTTCCTTTTGCCGCAGCTCCTGCTCTTGGTCCTGCTCCTGTTCCATTTCCATTTCCTGTCTCTGTTCCTGTTCCTGCACTCGCCCAGTCCTGGCTGGCGCCTTTAAATCAACACTTTGCTTCAATTTGGTTCGGCTTCTGTGTCCCCCTTTTTCCTATCCAACCGTCAGCTTTTCTGGCATATTACTTTTGCGGCTTTTCCGTTATCCTTGCCGCCTGCTAAATGGAGAACTTGTGGGCTGCTCATGGGGCACTTAACGGCTTTCATTGGTTTGGATGAATGACTGCAAAGTGGAAGGAGCGAGGAGCTGCTACTGCGAAAAGAAATTTTATGGAGTTGCAAAACTTGTGCTAGATGATGTAAGTGGCTAAAAACTACATGCACTTACCTGCTCCTGGTCCTGCTCCTGGTCTCCCCCTCCTCCTCTTTCTATCAACTATATCCTTTATACCTTTATTTTACTCTCTACTCTCTGCCACCTCTGTCCCTTTCTTTTCGTGTGAGCCTGAGTGCATCGTTAACGTGTTTTGCTGGCTCATCAGGTTGCTTGAAAATTTCATTTGTAGCTTCTTTCAGTGGGGGAAAAGGAGAAAAGCATTGACCTGCATTTTTATCCTTACAAGTATTCGCCTAGTTTCTTATCGAGCAGCTTCCACTCGTTGATTCATTAAATCGTATTCCAGACATGAACAAGTCCTTCTTCTTCTGCCATGCTCCAATTATTGTTACATTCAATGGGCCAAACTTCAATTGAATCTCTCAATAGACTCTTCAGTGAATCGCAATTGTTTCGGCTTAAAACTCGAACAATTTCCAATGCATAAATCAACTGATTTATGCGCGCTCTATGATAAATAAAAGCACAATATATATAATGCAATAAATTACAATCCCATCAACAATGCCAATTCCAATTAAACTCTATATAAAAATATCTGATTTTATACAACTAATTATGCGGCTTCGGCTGACAAATGTCAACAAAATGAAAGCCTTCATATAAAACGCCGCACAATTTATGCACCATGTAAATGGGAAGTGAAAGGGTATATAGAAATGGATGTAGAGTATGTATATTCTGTATATTATTGATATATATCTATAGCTCAGAGGCTTAAAGTTTTCTTTGAGAAGAAACAGAAGATAAAGGAAATCCAGTTCGGCTTCTGGTTCGGATAAGGTTGATAAATCTTATCCCAATCATATTTATCGCTCATATTTTATTTTCTATAATTTGCTGCTTTATTTTTTGTAATTTCAAAACTTTCTATGCATAAAAAATGCTGCGTGGATAAACAATTAAAGCGAAATAAATTGTTAATGCGGCTGTAAGCTTAATTTGATGAATGTGCAAAAAATTAACACGCATAAAATTATTATTACAATGGTCGGAATTAAAAATTATAAACATGCACACACACATACATAGAACTGCTGACACCTGGAGGCAGGTGTAAAAACAAGGGTTGTGACACTGTGCTGGGCGGAGTGGGAGGCATCCCATGTGTGCGCTGCATTAAGTGGGGTTTTTTCATATATACAAAATAAAATATAATATATTATGGACAGCTCAAAGTATTATGTGAAATAGAGTTGAGCGAGGTGAAATTTAATTAAATATCAGGCTTAAAACAAACGCATAAATGAAGTTGACTTAAGTAGGATTGACGCAAATGCAAATAAATAAAAAAAGCGTAAAAAGTAAATGAAATTACAGAATAAATGTTTTCCTTTTTTTAATCAAACTACAATATATTTTCTGTTAATAATTTATATAACGAGTATTTGCAGAGTTGAAGTTGAACAGTTTCTGTTTGCATTCATTAAGTTTCATATGTGAGATTTGAAATGTATACAGTTACACCTCCATGTTCACTTTGTTTCTATTATTTATGCATGTCTGTGGAATTCTACACACTTCATTAAAGTCTGAAACATAACTTAATTGCCTCTTAATTATCCGCAATGTTTCCTCCATTTGATTGTGTTCAACTGTCAATTAGTTGCCCAAATTGCACAGACAACATGTGTACCAAAATTTGTGCAGCTAAATACTATAATAAATATAGGAAGTTGGTGAGATATAAATGCATATATATAAAGCATATATATATATTCAGGTATAGGAACGAGAGTCGAGTCGAAAAAAAAGAAAGAAAGTTTCTAAGCGACTGAAAGCAGCTCCTGAAACACTTCAGAAATTGTGAGTAGTGCTTTATCCGTTCAGCTATAGCTATAGTATATCCCTTACATCGTATCTTTATAGGGTATTCTACAGTCAGATATAATGGCTTATATATAAAGTATATATATATTCGCGAAAAGGAACAAGAGTTGAGGAAAAGAAAGAATATTTCCAGGCAGCAAACAGCAGCTCCTAAATCACTCTAGAAATTGTATTTAATGTTTTATGTGTATAGTTATACCTTTGCTGTATCCTCCACATCATATCTTTATAGAGTATTCTACAATTTAAACATATATACTCTATATTCTATTGTATATATATTCTTGAAAGCCAGCAAAGTCGATCTGGAATAGAAAGAAAGTTTCTAAGCAGCAAAAAGCAACTCCTAAAAACCTCTAAGAATTGTGACTAATACATTATCCGTATACGTATACTTATACTATAAAGATATAGCAATAGAAATCGTATCTTTATAGAGCATCCCATAGTCGTTCAGTTCTATTTCTATTTCGTTTGTTTGTCGACTTTAGTAGATATTGTGGCGAGTATTTTGCGAGAAAAAGCCTGGCAACATTGTTTTCATTCGTTTTATGTATAATGTAATTAAAAATATACAACAATCGCGATATGTTTTTCCATTTCCCTGCCCATACGCCCACATTTGTAGGATGTGTTTATTTTGCTAATTGAAAAATTAAATGAATGTGCCACATGGCGTGGAAGTGCAACAGTAATTAAATTAGGCTGCAGCTGAAATTGCCTATCAAATACAATACAAATATTTGCTGGCATTGCTCAAAAATCTTTTTCCAACTAATGCATATCTCTACAATAGTTGCAATATACATATACCCTGTATGCAGCATAGGTTGCCAGAGAGGGTATAACAGAATGATAGACTCTTCGGTTTATTGAAAGATTTTAATACTTCTTCGTTTCTTACTAAAATGAGATCTTTATCTAGTTATAATCTTACACAAATACCTCCTGCTTTTGACTTTAGTTACTCTAGTATCTCTTACAGGGTATCTCATAGTCTTATACTGCTTTTCCTTGTATTTTTTCTGCCATTAGAACTTGTACATATGTTGTGTAAATTAATTATAAAGCTGTTAGCGTTCTGGCCATTGTCTCTTTGACGTCTAATCTAATGTAATTTAATAGAACGTGTGCAACTTCTAACATCCAATTTAAGGCCGGCTTTATATAGATATATATATTTGTCAGTCGGTAAAATTCCTGCATAAATATATATGTATATCTAAATCTTAATCTCCGTTCGAATGTTCAAGTTGTGATTTCTGTTGAATGTGCTGTTCTTTTCACTGGCAATTGGTAATTGTTTAATCAATTAAATCTGGTCACACTTGTGCATAAATGGAAGCAATAAGTTGGGCTTATCTATGGAAATGTTAGTTTTGTCTTTTGTATTATTAAATTAGTGAAATCTGGTCACATTGAAGTACAAAGAGCAGGAAAAGGCTGGGCTTATGTATGTTTGAAGTATTCATAGCTTTATGTATATAAAAGGAATGAAGTTTGGTCACACTTAAGCACAAGATGAAGACCTACAACAACAACACTATTATTCTGTCCTTTAGTATTATAAAGTAATCGAAATCTGGTCACATTTATGCAGAAAGTAAAGCAGTAAGCTGCGTTTATCAATAGAAAAGTTAGTCTTGCCTTTGTTATTGCCTTGGAAGTAATAAAACTAGTGAAGTCTGGTCACACTTAAGCACAAGATGCATATATATCGATCGATTGAAATAGGTAATAGAAATACTCAGGTTTGGCCACATTTTTCTATTAAATACAGCAAAAACTGAAGCTTGGTTTATGCAATTTAAAGCGAACGCCTAAAGGTATGCAACGATATTTTGACCAGGTGCTGACTTGCACTCTGTACGTGTGCCTGTGTGTGTGTGTGTGTGTGTGTGTGTGCAGTGAAGATTTATGTGGCGCATAAGTTAAGTTAAGTGAGGTTAGGTCGCATGTGCGTGGTGCATGCAACATCTTGTGCAGACGATTTATAATGCTTTACTGACCTCAACCGACAACAGGTGGCGCCTAAGTGCAATGCACCAGACAGACCCAAAGATGCCTCCTCAATTTGCATATTACGAAAGAATCTTCAGCTTAACTGAACAGCTCCTTGGAGGAGGCAACGTTTTCCCCCAAAAACTGTTTAACAATGCATATTTTTCCGTTAAGTTGATAAAAAAAAAAAAAGAATAGAAAAGTTTATTTTCTGCTCAAATTGTGCTTGGCTCAAGAATTTTTCTATTATTATTATTATTATTGCGAGTATTCCGAGTATTACGAGTATTACTCGCTTTGAGGGCACTTTTCATTTTGCAATAAGTTTTCAATAAGAAGCAAAATAGGAATAATATAGAAAACTTCACGTTTCTGTCTGCAAACTACAGTTTATTATATCCTGACTCCCTTTTCAATTTCTCTCTTCCTTTTCCCCATTTTCTTTTCTTTTGTATCCCGTTACCTTGAGTACAAAGTTGTTTTTCGTCTTGCAACACAAAAAAAAAGAACCAAATTTACTTCGGCTTTGTTTTTTTTTGTTCCTATTATTTCTCCTTTATTTTTCTATAATTTTTTTTATTGTTGTAGTTTTTTGAAGTTCTTTTTCGTGCCCCAAACAGCGTTTCTTATATTTTTTCTATTTACCAGAAAATTCTCTTTGTCTCTATAAAAAGAAAGCAGCTGCCTTTGTTTTGCCCTTTCGCAGTTTACGAGTCCCAAAATGTCCTTTAATTACAGCCTGAATTTAGTTAAACGTTTTTTATATTCTTGTTGGGGGAACGAATTTCTTAGAAATGAATTTTTATTTATTTACTAATTTATTTATTTAATTAAGAGTCGACTACAAACAGTTGACTGACAGATAATAGTTGAAGGTAAATTATATAATTTTATATTTTATTTTTTAAAAGGAATCTAGATATTAAGAAGATAAAAAGTCTGCTCACTTTATATATATACATTTACTCTGATCTAGAAATCTGTTCTGTCTGTGTTGCTTCTAGAAGATTTTCTATACTTGCATCGAAATTCTAGTCTATGACTTCTAACGCTATGAATGCTATAAGGATTTTAAAGAGAATTATCCTTAAATGGGTTTTTATTGAAATTCTGAAATGTTTTCATAGCCTAAAAATATATCTTACCTCAAAAGAAGTTACCACTAAACGTGTATCTATCAAAATTCTAAACTAATTTCCTGCCGTAAAATAATATCTTACACTTTTTCTCCTGTTTTATTTTCACACCTTTGTCCAACGATCTGTTGGGGTAAACAGCAGCTGCAGTTCAGTCAGACATAATATTATACATGTATTTCTATGCTTAATTTCATTCAAATGTGCTTACAATTTATTTACATTTTCCATTTTCCATTAGGTTGTCCTTTTCCTTGTTAAACTTCATTTAAATTGCAGAAGTAATTTTATTTTAAAATACGAAACGAATGATTCGTAATTACTGCCCCTTTTTGCGAGTGTGCAACTAAAACTCGACCAACCAGACACACAAAAGACATGAAAATTGTATTCAAAGAAAATGCCTACAATTTCCCTTCACAGGAAACCCAAAAAAAAAAAAATGTCAAAAAAGAGAAAGAGAAAGGGAGAAAAAAATGAAATCTCAACTTAATTTAAAACCGGCATTCATCATCAACTTTCCTGTCACGAATTTATATGTTAAAATGCGACAAACCACAAAGAAAAATGGCAATTTCAGCTGAAAGAGAAAGCTATACAGAGAGTGAGAAAAAGATAGATAGAGAGAGAGAGAGAGGGAGGGAGAGGCCAATGGAAGAGTAAGATAGTCTGACAGATGAAATAATATGAAGCATAATTCATTTGCAAGTGAAAACGACATGCGGCAGGGGCAGGGGCAGGGGCAGCTGCTGTGTTGCTGGTTACTCTATGCTGATGTTGCCGACTTAACGAGTGCATTCAACAGGATATGTGGGCGTGGCAAACGTAGGGAGGTGGGCAGCGGCCAGTGGGCGGCGACGACTGCCAAAGGCAACCATTAAGTGTGCATAAATTTTCATTTTACACGCAAAGGACAAACGCAATGCATATATGTGTGTATATTTTGTACAGCCTGATATGATAACAACACACACACACACACACATACTGGAGACATGCCAAAGGACATGCACAGGATGTACGCACACATGCACTACAAAGGACACACAGCACTGCACTCAATTATATGTAAATTATCAGCCCCAGGTCGCATTCTATGGACCTCAGCAACTCTCTACAATGAACTGCAATTTCCAATTTAATTTCGCTTTCCCGATTTTCCACCCCCCCCTCCTGATACGCCCCTCCCACTTTGTCCACCTTATAGGCATATGCTCGTTTCAGTTTTATTAACTTTTATTATTTAATAATTTCAACATTTAAATTTTCAATATTTACCATCTTCACGCCTCGCAGCACACGTTAACATAAACCTCTCTCTTTTTTATTGACTTTTTTAATACCCTTTCAGTGGGCTCATTCAGTCATTCAAATCATATTGATAGGCATTTTCACTGTACCCCAAAGCAACCCACTTTAATGATGTTCCTAAGGATGATAGAGATACAGATGGGACTCTCTAACGATATTGGGTACATAGCTCTGTCAGCTTAACTTCTTTATATCCTTGCAGCAGGTTCTTTAACTAAATTGAAATTGATAGAGGAAACATCTTAGTTCCACGATTATGATACGAGTAGTACAGATTCTTCTTTATATTACTGAAAGAAATTAAATTGACTTATAAAATATATATTTTCCATGTCCCAAGATCTGTTTGATTTCACACTTCTTAACCCTGACTTTCGAGTAAGGAAACCTTTTTTATACTCTGGCAGAAAGTATCTTCAAGGAAATACAGTTGAACCTTGATTATCCGCTTGTGCTTTACCCGGAAAGCTGAGTGTTAACTCTTATGCCTCAGCGGGATTTTCGATTATCCGCAAGCAGCTCTGATACAAGCATCAGCGGATAATCAAGGTTTAACTTTAGTTGGAACTGTTTTCAAACCTCAAAGCTGCTTACTTTGATGATGATGATGATTATTATGATGATGATAATGGGGATAATGATTATAGTGATAATGATGATGAATATGATGGGATTCCATTGGGTTTATCATATGCATAGCTCTGTCTCAGAAAAAATTCATTTTAAGGCGTCTCATCGTTTAGTTCCCTATAAAAAGATACTTCAGCCTGATATTATGACATGAAACAATATATAAAGGATATTTCCAGTAGCATTAACTAGGTTTATTATAGTTGAATCATTATAGAAAACTCTAAAGGAAGTTCGAAAATAAAAGTAAGATAAGTCCGTCTGCCAAACTAAAGAAACGTTTAGTTTGATTTTGTTTTTTAAGAAAATTTCTCTACTTTAAGTTGATTTTATTAATTTACTTAAGTGCCAGGTTCGTATTGGGTACAATAGCCGAAATCACTCAACATTTTCCCTGTTAGGGTATACGAACCAAACGAGTTGATGTCCTTTTCATGCTCAGCTCTTTGTCACACGCAGCGTATACGTGTTACTTAAGTTTTGTGTGTGGAGCAAAAGATCAAAGAAGCATTTTGTGCAGCTGCCTCAGGATTCATTCATTCGCTCAGTTATTCATTTCATAATTTTGCAAGAGTATTTATGTATATATATATATATATGTACGTCTGTTGAAATATATAAGTATGTGCCTTTGTTGTCTTTTTAATTTGCTTTTGCGCACTTAATTCACAATTTTCTGTTTGTCGCACGCAGCGTATACGTTATTTATCTAGAGAAGTTCTGTGGAAATGCAGCAGAAAATTTCCACACGCCTTTCGTGCTGTTTTCACTTCCGTTTCAACCAGCAATTATATGCTTCATGCAGCTTTTACATTTTGTTGTGAGAAAAAGTTATCGGGAACTTTGTCTTCATACTATATACAGATATATATATATATATATATATATATGTTTTTCTCTCTATTGTCTGGCGATAAAGTTTCGCCTGGTAGTTGCTGCTGCACTTGAACATATTCTTAATTAATTTAATTTACTATTTAGTGGAACTTTTACACACTGCTTTGTTTCGAACGTACAATAATATTCCGTTAACGTGGCTCATGTGAGTTTTTCGCCCCTTTTGTAAAGTTTTAAATTCAATTGCATTGAAATAAACGATCGCAAATTGCCGTAAATCTCAGACATCTCTATTGTCTCTCCCTCTACATACAATATAATCGACAAGCTGTACGCTAAGTACTATAATTAATTACGCTTCTACACGCTGTAGTCGCTGTAGCTTATGACAAGTTTTCGACTAACTTTTGTGGATTCAGCAAATCTTCGACTCCATTTTCTATCACAATAAGCGCAGAACCACATTTTATTCTTCCAAAATAGTTTTCCTTTTTCCCTTTTTTCCCTTCGGAGACCTCAGATACCCCAGAAGCTGCAATTTACATGTTTGTGTTCTGCACATGTGTCGTCTAAATTGTCACTTAAGTGTCACGCATTTTGGGGCTTGTGTTGAGGCACTGTTTCAACCTGGTTCCAGCTGTGCTCCGACTGTGCTCCGACTGTGCACCGATTGCCTCTGGCAGAGACTCGTACATTGAAAATAAATTTGAATGTCACATCTATTAGTGCCGCCTGCCTTCAGTCGACAACAACAAGGATAGCAGCAAACTGTGCAACATTCAGTTGCGACTCCGTCGTGGTCCTTTGGACCACCATTCGTGCATCCTTTTCGGTTGCCTGGGGTACGTGCATCTAATGAAGCTTGCAGCAGACAATGCAGCTACAGGAATTGTCTGCTTTGCATTTTTGAGGCAACTTCGTTTAGCATTTGTGTTATCAACGCTCCACGTTGGCAACAGATTGCCGCAAAAATTGACAGCGACTCTCGCAATGGCAATGGGATGCGACCGGAAGGGTGTGGTCCATCCATAGCTTGATTTGCTTTCCCAGCACTTTTTCTAACTTATGTCTCAATGACACTCGAACAGAGACAGAGAGACAGACAGAGAGTGAGAGAGAGAGAGAGAGAGAGAGACAGAGAGAGAGAGTATACAAATATTTATTTTATGTCAAGAGGAAACTTTAAGAGTTGGAAAAGTGTTGAAAATCTGCTGATTTTTCAGATTAATCCCTTAACAAAGTGCATTGCTTGGAATTAATCTTGCTTTTCACGTAAATCTTAGTTCGTGCCGTGGAATCTTAAAGGATTCTAATGCTATTTACAGCTTTCTGCCACGCGGCGTATGCGCGATATCATATTATGCAGTTATCTAGTTAAGCACTGCCAATGCATATTTTATATATACATATAAGTGTGTGTGTAGAGTCAAGAGAAAGCGAGAGAGTGTTAGTTCGCCTTCTTCACTTTTGACGGCACACTGAGGCAGCTGACATGCTGCACACGCTGTCGTGTGGCAGGGGCAACTTCAGCTACACCCATCATCATCTAGAGCAGACAGGCATCGTCTGCTGCACGACGACTTGCAGCCATTTTTATCTTGTTGCGGCTCTCGAGTGTCAAAGTGTGTGCACACGCTTCCTCTGCCTCTGCCTCTGCCCCTGCCCCTGCCCCCATATGCTGCCATAGTGTATACCCTCGACTCCTTTGACACCCTCAACAATGCTGGAGGCACTGCAAACTATTATAATGGTTCGCCTGCTTTGCCTCATGTCCTGGCAACTTTGCAATTTCTTTTCTTACTTTCCACAATACATAAAGTGTTGTATAGAAATTTGCTTTACTCACCGCCTTCCGCCGTCTGACGTGCCCCTCCTCCTCCTCCTCCTCCAGCAGACAAGGGTCTACTACACATGACACTGTCGCATATATAGCAAATATTTGAGGCATTCAAGATTTATTCGTTTCCATTACTTGCTAAAGCTGGGTGACTGTATCTAGTATCTAGTGATTGCTGCGTCTAGCCTCCTCCTCCTCCTCTTGCTCCTCCTGCTCCTATTCACATCCACTTAGTTAGACGCATCTTCTGTGCCTGGCTCTTAGTTCGTAGCTGCTGGCTCGTAGCTCCTGGCTGCTGGCAAATCCATATGTAAATGCAATGCATTGCAATCCATTATTGTTTCTCCCTTTTGTCTGTGTATTCACAGTCTGTTTGTTATTCGATAGGACAGTAGCTTTTCCCTCCTCTTCTTCGTTTTTTTACTTGCTTTCTTTCAGCTTTTAACCACGTTTTGTTACTCAAGAAAACCCCAAAACAAAAAGCGAAAAAAAACAGGCCAAACCATGTGTAATTATGACATTGTGTAGAGTACTACAAGTGCTTGTAATTGAAGGTCTACCACAAAAGAGCTCGCTCAGAGGAAGAAGGGAAAACGAAAGGGAAAGGGAAAAGGGAAAGCGAAGCAGTAGAGTTAATGTTAGGCAGTAAAAACTGTACTTAATGGCTGCCTATTCAGCTGGAAATGCTCGATAAACATTAATGGACAATAATAGTTATATGTACTCATACTTCGAATAATATTCTACATAAAGGAAAGGTTACTTGAGGTTCTTGAGAAGCGCAGAGAAGGGCGCAGCGGTCCTTCAGCTTCAATTTTCATAACTTTTGTTGCCTTTTGCAGCTGTTGAATTGGCACAAACAAATCGAATTTAGTCTGCAATTTGTGCAATATTTATAGACTTGATCTTGTATTCAAATCTTGCTATCCCCCTCTCTCTCTCTCTATCTCTATCTCTTTCTCTATTTGACACCCATTATGACAAAGCGGCGTGCGAAAAGACTCGTTAAACAGAGGCCAAAGAAAGTAGGAAAAAATTTATTATGCCATGCATAAAATGCAAGCAAAAAGGTAGTTTGTAAGAAAAGTGGAAGAAAAAGGAAAATGAATCTGCTGCAAGAAATGGAAACACTTAAAACTCTGATGGGACTTCACGCAAACCTCAAACCAGCCCAAAAGCGTTACAAAAAAAAAGGAACCGAAAAAAATAAAATGAAAATTCAGAGGAAGTTGCATGCAATTGCCCTCGAAGGCAGAACCTGCCCGCATTTAAAAGGATTTCTGTTTTGGGTGCATTTCACACACACACACACACACACACACATAAGAGTAACCCATTCATAGTGCATACATATGTATTGTATATGTATATATGTATATGTGTTGTTCACATTTTTATAGAGTTTCTCAGCGGGTATTGTACTTTTCTTAAGGAATTTGTAACGCTTTGGAGGCGCCCAAAAGCGCAACAAAGGCAAAGAAAGCACAAAATTGGATTTAATATATAATGTGTGTGATTCAAGAATATATATATATATAGTATATATATATACCTGATCTGTAAGCTTGAGCCGAATTCATATAGTCAAGCCATCTCTGTGTAGTAATAGTAATCGACTCAGATGAACTCTTTCAGCTCTGATTGAGGAGATTCTTTGCTGGAAATATATGTATTATATATATGTTACATACATGTTTATATATCTATATTTATAGATCTATATATACGGAATAAGTAAAGAATAGATAGTAAAGATAGATAGATTAAGATAAACTGTTTATTAAATGAAAAAAAAGATAATAGAAAAAAACTTTTCGTCTGGATAAAAAAATATTATTAAATTATGCGCGTTCCTCTAGAAAAAAGCTAAAAGCAACATTATAAAATATAGAAAATATATCAAAAAATTAAATTAAACTATAATTTTTTAATTTCTTTATAATAATATCTGTCTGGATCCGTAAACATACATTTTTTGTTTTTTAATTTCTTTATTTATTTTTTTTATTATTTTTTGGGTTCGTCCCTCAGCTCTAACCTTTATTATTAGAATTTGAACTGTAATTTAGTATCTAGCTTTAGCTTTATGTAGGGCACTCCATTGTAAAGGGTATTCCCTGGTCGAACACATACTCGTTTAGCATTAAAAGTGTTTTATTTTAAATCAGGCTGAACAAAGTTGCAGCCGTTGTTTTTTTTTTTTTGTTTTTGTTGCATGTCGAGGAATATCCATTAAAGTGGCCCAAAAAGCAGGCTTCAGTGATGCATGAGAATCTGGCTAACAGTTTTGGCCAAATTGGATAGCAAATCAAAGCGTTGAATTTGTTTGCAGTTGCATTTGCATTTGAATTGGGAGCCAGCGATTGGTTTGGGTTTTGGGGTTGGTTTTGCGATTCGAGATTGATTTCAAGAGCCCACAAACACAGCCTATAAGTTGGGAGTAAACCTTGGTTAAATGCCTAAAGGCATTTTGGCCACTTGCCGGAAATCCATTAAATTTAAGGCCAACAATTTGCTTCATGCTTCAGCGTTCGCCTTAACCTCTCTGGCTTCAGCTGCAACTCGAGCTGCATTTAATGATGCAAAAAATGTTCAAATTACCACAATGCTACACAAATACAGCATGTTATAAGGTACTTTATATCCTGGCTCCTTGATACTGGATACTGGCTCCTAGCTAGGGATCCTTGCTCTGGCTCTGGCTCTGGCTAAACCATTAGGGTAAGCAGCTTAAGGCCCATATACAATGCTGAAATATGGCCAGCTGAGGGTGGCCCGGATAACATTTCTGCTGCCAGTTGCAGCTACAGACTGGGGTCCTGCACAATTAGTGGATATCCTTCGCACTTAGGGGAGGGGAGTGAGTATCTAAAGAGGTTCATTAAGCCATAATATAATAATCATATTGATTTAATGTAACCTGCAAATGGTTTAAATTGATTTCTCACTTCTATTTCCTATTTCGAAGCTTATCCGCCATTTGATCTGAAGGGTAGACACATCCTTACAAATTATGGGTATAAATTCTAATTTGCATAGATTTTATCCTTCAGTCAACGTTTGATAACTCTAACGAGACTATTTGCTCATCATTAGCGCTGCTCCTTCGACTCGAGTCGACTTGACTCAAATGTCTGAAGTATTTTATTGAATGCCAAATAAATTTGCGTATCTTTTTTTTCACACGCTTTTCCTCTTTTTCTCGTTCCTTTTGTGCATTTACATCTGCATTTCCGTTAAGCTCGTTAGACTCTTATTTTTTTTTTATATATTTCTGTCTTCTTTTTTTTGTTAGCCCAGTTCGAAATTTGCGTAGTTTAGGCCACGGCTGGTGTTGCCAGCGCTTTTTTCTTTAAACATTTTTCAGCTTTTACACGACATTTGCTACGCAAACAAAATAATGCGAACCCCATGCAGAACCCATGGACCTGGACCTGGTCGTGGTCCCGGACTGGACTGGACCTCAACCTCATCCGCACTTGGGCCAAGAATAATGGCCGCACTTGCTGGCCATTTGTTATGCTCGATGGGTGTGTAGGTGGTTCTAGCTGCTAGTTGCTAGTTGCAAGTTCCTACTTGGTGGCAGGGGCAGTTTAGCTCTTGACCATTAAGTAACGCATAGTTTGGACCGCATGGGCTGCCTTTTAGTGGAGGGCCTCGACTCGATTGCATTCAGATGATGTATGCGTCTCGTCTAGCAGACATTTTTTTATGACGGTGATTTACCAGATGCGATGCAATTTGATGTATTCGTTGGTCAACAAAACTTACAACTCTTTAAAAGCAGTTTACTTTCCTATTAAAGTTAACTATATAATAGTTGACTACAAATGGATTTGCATTCGAATCGATCGAATAGCTTGTTGAAATCAGAAAAACCAGTAGACATTTTCAGCTCTAAATAGTTTAATTGAAGTCTTAAATAATGTGATTAGAAGAGGGATTAATTGTTCTTTAATACAAAGCTTTCAGGTGTTTTTAACTAATAGCTTTTAGTGGTCTTTCTATGTGTATAATTTATCCAAAGTTGTCTTAAAGTTGGTTATCCCATTTGTTTTTGATTGGATTTTAATTGAACCTAAGCTTTAAGATGCTTTTTCTCAGACTAACTGAGAGCTTTTAGTGCCTGTCCGTATGAATATAATATTTATCCAAAGTTTTCTTAAAGTTTATTATCCCATTTGTTTTTGATTGAGCTTTAATTGAACCTAAGCTTTAAGTTGCTTTTTCTCAGTTTAACTAAAAGCTTCCAATGGTATTTCTTTGTGTATAATAAATCCCAAGTTGTCTTAAAGTTGCCCATGTATATTTGATTAAGACTCCAGCTAGAAGTTTTAAATCAGTTTAAGCTTAAAGTTGCTTTTTCCGAGATTACTTGAGAGCTTTTAATGGTTTTTCTATGTGTAGAATTAAACGAAAGCTGTTTTAAAGTTTGTTATCCAAATTGTTTAAGATTGAGCTTTAAGCTAGAATCTTTGATGCAACTCAGTTAACCTTTAAGTTGCTTTTGCTTAAATGACTTGAGAGCTTTTAATGGTTTTTCTATATGTTGAATTAAACCAAAGTTGTCTTAGACTTTCTTATCCCATGTGTTCGAACTTCGAGCTTGAATCTTTAAATCAGCTTTAAAGTTGCTTTTTCTCAGATTTGCCTAACTCAATCGAAGTTTTAGATTGAACACTGGTTTAATGGCAATAAACCTTGCATATACAGAGCATTTATTGGCTAGTTATCTTTGCTTTTGCAACGGTTTCCCATTGATAGCAATTTGAGTGTCAAACAAATAGTCACTTCTCCCCGCCCTCGTCCCTCCTCTCCCCTCTCCCTTTTAGATGGGAGTGTGCTCATGCAACAGCTTGTAAATCGACAAATAGTAGTTGCCAATGAAATGCGATGCCGCATAATTTACCAGCAATGAGATGAGATGAGCTGAACAGAAATACAGATAGATAGGAACACAGATAGACAGACAGACAGGGGGACAGGGGAAGTGGCGGAGTGTGACAGAGAGATAGAGCAACGAATAAATAGACGGATAGGTTTCGCAGCTTTGTGGGTGTTGCAGGGGCAAGAGAGATCAGTGGAAAATTGAATGGAATTGCACAACAAGCGACGCTTGTGGCACGTTGAAGTGTCATACCAAAGCATTGAAGTGTGATTTTTGGGATTGAAATGAAATTTCAACCGAGGCTAATATCATCAGGCTTACTGTCAGCCACCATTTTCCGGCTCTTTCTTTATTTTCAATTTAATGTTTTTTTTTCTATCTTCTTTTTTTTTTTTCTTTTGGTTGGCCAGAGAGAGAATAAACAATTTCCAATTTCGAGTGGCCGTCCGATTGCAATTATTGAGCTAGAAAATGTTTGACAACTGTCAACAGAACTGCATTCATATCCCACCCAATTTTCCTCTATTTTCCTCTCTCTCTCTGTGTGTGGAAACTGAAACTCTATCTGAAAGTTGAAAAGCGTTTAACACCACGAGCTCCACTCACTATGCCCATTAAATATGTATGCCAATTAGATGGCAGCTCTGTGGCTTACCTGTGCTTGTGTCTGAGGCATCCTTAGCAGGGCGCAAATCCTTGCCAGGGCACAAATCTTTAAGCAGTTTACCAAAGACACTGTCGACGCTCGTCTCCTAGTAACCAAGCACAAGCACAACGAGCAGCCAGCAGCGAGTTCCCAGCATCCAGGACCTAGGACCTAGGACCTAGGACCACCTGCAGTTGGTTACTGTGGTAAAAAGGATAAAAGAATTTGCTGAAATTGCTTGCCATGAAAAGAAGTATAATCCAATAAATACTTTGAGGTACTTTTAAAAATAAATATTCTGTCCTTTTGATTACTTTGTGATTACTTTTCTATAACGTTTGCTTGCGCTTATCGATGCCACATTTACTTAAAGAACTTTTTTAAAATCGTCAACCAATTCCTTTGATTTACTTGATTTGATATTGACTAAGAGCAGAAAGAAAGGAAATGTAATCGTAAATGATATTGTTTTGATTCCAATTCGATTTCTTATTGGACTCTCACTTAAAAGTAATTAATATTCTGCTTCACTCGATAACTTCTTTCTATGATTTTGCATACGTAAATCGAGTGCAATTATACTTTTGCAACGTTATCGGCTTAGAAATCGACTAGAATTGTATCTGAATTATTTACCACTGTGCTTCGTCCAGGTAATTGATGCCGGAAATTGTTGCAACGTTGCTCTGAAGCTTCTCACAGCAGCAACTTTTCACAGCACAACTTATGTAGTATGTGTAAACGTATCCCACCTGAGCTTGCCCCGTCCAATAGTATCCTTGCAGGATCTCTAGTAAACTCCGTAAATTAATAATGACTCGCAAAAGAAGCACCAACAGCTTGTGGATGCTGCCTCAGAGCTAAGTATCTATACACACAATGTTGCCTTATTATTGTCTTTCTTTATCTCTCACAGAGTGTGTGGGTGTGTGTAGGTGGGTGAGTGGGTTGTTGTGTATGTGTGTGTGTGTTACACAGAGCTGACCCTGCTTAGCAACAATTGTGGAGTCCTGGACCAACCCACAATCGTCCATCAAAGTAGTATCATTAGTCAAACTTTCCTTTCCGCCAAGCAGAAAGAAAAGTGCCGCATCAAAAGCTTACCAAGAAATAAGACTGTAAACCCCCTTCAAAAAGAAAGAAGAAAAAACAAGTCTGTATTCCCAACTGAAAGATACTCTTGAAAAGTTGAAAAAGCATCTTTATCTTTACCATATAAATTCTGACTTTAATGCGATTTCCACAAGAAACTTTTCTTTCGACTTATCTATTTTTTATTGATGCTTATGCCAGATATACCCTTTGGTGGGTATATACTTTACAGGGTATTATGAATAACTTTGCTTAAAGTGTTGCAGCGATGTGAAGTAGGGTTGGGCTCGCAGCGCTTCCTTGGAGTACGCCAGTTGATTAGCATGATTAAAGTTTTCCTAATTATGTGCACACTCAAAGAAATACTCGCACTAGGAAACAACCACAAAAGTTTCTTTTACGTTGCCTGCGAGGAAAAACTGTTAACAACATTAATCAACAGGTGTTGCCTTTTTGCTAAGGTTGACAAGGAACTGAAGAGAAACAAACAAAAAGGTCACAAAGTCCATTCTAATGAGACTTTTTTCAAGTTCTTTTCGGTTTCTGGTTGGAATCAGGAAATGAAGCCTGAAAATTCAATAGCTAAAAAGTTTTTTTTAACATACATATACGATATCTGGCAGCACTTACTTGTTAAGATTGTATTACTATTGTGTATAATTCTGGCAGCTATCCAAGCAAGATAATAATCTATAACACATGATTAAGTAGACGTCCGTCTTACGCCAACAATTTGCATGCTAATAAGAAAGTCATGCGGAACGATTGGGAGCCCTGACGAGGCAAGAAACAACAGTATTATTTTACAAATTGAGCAATTAGAGATGGCAATACAATTGTTATCGAAACTATTAATAACTAAGCATTTTCCCAGCCAAACAATATTGTTGCCTGTAAATTGCCTTATCTGTGAGATCGCACCTATACAAGCGCATGTATTCAATTTCTATTAGACTTCAATTCAATATTAGTTGAACTTGACCCATGCAGACATGCAGTCCAATTCACTTATAAATATTCCAATTAGATTATTGACATGCCATGCACCGGTCGTAGCACCTATTGCTGCTGCTGGGCTACCCCAGAGCCGCATCATTCTTCTTGCTTGCGAAGCAAAGCTATGCGTCTGTAATTGTGATCTTTTCATTGAACATTTCCGCTCGCTCGGTCTCTATCTCTCTGCCTCGTTCTCTTTTTCTGCCTCTATCTATCCAGATTTCTTCTTATTCGCATTTTCTTTGCTGGATTTGCGCTCTCTGAGTGGAATTCTTTAGCTTCGATCTCTTCCTCTTTTGCATTTATTTACCTGCTGGAATTTGCAGTCGTACAGTGGTGCATAAAACTGCAGACTCTACGTTACGCGTGCAAAATAATATTGGTAATTATATATTATAATGTTTAAAATTTGTAAACAACTTATGTAAACTTAATGTAAGATTAAACGACTACTTAAATATTAAATTAAAAAAGAATTTGATTATAATAATATGATCAAGAATCACAAATGATCGTTTGCATGCAAAATTTTTAACCGCTTCCACAGTACGCGCGCCTTCCGAAGCTCTCTTTGGCCGCTTTGTTTGTGGTACTCACTCAATTTGCCCACGTTCTTCTTACTGCCACGTTCGCTCGCACGCTGCCTCTCTGTCGCTCTCACGCTCCAACTCTTGACAGGTCAGTTCGCGCTCTCAGTCTGTAGTTTGCCGCCGTTGTATTTTGTACACGTCGTCTTCGTCGGTCTGTTAATTCGTCATTATATATAATTTTTTTATTGTGGCTGCGTGGTGCAAAAACGGCGTATAAATATTATTAACAAAGGAAACGAGAAGAAAGTGCATTAATAATATAGAAGTGAAACAAAAGTCAAACGAATTCCAAGTGCTCCAAGTGGCATTTCATATTTCATTAGTCGCGTGAGTAAAAACCGAAAAGATTCGCTCGCTATCTCTCTCTGTTTCTCACTCTTTTTTTCTCTTCCCGAAATCGCTCTGTCTCTTGCCGCTCTTTGTTTTGTTTGCCGCTTATTGTTGCGTTTTGTTGTTTGTGTCGCTCCTCTTGTCTCTTGTCCATGATTGTGCTCGTTTTATCTGCCTATTTCTACCTGTTCATGTACATACATACATACATACATATATACATATTCACACACTTCACTGTACATTCAAACATCTATCTCTCAGTCAGTCATTTATCACAAATATGTACTCCCATCACAAAAAATCATCAATTCAATTTTCTAGCAAGGTTTTTTAGCTTGTTGTCTGACTACTGAAAATTATTTGTTTAGTCGTCTTCGGAGCGTTCCAATCGCAACGCCGGCAAAGCTCCTCCTACTCCTCCATACAATAACAATAAAAAACATCAGATCCTAAGATCATTATAAAGTAATCTAAGTGATAAGTGCGCTAACTCATTCATATTTGCGTCTGTTTTTGTTTAGTGAAAGTGTGTTCAATCTTAGCGAATCTTTGCGAATTCAGCAACAACAGGAAAACAATATGTATTGGACTATAAATCAAGCCCCCTAGAGTGCTACATACTGTTCCAGTACCAGCAGTCATAGCCTAAGTTTATCTAATAAAAAGTATAATCGGGAACAAAAATACTTGAGACCAATTCTTCTGAAAATCAACGTCACTAAAATACATTCATACATTTGTACATACATATATGTATGTTTATCTGCGTTGCATGTACAGATGTATGTTACTTGTAGAGTGTACGTATGAGTAGTTGGAATTCCAGCACATGGTTTCGATCGCTCCAATTGGAGTCTGGTTTGCGCCATTGGCAACATTTTCGTAGCACATTCTTTTTCAGTCATACAAGAATAACTATGTATGCATGTATGTAGTACTAGTATGTACCTATTAATGCTTGTAGCGTACATACCGTACCCTATCGTACAAAGCTGTCAATGACCCACGTTCGTCGTCTGATTTATATTTGATACGCACTCATTTTGCTGTTTTGTTTAGTTCTTATCAGCTCCGAAGGTCTCCTGAGTTATACTAAATAGAACTAAAGATTTCCAGAATTTCGAACTATTTTCCACTCAAAGCGAGGTTCAATTTAAAAAAAAAATAGCTTACCCGATTTTTATTGATATCCGGTTCAATCATAAAAAGCATAACTGTAAAAAACTTCGCTTATCGCAGAGCTCATAAAATTGGAAGTTTATTATATCAATAATAGTAGTAAATATTTGTACCAAATAGCTTCAAACAGGCATAGACCATATAAAGTCGTATTTGTAATATAAGACAGATACATTATAGTAATTTTAGCTTCAATACAGAAACCTTATATTATATTTTGAATACTGTTTTTCAAGAGTGCATTTAGTATACTAAATAAGTTTAAACGTTGTATTGAAATACATAAGGGTATCGTTTACAATATTATAATATATAATAATTATATTCATGTCCGCATTTCGTGCGTGACCAAAGCTCTTTCAATAAGTACAAAAACTGATAAAAAAAAATTGGAAAAAAAAACCAACAACTACATTTTAAACAGAACGCTGTAAAGTACTCTAACTGTAAAGTTGAGGTACACAAAAAGATTGCAAAGTTTTGAGCAAATGTCGAGTGGGTGGTGAGTGGGTGAGCAGCCCTACGCTAATGACAGAGAATCACCTCATCGTCCCCATCGTCGTCTATGCTTTATCAAAATGATAGTCATCAATACGTCTGATGTAAGTAACAGCTTGTTGATTCATTTTAAGAACAATGGTTATGGATTCTACTAAAAAAAACTTAACTACTATTCTTTTGGTTCTGGACTATCACACACATAACTACATATCTTCATCTTTTGTAATTTCGGTGTCTATAAATCCATCTGTCCATCTATGCGAAAGAATGCTGTCATATGTATATTTTTAGAGTTCTACTACTTTCAGAAGTTGTTTTAGAAAGATGCTTAGAACAAGGCGTGCTATTAGCATATACATTGATGATGATCAGGTATACGATTATAAATTATAATAATAGTACCTAAAAGCCTATAAAGAATTTTGTAAACACGTCCGAACATCATTATCGCAATCGTTGTAACAATCGCTGTGCGTTTTGCTACGACATTTATTCCATCTCTCTAACCAGAACTGGGGGATTTACATGTTCTCTTCGATTTATCTTTTAGACAGGCTTCACTTTTGTCTAGCGTTAATTAAGAATTTGTTATTACATGATACTCAGAACTTTTGCATTGCTAAACAGAACTTTAAATTATTATCATGAATCCCAAACAACCTGTAGTATAGTGTAGTACTAGTACCGGTACTGATAAAGTCTAATTAACATTAACCAAGCTCATGTATGCTAATTGGTAATTGGCAATTGAATTGATTATACACATTCTGCGAATGATTTGACGAGTTACAGACATATGATATTCAAAGTTAAGGGTATAAAATAACTAAAGCTATACATTATTTATTATCAGAATATATATATGTTATATATAAGCTTAAGTTGTAAAAGCAAAGATAAAAGATACTGATGTATCTTTTTTTCGTATTTCTTATTGTGTTATAGATGTTTTTACTATTTATTAGTATAATTTTATTTTCTTTGATTTTCTGGAACAGATATAGATACTAGGTGTGAGTATATATACTGGTTATATAGGAGAAGTTAGAGTTAGTATTTAAAGATTTTATTTTTACATATTTTACTTACACTTTAGATATACTTTAATTTTCTAGGCAAAGTTTTAGGTTTTTCTTTTAAAATAACAGCTTAACCTTATCACAGTAATTATCGTTTTTTTTTTTTAAGCACCCATTACTTTCGTACACGTCTTGACAAGTTGACAATGTGTATAGGTAGATGCATAGATACCATGCTTAATTCTGGCTAAAACGCTTTTAAAAAGTTCTCTTTTTTTTGTAATTAGTGTTTACCCCTTTTGTACACATAGAGAAAACTTTGAGTAACTTTTGCTTTTAGTTTCTGTTGCATTTGAGTACACAAAGCAACTGGGAGTATTACAACAGATAGTATTATATATAACAATATATAGATAGAGTAGTTGGTAGTTGGAAACTGTCACAAAAAAAGGGCGAGACACCAAAGTTCAATGTAGGCCAAATAGACAAATAGAGTTGGAGTCGGAGTTGGAGTTGAAATGGGAGTTGAAGTATTGTGAAATGCTCGTAAAGTGCTCGTAAACAGTATTGCTGAACTGTGAAACAAAAACTCAGATAGAGAGAGAGACAGGGAGAGAAACAGGTGTTAGAGTTCAATAGTAAATACTGCAAATGCTCCAGTTGTGGAGAACCAGATGCTTTTAAAAGAGTATAGATAGAATCCAACTTCAACTTTGAAATTCTATACTATATACGAGTATATATATAGGGGTACATATATACATTGTCTCTCTGGCTGCACTTAACCATTTACCATTTACAATTTACCAGTTACCACTTGAAACTTGGCCAGAAAAGCAAACAATTTGCCCTGGCACTTGACTTGTTGATGGGTTTCTACTACCAACCGGGACCTGGTTATAAATTAGCAGAAAAAACATTTTAATTTTCTAAAGCTGCGCGAATTGTATGGCAATTAACTGCTTCAAATGTTTCAATTGACTAACTAAAACCCTACCAAACTGACAAACAGACAAACTGGCAGACAGGACGACCGACAGATCAACTGTCGGTCAAATAAGCTACAAAATTAAATAATTATTCGTATATACTATATATATCTGTGTATATTTGTATATGTATATTTCGCGTATAATATTTGTTTTGCAAAAAGGTATTTAATTTGCGACCGCAGACCGCAGTTTATATGTTTTAATGATCCGTGAAGCCTCAACTGAAAATAAACCAAACTAATATCAACATTTAATTTTAATGCCCCCATCCGCATCGAGATATAATACACATAATGTCCGCTATATCCTGTGGAAGGACACGCCCCTATCATTCGTAATGAAAGGTCATCAAATTGTTTGACATTCTGCGACTCTACTATTTGTTTGTCATAGTACAGCTTGTGTTCAGAAAAATAGTAGTGTATATTTGAAATGATGGAGAATTAAGTCGCGAATACAGTATCACTATTATATATAAGTTTATATTCATATATAGAAAGATACAGAGGATCCAGTACGCATATAACTCCAACTCATATTGATTCAATTTTTTCATCCCGATTCGTATGAGAGTAAATAAGCTCCTTAAGGCTTACGTGTATGTACCTATACACATTTGATACATATAGAGCTGTGTTCAATAAAATAGTAGTAAATAATAAATAGATAAAAACAGTCATTTTAAATACAATTCTTTCATTTTAGTTACAAACTTTTAAGTTACAAATTTTCGCTGTTCACAAAAATAGTAGTGAGTACTACAAAGAAAATCAAAGTAAAAAACAATAGAATTTAAGTACAATTTCATGTTAGAATACGTGCTATCGACATGTTTATTTGGGGCTTATGTGCTGTACAAATATTTAAACCTATTGTTCAATATTTAGGTGCGGCATAGAGGCAAAAAGATAAATGTTGCAACGTTGCACAGGAATTTGTGAATGCATATTGCTTTTGTCTGTAGAGCATTCTTTAGTTTGTATTTAGTTATAGTTTCAGTTTTGGTTATGCAATCATGAAAATTCTCCAATGAATAATTTGAAGCTCAGTAATTTCCACTTTGCCAACCCGCACAAATTGTGACTTTCCCCTGCAACCCTCCTCCTCGTTGTGCAGCAGCCCCTCTGCTGATGACTGCTGTCTCCCTTTGGGGCTTGAGTTTACACAATTTCATTTAATTAAAATGCACACCGCATAGTTTCTATTATAAATTACCCTTGTATATTCAGCGAGTGCCAAAAGATGAGTGATTCCCCATTTGGGGAATCTCTGTGCTCTGCCCGTCCCACCCCCACGCCCATCAAATGCAGTTAAATGTCCGCCTTCCCCTTGCCGTCTCTCTGCCGCCTTTGAAATGCAGTTAAATGTCTGCCTCATTAACTTGTCTCTATGGCAGAGAGAGAAGCGATAAAAGTTATGCCAAATTTGGCCAAAAGATTGGCCAGGAGCAATGCCAGTGGGTAACCTTTGATTTTCTGCTTTGGCTGCAGACGTCGTAGAAGAAGAAGAAGAACAAGAAGAAGCCTTTTCCTAAGGACGAAAGTCGCTTTTGCTTTATGAAAATCCAAATTAAACGAAATGAAATGGAAAACTTGGAATCCCATGACCAGTTACACACACTTACACACACACACACACACTCACGCACAGAATGGAGCAATAAAAACTATGCTGAATTCAAGAGTTTATTCGAAATTAAAACCCAAACCAGCATCAGAATCAGAATCAAACCCGGAGAAGATTGCGTAACTCCCAACCCACAGTTGCATATTACATTGGCCACACTGAGTGACAGAAATTTACGACCTGCACACACACACAAACACACACACACACACAGACACCGAACACACAAATTTGAATTTGCTTTTTTTGCATGAACGCAAGTTCGTTCTTCCTATTCAAGTTCCCAAAAGGGAACAAAATCTATAAAAAAGAGAATATATATATATGAAAAATGAATGGTAGGGAAGAAGAGGAAAGACGTAGAGAAAGGAGAGTCCGAAAAGGGAAGGGGTTTGGGGGGAAAGTAAATTAAAATAAGTAATGTTTTTAATGTCAGGAAGTCACGTTCTCTCTCGAACAGCAGTCGACGAAATTCACGAAATGTACGAAATTTACGGTGGGTGGCAACCCTGTTTTGGGTACACGACTGGACATGACAGAGGCAGACCGGGTGCATGTGTAACAAAAGTTGACAACCACGGAATGAAGAAGAGCAAGAAGAGAAATGAGCTCCTCTCATGTGAAGTGAGGGTCTTTTTTCTGTGTGTTGGACTTTCTTCTTTTTCTCTGTTTTCCCTATCCTTTTCTTTCCTTTTTCCCCTGTCTGGCTCTGTGCAACACCATAAATGATTGAAAACTTGTTGACTAGTGTAAATTAGCTGCAAGTGGGTGGTGCGAGTGGCCGCTTGTTCAATAGACCAGAATGAATATTGCAAATGGAAAAACGAAAATAGCCTCATGTCAGAGGTTGTTCAATTTGTGTAGTAAAAATAATTTGAATTGCAAGTGAAAAGTTCTGGTGATAGTTACACGTACATGTCAACAGATCTGATCCTGTCTAAGGACAAGCCTCCTAAGTCAATCATGTAAATTTGATTATATACTAACTACTAACTTTATTGTACTGAAACTAGACTTAAGTAATCCCATATTGTTTCTTGTTAACTCATTTGATTTTTATATAATTTGTTTCTAACGAATCTTCTTCTATTTCCTATTCTCTATAGACGGGTCTAACCCTAACACCCGAGATGCTCCTCTCTACCTCCGAGTCATCAACGCACAGCGCCTCCGAGGTAGCAGGTCGTCTGCAGGTGGATGTGCGCACTGGCTTGAAGTGGACAGAGGCTAAATATCGTGCTAAGATCATTGGCCATAATGAGCTCAATGTCATTGAGGAGGATCCCACTTGGAAGAAGTACATTGAGCAGTTTAGGAATCCTCTCATCCTACTGCTCCTTGGCTCCGCTCTGGTCTCAGTGATTATGAAACAGTTCGACGATGCTGTCAGCATAACCATTGCCATACTGATCGTGGTCACGGTGGCCTTTATACAGGAATATCGCTCCGAGAAGAGTCTGGAGGAGCTGAAGAAGCTGGTGCCGCCGGAGTGTCATTGCTTGCGCGAGGGACGCCTCGATACGTTCCTGGCACGCGAACTGGTGCCCGGGGATGTGGTGCATCTTAATGTGGGTGACCGGGTGCCCGCCGATGTGCGTCTCTTCGAGGCTGTTGATCTCTCCATAGACGAGAGCAGCTTTACGGGTGAAACAGAGCCGGCACGTAAGATCACCGATGTTCTGCTGAATAACACAAATGTCAAGGATCACAGCAACATGAAGAACATCGCCTTTATGGGCACCCTGGTCCGCTGTGGCAATGGCAAGGGCATCGTGGTCAGCACCGGTGAGCGCAGTGAGTTCGGGGAGGTCTTCAAGATGATGCAGGCCGAGGAGGCACCCAAGACACCACTACAGAAATCGATGGACATACTGGGCGCCCAATTGAGCTTCTACTCATTCCTCATCATTGGAGTCATCATGCTGCTGGGCTGGCTACAAGGCAAACCCCTGTCGGAGATGTTCAACATAAGCGTCTCCCTGGCAGTGGCCGCCATACCCGAGGGCCTGCCCATTGTGGTGACTGTTACCCTGGCCCTGGGTGTCATGCGTATGGCCAAGCGCAATGCCATCGTCAAGAAGCTACCCACCGTGGAGACACTGGGCTGTGTGAATGTTATCTGCTCCGACAAGACAGGCACATTGACCAAAAACGAGATGACTGCGACGATTATAATTACCTCCGATGGCTACATGGCGGATGTGACTGGCGCCGGGTATAACGATCAGGGTGAGATACACATTCGTCACTGCAACAATGTGGAAATGGCCAAAACAAATATTACGAATCTTCTCGAGATTGGAGCCGTCTGCAACAACGCCTACATCCAGAACGGCACACTCCTTGGACAACCCACCGAAGGTGCCCTCGTCGCTGTTGCCATGAAGAATGGCATGTATGCTACGGCTGAGAACTATGTACGCATCCAGGAGTATCCCTTCAGTTCGGAGCAAAAGATGATGGCCGTCAAGTGTATCCACAAGTACAACAACAACAAGGAGGAACTATTCTTTGCCAAGGGCGCCCTGGAGACGCTGCTCCCGCAGTGCACCAAGTATCAATTCGGTACCCAAACGGTGCCCCTCACCAAGCAAAATGAGGCTGAGTTCCTTGCAGAGGCTTATGAGATCGGACGCAAGGGCTTGCGTGTCCTGGCCTTGGCCAAAGGACGATCCATGCAGGATCTTATCTATTGCGGCTTGGTGGGCATCACTGATCCACCCCGACCCTTGGTCAGAGAGTCCATTGAGATGCTCATGCAGAGTGGAGTTCGTGTCAAGATGGTCACTGGTGACGCACAGGAAACAGCAATGGCTATTGGTAAGTCCTGATGATAATTGATTTAACTATGGAATTAACTTTTATTGGGAGATATTTTAACAATAAGAATTCATAACGTCTTGTAAGGATGTTTGGGAGACATATAAATGGGACGATACTCTTTAGGGAGATCTATCCTTCAGAGGTTGTTAAAGAGAGGGTTTAACTTGGGAGAAATCTATAAGAGGATAAAAAAAAGAATATGTCACTGGGATGATATTTCATCGAGGAATAATTTTTGGGGAATTCTGTCTTCAAGATGATGTTAACAATAGCAATGTTTTACTTATAGATATCTATAAAAGGATGTCAATAAGAATGTTTCACTGGGAAGCTTCTTCATCACAGGCATATTTTATCGGGACATATTTCAGCAAGGGGATAATTTATCAAGGGGATAATTCATCAAAGGGATAACTCATCAAGGGAAAATTTCATCGGGGATAATTTCTTTGGGAGATATATCCTTGTTTATGGTAGTATTTTACTTGAGAGATATAAAGATAGATAAAAGGTTGTCAAAAGGTTGATATTTGATCAAGCAAACATTTCATCGATGGATACTTTATCGGAGGATATTTTTTCGGAGAATATTTCTTCGGGAGATATTTCTTTAAGAAACTTTTCCTTGGGATATTTATAGTCGAGAGGATGTTTTTAAGAGGATGGTAATTATAAACCATCTATTTCAATCATATCTCATCAGGAGATATTTCTTGAGGAGATAATTTGCGTTAAGAAGGTGTCAGAAAGGATTTCCCTTTTTCTTTCTATCATACAGAAACCACATGAAGAGCTACTGTTGTTGTTGTTATAACCACAACTCTTAACTTGTTAGCCTCTGGTTACTAGTCAAGTTTCAGTTAAATTCAGTTAAGAAGTGCTTTTTGGCCAGAAGGGTGACTCCCTATATATCCTTTATTTCGTAAGGAGCAACAAAAGTTGTTTGCCTAATTCAATTCAGATTCAGATTTCAGAACAAAATTTGTAAATAACTTTGGTAAAGTGAGTGAAATCACTTTCTATTCCTTTTCCTTTGCCTTTACCTAATCCTTTTCTTTCTTGGGATCTATGGGTATCCATGATGGATACCTTAACTCAGCTCAAAACTCAAAACTCAATTAAAACCTCTTTAGGAACCTCTTTTCATGTTTTAGCCACAAATCGTTGGCTTTAACTTAAGTGCCTGGCCGGCACGCCCGAAACTATGCAAATAAATTTGTCAACGCAGCGTAATTAAAAGTGGCAACTGCCACACACCCGCAGACACACACACACACACAAACACACACACACACACACTCTTTGTTTGCTAAAGAACCGCAATTTATGCTTGGCAATGAAAAATTTTCCAAGAATGGACTATGATGCATGATGCTGGAGCGGCTGAGGTGAAAGGAGCAGCGGGCATATTCCATACATATGAATACGAATAGATGTGGATGTGGATGTGGAGCTGGGATGGCCAGACAGACAAACTGTGGGACAGATGGACAGCCAGGGTTGCCGGACAGCCGAGAGAATGCAAACAGAATTAATTAACCATAGTCATAGCAGCAGTTGAAGCCGGCTGAAAGTTTGAGTTGGCCACAACTTCAGTTCTACTTGGTTGAAGTTTTGGCTCAGTTAAACTTGGTTAGAGCATTCCCTGGGAAGCGTGTGTGACAACTCTACTTGAGGTTAGAGGTTGGAGGTTAGAGATTTCATATCTTTTTTTGCTTTACTCTGGCAGTTTGAAGTTTGCACTCCAAAATTTGTTTGCCAACCCGACGACAGGATGCAGGATAATGCTGTTTGTCAGTTGTGTTCGAAGAGTCTCCAAAAAGGAGCGCAAGTTTTTCATTAACTAGAAAAGGACCTTAAGTTCAACTATTTCTATGTACTCGTATTTACTTGAAGTTCACTCGTTGTGTACGAAGCATATTTAAATTGAAACGCCAACGTTAACGTTAACGTCAACGCCAACGCCTTGTATGGCATGTGGCATGTGGCATGTGGCATGCAACATTCAAGCCAAATTCAGGCAAAAGAATTGCGGCAAAGCGAGCGCAGCAAATTGGAAAAGATAGCGCACAAAGCGCCACACAGAGCGCAAAACATCAAAAAAATAAACCAAAAGAAAAGTAAAACAGCAAAGAAAAAAAAGGGAAGAAAGGGAGAAAATATAAATGGGGGGGTGGGTGGCAAAGGGGGTGGTTGTAGCTGAAAAAAGGAAAAGAGGCAGAAAAAAGGTAAAAGGAAACTCGCACAGGTAGCGACATTCTGCTTCTAAACTCAACATAGTCGTTGTCCTGGCGCCCTGCGGGCAACATACAATAAAACGGGCACAACCGCAGCCCACGTCTAATATCCTGCAACGCATAGGGCAACTGGAGCTACCTCTCAGTGGCATCAACCATCAGCCATCAGGCATCAGCCAACCGCACGCTGTCAGTCGCTGAAATAATTAACTCTGCCCCAAACTCCCTATAGTCATCACCATAGTCATCGTCATCGTCATCGTCATCGTCAGTATTCATCATCTGAACTCATCATCATCATCATCATTGTCCCTGTCCCCGTCATCAACATCATCATTGTCGTTATCATCATTGGCGTTGCGCGTCTGCAGCGAACAGAAATTCATCAACATGGACAGCAACTTCAGCTCCAGCTCCAGCTTCAGCCTCAGCTAGTGTTCCAGCTCCCAGTTCCAACTCCAGCTCCAGCTTAACCTCTTGCTGCTTCAAACTTTCCTCAACGTTCACAAATCCTTCAAAAAAAAATGATTTCAATTCATTTTGCTTGCATTGCGCATTACCCTTTCTCAGTACTCCAAAAGAAAGGGTATTTCACGTTCTTCACTTTGTTTGTAAGATCTAAAGTATAAAGAGTATAGAAGGTATATAAAGTATGTAGAGTATATAGAATATATAGATACATAAGGTATATAAAGACTATATACGATGCCTTCAAAAGTCTGATAGAAAATGAACAAAACGATAGTTTAACCTGCATTATTATCTATATGCATCATTATACAGATAGATACGATTATCTATCGATAACTTTACTTGAATATGTTGCAGTTCCAACCTGATTTATATATTTTTTGTTTAGATTTTATGTACTTTCCATTCATAAGTCTAATAGTAAACGGTAGTTTATTTCACGAAATGTTTAGTCGCAGCTAATTTCATAATACGCATTATCTATCGATAACTTTAATTGTATATTTGTTCATTTAATCGATAGTGTTCCAATCTGAATTATATCTTTGTTTTCCGCTTTATGTCTAAAAGTTTCCATTCATAACTCTGATAGGAGACGATAGTTTAGTACCACGAAGTGTTTAGTCGCAACTAATTTCATAATCCGCATTATTACCTATTGATAGCTCTACTTGTATATGTCTAAGTTGAATCGATAGTTTTCCAGTTTGAATTATAACCTTTCTGTGTATTCTATCTACTTTCCGTTAAGGGGTATCTCAGCGTATCACCTGCAGCAAATTTCATCAATCTGTTTCAGTGTATTTTTTTTTTGTATTTTTCGCTTTTTGTAATTTTCCTTTGGAAGCAGTGAATAACGGCATAATTATAGCATGCCAGAGGGGGTTTCATCATGGGGGCTTAACGGAATTTGATTTAAAGTCCTCTGGCTGTAAGCCTGCATATTGATTGAAATTTTACGTTCAAATTGTAAATGAGCAAATGAATTGCCGGCGCTGCGGCTGCCTTCCCCTGTCGTTACCGTAGAGACAATTTGTTTGCAACTGTATACTGTATATATACACTCACATACACTCCCATATATACATATACATATATATATATCGACAGATACCAAAATCGGCTTAAAGGCGGGGATCGCTCACCTAATTGGCCGCTGCCCCTAGCTGGTTTTGGCTTGTTGTCTAGCTGCTGACCACTTTGGTTTGACTAATCCTCTACAACAGTTTGTTGTGCACATACACAGAATATATATCCATGTATAGAATGTTGACTACAGCTACAGACCGATAGACAGTCTGATGGGGCGGACATAATTAGGTGTAGTGTATTTCATTTCATTTTCAATTTGGCTGCCAATTATTCTCTGGCTGAGATTCTCCATACCTGTGTTACTTTACCTGCTTAAACAGAGCTTTGTTGCTTTGGCTAATTGAATCTTGTGGCGTGTTCTTGCCTGGCTTCATTTAGCAGGTTCCCCCTCTTCCTCCCCCTCTCTCTTTCTATCTGTCTGTCTGATGGATAACCACAACCAAACTCGAATTGTTAAGTGTCTCAGCTTGGCAATTAAGCAACTCTTCTTAATTGTTTCAACTTTAGCTGAAAATGTATCGATTCAACCAATAAGAGTTATCTGGTAATTAACAGTATTCTCTGTTTTAGCCAGGGAATGCAACGAATTAAATGTTGATTTCAATTTATGAATTATAAAATTACTCTCATTAAATAAATAACTTCTACTTATTGACCCAAAATGTTATGAAGTGATAATTAAATCTCAATTTGTGTGTAAAAATAGTCAGCTTTCATTTATAAACTTTCAACTCGATTGAAATTATTCCATGAATCAGCCCAACTTTTAATTTTAAACCCATAAAAGTATTTTACAACTTTTTCAATTGAAATCGATGCAACTTTTTAATAAATAAACTTTGATTTAACAGAGGGCTCAGCATGAATAATGCCATCGAAAACATCGAAAGCTGTTGAAAGTAGCTTTAGTTGTCAGTGTCGAGATCACTTTTAAAGGATTGCCAGACTGTTGGTATATCATTGGCTTTATCTAACCTTAAATATTGTTTCTAGCACACATAAACGTTGTATTGGTTGAAGGGCTTCCACATCTTATGTGGATCCCTTGCTGTTAGTTCTCTCAATCCTGAATACACTTAACGTTATCCGAAGACTTTTAACTTATTTTATCCTAACTTTATATAATGTTATCCGAAAACATTTTGCTTCTTTTATCTTAACTATATCTAACGTTATCCGAAGACTTTTAGTTTCTTTATCCTAAGTATACGTTACGTTATCCGAAGACGTTAAGCTTCTTTTATTCTCACTATAACTAATATTATCCAAAAAATTTTAAGCTTCTTTTATCGTTAGTATACAAAACGTCATCCGAAAACTTTTAGCTTCGTTTATCCTAGGATATTGCTAGGGTAATGTTATCTTAACTTACCTAATGTTATCCAAACACTTTTAGCTTCTTTTGTCTTAAGTATATCCACAGACTTTTAGTTCCGTTATCCTAAGTATACGTAACGTTATCCCAAAAGGTTAAGCTCCTTTATCCTAACTATACCCAACTTTATCCGAAAACTTTTAGCTTCGTTTATCCTGAGTATTGCTAGGGTAATGTTATCCTAACTTACCTAATTTTATTCAAACACTTTTAGCTTCTTTTGTCTTAAGTATACCTAACGTTATCTACCTGATGTTATCCGAAAACTTTAAGCTTCTTTTATCCTTACTATACCTAAATTTATCCGACATCTTTTCTGGCAAAAGCGACAACTTCTATTGGATTAAGGATCACTTTTTAGGTCTGTTCTTTAGTTAGCATTTCTCTTATTATTCTTTGGTATTTTAGAAGTAGTTGTGGTATTTATCTGGTATATTTGGTTAAAGTATACATAAAATGCCATAATTAACTTGACTTCAGTTCTTTCTTCTTATTTTTTGTACGATTTAAAGGGATTACCCCATAGTTTTCTATACTCCTATTATAGTTGCAGTCCTGTGTTGGCCTCTCAGTTTAAGCCACATTGCATTTTAACTGGAAATGTGAAGGAGAGTAGTTGAACTGCTTTCAGTCACGTTTAGCAAACAATTAGTCGGACAAGCTTTCAATAGGAAGAATAGGATAGAAGTAGGCAAACACTTGAGCAAATCTTAATCAATGCCACATTTCCGGACTTGCGTCACGCATTTGGCTGCTTTTAGTTCTGGCTCTGGCTCTGGCTGTGGCTCTGGGTGTCCTGCTTGTGTGTCCTGTATATCCGCTGTAGTATGTTGTATGAAGCCTGTTGTGTTGTTAACCCGCTTGTTGGATCTACTGCAGCTGCTTGACACATATCCAATTAGCGAAATGCACTTGGAAATGCACTTGGTAATCCAATGCAGAGCTCTGACAATCATCAGTTGAGAGGGGATTGGGACAATGCACATCAATCGGAATGGCGCCTGCCTGGCTGCTTGCATGTTGATTCATCCGCAAGGATAACTGCTGCCAGGATGTGTCCCAGTAGGAAAACCCAACGGAAGACCAAGATAATCACACAGCGATTGCCATGACAGGAAGCAACATCGAAGAGGAAGTCAAAAGTCAACAACATCAGCAGCAGCAGCTGGAGGAGGAGGAGGAGTAGCTCCAGCGGCGTTGAAAGAATCGTCACGTACATGAAAGTCGCTTAATAAACAGCACAAGGAACACAATCTACCACTCCCCCGCCACCGCCCCCCCTCTAACCACTCCGCCCCCATCTATTGTCATAGCCATCGCTTTCCCCCGCCGGTTTTTTGCCATAGGAGCTAGAATCATCGCTGGCAGCTCCCGATATAAATGCAAATGTCACTCGCACAACGCACCCTTCAAATCCCTCACCTCCTGGAGCCACACCCCTAAAATTTTCCATTACCAAATGAGAATTTTCAGTGCATTTTACTGACTTTGACTGTTTTGTTAGCTTTTAGTTTTTCCTCTCCTTTTGTTTTTCCAACATTGTGAACACAAAATTGTGTGTTGCTTTGATTTTTCGCTTGTTCGTTGTCAGCAGGGGAGGTGCCAGAGGGGCGGCCTGATGATGGTTAGGCAAAGGGGAGGGGGTGTAGCTATCAAAGTGGCAACTCAAGTGGCAAGCAGAATGTTCTTGCTGCTTGTTGCTGCTGCTGCTGCCGCTGCTGTGGCTGTGCTGCATGCAACTTGGCTAACATTTTCATAAACTTGGCCATCATTTTCATCATTTGGTTGCAACAACTTTTGCTTTCATGTGGCAACGCAACCAATCCATGCCCCAAAACCCACTCCCTGCCCCAAAAGAAAAAACTTTACTTCTTCTTCAACTAATCCTCTTTTTGGCCTTGCGGCCTTTTTTCTTTGTGTGTGTGTGTGTGTGTGTCTGTATTGCGACAAATTTTTATAAACTTTACAAAGTTTTCAGCTCTTTCACTCATTTTGCTTTCAACTTTTGTAGTTGTTGTGGCAACAAAACTATCCTCCAGCCAGAACTTGTTTCCCGTTTGTGTTTATTTCATTTTTCCAGGCGCATTTATCAACCATAACAAACTTGGCCAAAAACAAAACTGGTCAAAAGCTGCTACTGTTGCTGACTGACATATTGATCGCTTGTTGCCCTGTTACCAGATGTTATCTCTAACTATCTTTTTACTCCTCTTTTCCTAACCCTAATGCATTTTTAAAAAAACACTTATAATGATTTGTAGCCGTGGAAACTCGTGTATAAAAAAAAGTTTCGCTTAAACTGGATTTGATGAATTTGATAGATTTGCTGTGTTGTTTCTTTTTTCCATGTAAAACTCTTTTCAAATTGTTTTGAAACCGTTTTAATCTTATTTTTACTATTTTTTCATTTTTCGCTGACCTTCACAAAAAGAAAATTAGATTCAGCAAAAATGATATAAATATAATTGGCCCTTTGCATGCGGCAGCGATTTGCTCTCTGGTTTTTAGATGTTTTCCCTGCAATCAAAAGGTGATTAAAATGTGTTTTAAATGCGCTTAGCAAAGATTTTAAATATATGATTTGAATATATATTTATTTATTTTAATATTATATATTTCTCTTTTAATTTCTATTCATTATTTTCTATTTAATGTTGAGGGCAGTTAGAATACATTTAGTTCAAGCACGTCTCAATCGTAGAAGGAAACTTTGATGTAGGCTTTTGTATTCTTCTTCTATTTCAAATATAAAAGGGGTTTTATTTAGGTTAAATAACTCAGATTCTTCAATATAAATCTATAAATCAAATCAAGTTGAAGTTGCTCTTCGTTAGCTTATCAGAAACTCCTATAAAACATTTCCTCCTTCTATCAGCTGTTTGTCTTATATTAAATATTTTCCACATAAAACAACTGCACAGAGATCGTTTTATAGCTTATTCAGAGTCTTTAGCTAATGCATGACTAACCATATATAATATCTTTCCACTTTATCAAGTCTTTTATGCGAAAATCATTTACAAAAAACTCTTTACAAAGTACTTGGTTTACCTTTTCAGCCTCGTTGAATAATTTTTCGATAACGTTAACCAATTATGAAATGTTTTTGCCATTTCTGAATAAATATAAATCCATTGGAAAGTTCCAGTTTTTATGCATTCTGTTATTCGTATCAATATGATATCAAAGTCAGCAGAAATTTCTGATGCATTAAAAAACATTGCAATTATTCTTGCATTTTTTTCTGTCCTTTGTCGCAGCACAAAGTGACTGCAAAAAAGTTGTGGAAAAAAATAGATTTTCTTTCATTTGTTTTTTGGCTTGTTTAACATTGGAGTCTGTGGTTCAGAGGGTCGGGCCTAAGGGGAGTAGTCGTAGCTGTAGCTCTGTCATCAGCAGAAATTGAAATTCCATTTGAAAATATAAATTATTTTCATAAAAAAATGTAGAAAACAAATGAAAATATGAAAATATTCACAGATAATGCTTAAACTGTTGTTGTTGTGTTGTGTTGTTGGTATTTTTTGCGGTCAATGGCAATCAATACGTGAATCATAATCATCGCAGCTAATAACCGTACACATAAAGGTGTGCTTCGAACAGGTGTCCGATGACCTCTGATGAAAAATGAAAAATTAAAAATTGCAAAATGCAAATGAAAATGGAAATTCGCTGCTTTTTTCATTCAACTCCAAAGCTCCTTCAATTGCATTTTTAATTGTGACTTCAAGTTGTAAATATGCGGAAAATAAATCAATAGCTAGCAATTAATCTTTAATAATATTTTATAGGGTTTTATATTGATGTTGATATTGGATAAATCAGTTGAAAAGAGGTTAAAGATATAAATTAATTCATTTATTTACTTCTTGCAAGTAACATTAAAGTAGTTCCAGACAGTTCTGAAAACAACCAATTAATGTTACATATATATATATATATAGGAAATGTGTATATGTTTGTATATATAGTATTCATTATATCGGTCTTACGTTGTTCTGTAGCCACGTACCCTCCATGCTCACATTATTCATTTTTATGAAGGCTGAGCGTAAAGCGCAAAGTAAATTGAAAGAAACAGAAACCATTAAAATTTGCCAATAAAAACTATAAAAGGTGATAAAATATACTTGTATATGTATATATATATACTCGTATATACATATATATATATATATAAATAATGTAAAGATACGATTTCAGGCAACGGGCTTATGCATCAGCATTTCTAGTCCAGCTTGCTCGACTAATAAATACCCTATACGAGGAAATGTGTCCAAAACTTTTGTATTTTATTATACTTATGAATGATATGTAAGAGTATATAATGTATAGAATGTATATATATATATATTACAATATATATACTATTTTCTTTTTTTTTTATCATATTTTTCCTTAAAATTTGCTGTGGCTTATTTGTTTTTTTATTGCAATTTTTTTATTGATTTATTTAATTTTTTTTATACCATATAGAAATATTTATTATTTATTATTGCAATTCATTTATTCTTTTTACTTATTTATTTATTGTATATTTATTCATTATTGTAATTTATTTATTTATTTTTTGTTGATTTATTAATTGTTATATATATTTTTTATTATTGCAATTTTTTTGTTTGTTTATTATTTTTTATTGATTTATTTATTATGTTTATTTATTATTGCCATTAATTTAATTTTTTCTTATTTAATTTTTTATTATTTATTTTTTTAGTTTTTTTTTTATTATTAGAATTTTTTTGTTTATTTATTTATTATTGTATTTTTTTATTTATTTATTATTTTAATTTATTTTTTATTGATTTATGTATTATGCTTATTTATTATTGCCATTAATTTATTTTTGTATATATTTAATTTTTATTATTTATTTTTTTATTTATTTTATTATTTATTTATTTTTTTTATTATGTATTTTTTATTTTTTTATTATTTATTAATGCAATTTATTTATTTATTAATATTATATTATTGCTTTTTATTGATTTATATTATTATTTTATATTTATTTCATTTATTTTTGGTTGACAACATATTGAAAACCTTATGTATTATATAGCTAATATATATATATATATATATATAATATTTTTTATGGCATGCTGCGGGGTATTTAATGGCGCATAAAAATATTCAAAATGAATTTGCTGAATGCCAAGCAAACTATTTGCCATGGCACTTGAATGGGAAGCTGAGTGAAGCGGGGGATGGATGCTCGTTCTGGCTGGCCAGTTGGTGGTTTGGCTGGTTGGTTGGCTGGATGGTTGGATGGTTGGATGGTTTGTTGCTTGGATGCTCGTCATAAAAGTGATAACCGCCAACTGCTTGGCCAAGAAAAGTGCGCGCGTTCGAGTTTTGCATTAATTTTAATTTAGCAGCAAGGACCCAAAGCGAAGATGATGGCAAAAACTGAAACTGTTTGCAGAATGTGCTGAACGGTGAATGGTGGTGGGAGGCGGTGGGTGGTGCTAGGTGGGTGTTGGGTGGAAGTTGTTGGGTGTCTGTTGCCCACCTTTGCCATTTCCTGCTGCAGGAAATGGATGCGAAAGATATTCCCTTGACTACGACTGCTGCTGTTGCTGCTGGTGCTGGTGCAACGCTGCTTTTAATTGTCTCGCGCGGCGTCCTGTGCGCCAGGACGAACGCTGCCATGCTCCTAGATGATGATGAAGATGGCGACTTGAATGCGTTTTAATTACGTTTTCTTTTGCTCATTTTGCCGCACATTTTTACTATTGTCTGCATTCGCTTCTTGTTCTCCTCGTTCATCCTATTCTTTTGTTATTGTTGTTGTTGTTATTTACTTCAGTGCGCTTTTCGCTAAAGAAAAAAAAGGAGGAAGATTTCACACAAACAGGACGCAGATCGTCCTGGAACTTGCCAAGACAAATACGAAGGCGCCGTAATGAAAAATGGCGTTGAAAATTTTGCTAAAAACACATCCTTATGCTTCCCCATTGTTATACCCTAACCCAAGAAGTGGGCTTAGAGAGGGGTATAATAAAGTTATGAAAAGAAATAATTATAATATAATATATAATAATTATGTATCTGAGCAGAACCCAAGCAAACGAGGCGATATTGGATAGCGGATAAGAGGGATAGAAAGAGGATATCTTGCTTCTCATTGATATTTCTGTATTGAAATACTCCCTACCTTTCGTTGACCCTTTCAAATTGTCTAATGGGTATCTCAAAGTCGAGTATCACATTTCAATTTTGGCTGCTCTAATTTGTTTGTTGTTGCTGCGATTGTTGTGCCCCACAGCTGGTCCTCCATCTGCTCCTCCAGCTGCTGCTGCTTCATCGCCAGCGTGGTACACTTCATAAATGCGCTCAAGTGCAAAAGACAAGGATTCAGCGTTGAGAAAAGGACTAGGAAGGAGCATGGGGAATCGGGGAACTGGGGACACGGGGAATTCTCTTAGAGATTCAGCTTAGCGTTCTCAGTTTTCTTTTTCAAGTTTTTCAACTTGATTCACAATTCACAATTGAGTTTTGAGAAGCGCCTCACACAAATTAACAATTGTTTTTGCATTAGTTGTGCTCAGAGCATTAAAGTTCCCAAAGTTAACAGTTTCAGGCTTCCACTTCCACTTCCGTACACAATTCCCAACTTCCAACCTTCAACTCCCGACTCCAACTTCAACTTCCTCGCCAGGTGACATCCTTGGGCGCCTGTTGCTTTGCGTATTAGTTCAGTGCCAATTGCTTGGAAAATGCAATGAAAAGCCTTTTGCGAACAAAAGGACAAGCAAAAGGACAGGTAAGGGATTACTTGGGTATTAGAAGGAGCTTAGTTAACGGCTACCTTTGAGCTTCCACTGTTTGTTTCTGTTGCACCAAGGACAAAATATACGACAGCTACTTCTATTCACTTCAGAGTGCCCTGACAATGTCCAGCTCCAGTTAAATGCGTCATTGTTTGCCCTTTTGTGCTCAATATCAAAAGGAATCTCAAATATTGCAGTCTAAAATCAATATAAGCCTTTACAACTCATTAGCTCAATTCAGTTTGCAGGTGGAAACATTGTATTTACATGTAATGCTGGGCTAATATGCATAGATGTGGGTAAATACAAGGCTGGCAGATAGCTTGATGTCTTTACAAATCAAATATAAATAGTAATTACTAATATTTTACTTCTAATTATGCTTTTCTTGTATAAATATTAAGGCTATAACTTTAAGCTTTTGTTGAGACTTGACTAACTTTATGAAACTTATCCTAGACCAAAGTCTTATATAGGATACTCCTATAAGACTCTCCCATAATATTCTTCTATAGAATCTCCTTTGATAACTTTCTACAAGAATCTCCTATGATAATCTCCTGTCGTATAATGCTATCCTATGATAATCTCCTATGATAGTGTCCTATGATAGTCTCCTATGATAATTTTTATGGTACTGTCCTATGATACACTTCTTTAATACATTTATACAATACTTTTCAACGAGTATAATACTCTCCTTCAACACTCTCCTTCAACACTCTTCTGCAACACTCTCTTTCAAAGCTCTCCTACTATAATACTCTTCTATAGGAATCTCCTATGAGAATCTATAATACTTACCTTTATTACTTTCCTATAATACTTTCATTTAAGTGTCTGTCCTATAATCAACTACTATATTACTGTAGGATGAATCTTCTTTGATAATTTTCTATAAGTATCTATAATAGTCTTCTTTAAGAGACTCCCTTAACACTCTCCTACTCCTGTATAATACACTGCTATATGAATAATCTCTTATAATAATCTCCTATGATTATCCTTTATGATAATCTCCTATGACAATCTCCTATGAAGATCTATAATAATTTCCTATAATACTTCAAGAGTCTCCTATAATACTTTATACTACTAGCCAAATCTGTATCAAAATTGACTTCGTTTGGTTTCCATTCAAGTCTTATACAGAAAGTCCTAATTTAACTCCCTCTTCAAAGGATTATCTTGTAAGAATAGGTGTCTATTATGATACCCGGAGTATCTCTATATATAAGATTTACTCCTATACTTATTACTGATAAGAGATAAAGATAGGTCAGGTACTGAGTGGAACATGGCGTGATAGATGATAATGCGTATAGTCTATAGTTCTCAAGTCTTATCAACGAGTGGGATTTGACCTTCATATAGATGACCTTTAGGTGCTCTAATACATCTGTAGTTTAAAGAGATTAATTTAATGTATTTTACGTCTGGGTACAGGTTGTAAATAGTATTACGAGCTGGAAATATTGTGAATTAACCCAAATAAAATTTATATTTAAACAGCAACTTTGATTGGAATCGATACTATACATCATCAGACGCTATCTGGGCAGGAGATCGATCAACTGAATGAGCATCAACTGGACAAGGTGGCCAACAATGTGAGCGTCTTCTATCGCGTCTCGCCACGTCACAAGCTGGAGATTGTCAAGTCGCTACAACGCACTGGGAACATCGTGGGCATGACCGGAGATGGAGTCAATGACGGAGTTGCTCTCAAGAAGGCGGACATTGGCATTGCCATGGGCAAGAATGGCACCGATGTCTGCAAGGAGGCGGCTGACATGATATTGGTCAACGATGATTTCCATACCATTATGTGAGTGCCTCTGACTCCTATCAGAGACCAGCTGAAGCTGCTCCTTCAACTAGTCTCAGTGTATCTATATTCCATGTTCAGAAACTAATTTGATCCATTTGCTTGCAGCTCTGCGATTGAGGAGGGCAAAGGCATCTTCTATAACATTCGGAACTTTGTGCGCTTCCAGCTGAGCACATCGATTGCTGCTCTGGCTTTGATTGCACTGGCCACATTGATGGACATCGCTAACCCCTTGAATGCCATGCAGATACTATGGATCAACATTATCATGGACGGACCGCCGGCACAGTCGTTGGGCGTGGAGCCCGTGGATCATGATGTGCTCAAGCAGAAGCCGCGCAATGTGAAACAACCGATGATAACTAAATCCGTGGTGGTCAATGTGCTGCTCAGTGCCAGCATCATTGTGCTGGGCACGTTGTGGGTGTTCCAGCGTGAGATGGCTGATGGTACGCTGGGCAAGACGAAGCGGGATACGACCATGACCTTTACGTGCTTTGTGTTCTTTGACATGTTCAATGCGCTGTCCTGCCGCTCGCAGACAAAGAGCGTCTTTACCATAGGACTGACCACCAATCGGATGTTCCTGCTGGCCGTTGCCTTCTCGATCATTGGCCAAATGCTGGTCGTTTACTTTCCACCGCTCCAGATGGTGTTCCAAACGGAGGCGCTGACACCCTATGACATACTCTTTCTGGTCACGCTCACGTCCTCAGTGCTGGTAGTTTCCGAGATCAAGAAGTGGTTCGAGCGCTCCCTCGAGCGCAAGATGTACAGCACTCGCTCCGAGCTAGACTTTGTATGACAAAACGCAAGCGCTAGAGATGAGTTGCACCCCAAAGCCGAGTAAATTAAACAATAACAAAAAGAAAAACCCAAAAAAAAAATAGCAAAACTATGCAAAAACCAAGTGAGGAGCGTGTCAGCGTGTGAACATGGAGACAATAACAACAAGAACAAGAACAAGAAAAACAACAACAACAACAACATCCACAAGAACAACAACAAAGAGGGGCGACAGCAGCGAAATGTGTGTTTAATTTTACATTTGACTTGATCAGCGCCAACAACCCAAAACCCAAACCCAAACCAACAACAACAACAACGACAACAAACAGCTAAATCTCTCTCTCTCAACGAAAATTCAATATTCATCAATATTTTTATAATTATGATGCAATCCCAGGAAAATTTCCAATTCCGATTTCTATATAAACAGTAGCAAAATGTAAGCTGTCCAAAAAAAAAATATCTTGTGTTTAATTGTTTTGTGCTGCGTCTCAAAGTTAATTTCGCAAATTGTATAATTTCTAATTTTAATTGATCATTTCATAATTCGATATAGTTTCTATACATATACATATATTTTTTTTTCAATTTTCTTTATTATTGTAAGTAGACAAATTTTGCATGTATGTACAATAGTTGTATTTGAAATTCGATCGAGTTTAAGAGTCGCTTCAACGAATCATGTATAAAAAAAGAAACCAACAACAACAAAACAAATCTCTCTGTATATCTCAGCGCATCTGCTAGTTTTACTTCGATATTTACTATATGTTATATATACAATATGTTTTCCTATAATATCATTTATTTTCTATGCAACTGTTTTTTTATCTGAGTTATTCGAGTTTTTTCTTCTCAAATCTTTTATCATTCATATGCGCTTTAGTTTATAATCTAAATTTAGTTAAACGTTTCCATTTTAAGGTCGTATCAAAGTGTTTATTTAACATTTTAATGTGATATTATTTTAAGCACATAGAAAAGAAGAAAACGAAACACACACACACACACATATATATATATATCTATATATATGTATTTCATAGATCCTTACATATATATTTATATATGTTTATATTTGTATAATTATTTTTGGCTTATTCAAGTTCAACACTTATTTTCCATTGTTTGAAATAAAAGTTGCAATTTCAATTCACAACAAAGAAAAACAAAAACAAACGAAAATATTATTTCACATTTATTCCAATTGAAATCTAATTGAACTTTTGGTTTTTCTCCCAACAGCAGCGCAACAACAACAACAACACAATAGTTCTCTGAGGCAGCTGCAAACACAAAACATTCTCGAGAAAATGTAAAATGAAAATGTGAAATGTGCAACAAACAATTAAGTAGCAGGCGATGGGATAGAAAGTGGGAGGCGGAGGAGGAGGAGGAAGTAGGGACGCAAAGCGTAGCAAATGGTTTTTTAATAATTTTGTTAATTGTTTTTTGATTTATTCGGTTTATTCGGTATTTGGTATTCAACATTTGTGTGTGTACAACAACAACAACAACAAGCGAAACTCTAGCGCGTTAGCAACAACAACAAAAACGAAAAAGAAAATTGACTCAAAATGAGAAATTTGATGATGTTAGAAAAGACAATTCTAAATATGTTCGTATTTATTTAAAACCCAAAAATATTTACGTATTTCCTATTGTCTTTGACAAAATTTATTTATATTTAAATTAAAAAAAAAGAAAACGAAAAAGAAAAACCAAAATGGAAAAACAAAAACGGCATTCTAGAATTTTGCTAAATGTTATGCAACTAATGCAATTACCTAGTGGAAAAACAAGAAACCAAATAACAAATGGGTATTCAAAGTAGAAGCCAAGTGGTATTATTCAATAATATTCAATAATATTCAGTAATATTCATTTATTACCAATAGCAGAACTCGATTAATTTATCGGAAAAAACAACCAAAAAGCAATAATGAAAAACAATACAAGTTGATTAAAACAAGGTATTCATATTAATAAAACTTGGTAGATTTACTTTTGAACAACTGAGAAAATGTCAATAAGCTTTATATATATCAAAGCAAAGGAATATACAAAATATATTGTACTCTCTTTAATATTCATTTCTTTATTCTACAAAAATATCAATTAATTAATCAATCAATCATGTGTTAGATTCAGTAACTCGAACTCGAACTCGAACTCGAATCATCGAACACACTCGTAACAACCGATATCATTGACATTCGATTCATATCATCACAGCTCAGCTCACCCAATGAAAATTGTATTACTTATATATGGTATATAATATATTATATATACATATGTATTTAGGTACGAGGCAAAACATGTCACAATGCACCGAAAACACCAAATTTCAAGCACAAATTCCCCGAAAACTTTCAATTCTTTTATCTTGAATAGGAGGAAACCGTATAAAGTTTCACTAGTTGATGCATATCACATTTGTACTTATCTATTAGAAGTCAAAGCTACTCAGCAATCTCGCAGTCTTGGATCGCACGCACTCGAAACACCTTTGTTCGATAGATCGATTAATTTTCTCAAAAATTTGTATACTTTAAAGGACCAAGCAAAACTTAATAAATTATTATATTAATTACTTACACACATCTACACCCACACCCACAACACACACACACATCAAGATCAAGCTAAGCTCGCTCACACCGCACACACTCATATATCATGGTAAAGAAAATGTAACAAAAAAAAATCGCAAATATTTAGAAAAATTAAAAAAAAATATATAAAAAAAACTAAAAAAAAATTAAATAAAATATCTTAAAGTATAACTAATGGAATCGTTCTACAAACAGGCAAATGTCTCATAATCATTACCCCCGAACAAAAATAACAAAAATAAAAGAAAAAGAAAAATAAAAAATAAAAGAAAAAAGAAAAGAATACAAGAAAAACCCAAACGCATGCATACTTACACGAAGTACACACAAACATCTCATCCACAATGGTAACAATAATTAGTAAATTAAGTGTATTTAATTAATTAACAAATATCGCATACGTGAGTGTCTGAATAATGAAATTTATATTAATAAACTCGTACGAGTCGAACATTTAGTGGAATACTAGCAAACAGGTATTTATTTATATTGAAAAACAAAACAAGAAGAAAAAGAAAAATGAAATTAAAATTGAAATTGAAATTCGCTTGCTAAATTAATACAAATAAAAAATACAATAATTTTTACCAATTCATTGATATAACGCATACAAATAAATAATAATAATAATAATACAAATAATTATTATATTCTTATGTAACAAGTCGCATCGTATGACTGTATATGTTACACACACACACACACAGACACAAGTATATACAATTAATACCAACTATCATCTGCCAAGTGTTAATCTTTAGACACCGCTGGCTCAGATAGTTGGTAATAGAAATAATGGCACACAATTTGCACGTTGCTAAAGGAAATATGAATAAAACTAAAGAACTTCTCTATATACAATATATATGTACTGTCTACAGTTGTGGACTACCACTAAGTATTTGAATGAAGCTCAAGTAAATCGCCTAACTTTCAATTTCGAGTTTAATTTGTAGACTTTCTCAATATGCTAATTATTAGTTTAATTGTCCTTAGGGACATGTACAAAACTTTGTGGAATTAGTTTGTTTTCTTTTGTTATATTTCTGCTAAAAGGAAACTACGCGCTAACTTTCAAAAGAGAAAAACAACAAATACAACTATAAAAACTATGTCTAACTGTGCTATTAACTGTAAGCTTAACAAATATATAAACACATAGAAGAATATCCATAATAGGGACAAAAATATTGCGATTAATGCGAATATACTTCAACATAATAATTCCTATACTATACTTCTAACATGCTAATGAATAGTTTCTGTTCTTACTCTTTCACCGATTAAAACTAAACTAAACGCAAATTCATATATACTAATTATAGTCATAACTTACTAAGCCCAGCAGCTAAATAAATCGCGAATTGTTTTTTTTTTGTGAAATTTATAAAGGAATAAAGTGAAGCACGAGATATGCTTTCACGAGTAATGCAGCTATTCACAACAATGAGCTAAGGACAGCAAAGAATTTCTTTAATCTAATCGAAATCGAAAAATACTAAGCAAATTATACAATTAACAATATTCGAGTATAATATAAATTATACCAATCTAATAAATACGCGTATGTATCACAACCAAATAACAAAAAACAAAAACAGATACAAATATTTACTAATAAAACTTACTTTATGTAGTACACAAAAAACGGAGTTTCTCTTTGTCTGTCTTCTGTTTGAATATATATTTCAGAATAAAGGAAACCATTCTTCAAATGAAAACTCCAATTTGGATAAAACAAAAGAAACTCAACGTTGGAACGGTAACCTGCCCGCAGCTTCAGTAGGCCTCAGGCAATATCTTGGTATTTATATAGTCTTTGGTAAAACTTAAGAAAATGTATGAAAAATCAGCACAAATATATAATAAATAATTATTATGTACTCTGTTATGCTGACTTGACATGCATCTTTCTGTCTCTTATATATATTTAATATAACATTGCTTTCTTAATACGTTTTATACTCTTCTTTTCAGATTTTGTGCCAGGAGAAAAATAATAATTCCAGCTACTTGATGCAGTCGGAGCAGGGATAATTTCACCAATTTCATTCAGCATGCAACATTCAACGAGTATGAAATAAAAGAATCAAGGAACCAGCAGGTGGTACTACCACAACTCCACTAGCACCAACAGTAGCAGCCCGGAGAGAGATCGGAGCAAGTATCTTAATGACCAAATGTTGGAACGCTCCCGATTTAGATAAACTTTCATCAGCTCGCGTTAAAAGCAGCTCGCAAATATAAAGCAATAGGCGAAAAATAGATAATAATATAACATAAATAAGTTATGTTATTTAATGTCTGCAATATGCTAATTAATATATAATTGTTATTGTATAATTGTTTCAAATTATTTTATGAAATATGCCACAACATACAACGAAAACTAAATTATTTTATTGCTGTCAAAATATCATAATAGTAAAATTTGTATATTGTTTATTATATATTAAGAGTCGACTAATAGCATAAAAGTAATAGGATATTTAAAGATTTAAAATATAAAAATTTGACTAAATTTTATATACTATAGAAATATTAAACATTAACAAGTAAAATTAAGAAAAATAAATAAGACATAAATGTATAAAATTTCAGCTTTTGCAGCATAATATTTAAAAACATAAGTTATTTTTGGTTTTAAGTATAATAATAGAAGAATATAATAAATATAAATATGTAAATATAATAAATATAAATAAAAGTATATAATAAATGTAAATATATTATAAATATTTAATAATTTGCTTGAATAAATGATATAAATGCAAATTTACAAGTTTTTTCAATGGGGAGATTTAAATGAAAATCGTAGCAGACTTTTGGGCTGCGTTTAAATTGGTAGCACCTAAAAGTATGCTACACTTTTAATTGGCGTAACTCAACGAAACTTTTCTCTGCAGCTGCTGAGAAACTTGGCAGCTTTTTCTGAGTTCTGTTCGCCTGGTAGCTGGTAGCTGGCCGGGTTTATCTTTTCATGCAAAATTCGGATCTGGAAGCGAAATTTATGGTGCCAGATGGTTGCTCACCCATACTATGACATTTTACACCTATACCTTTTGCTCTGAGCGGAAAAGTAACGAATTTATTTGAATTCAAATTTTCGCTCTGTAAATTTCGCAACGCAACTGTTGCATACTTTTAGAAGCTCAATTAAAATTCAGAAAATAGCTCTAACTCGGCCATATTCCTGCTGATTTTTCAAGGACATGATATGTTAAAGCTACAAGGACCCACTCTATCAGTTGGAATTCATAATGGAGTCATCTAACGACCATTGAATTGTTAAATTTCAATCAGCAGGCGACTAAACCAAGAGAATTTCTTGCATATTCAAAAATTATATGGCTGAATTGAAAGTCCTTAGGTCAGATGGTAGTCCTCACTGTGATTTATTCTAGCTGTAAATTGCAATAAAACGCACAGGTGTAATTCAAATGAGAATATTTTATTTTACATAAGATTTTTCTATATATATGTAGATGTTTAAATGTTTAACATATGATATTATATATAAGTATTATTATAAGGTATAAGTACTATTATATATAATTATCATTATATTTAGCCTATTGATATCCCTGCGATATGTCCCTGCTGATTGAATTGCTTCCTGTATTTCGCATCGATTAGAGCGGCGCTTGCTGAGGCTCTTCGCTACCAGATGCATCTGAATATGATCTCAGCCCTGGTTCACTACCCCGAGGAGCTGCAGCCTTGATATCCTGGAATAGAGTTGTTTTATTAGTTGAAGCAACATAGGAGGCATATAGTTTATAGCATATACGTTGTTTTAGTAGAAACGTACTCTTCAATTTTATATTCAGCGTTAATATTATTATATTATTTTTAATTTTTACCACATATATTTAAGATGAGCAGAAAAGAGGACGGTGAGGAGGAGGACGCCCGTTATACCTATTTGGAAACGAAGTCCGCTTACAGCAGCAGCGTCCTAGTTGGCCATTGGTTCCAGACGCGCTATGAGACGCTTCCACATAGCAGCACAGCGATTGTGCCCTGCGTGCTGATGGGGGAGAACGTGGCCGATGGGGTATGCGAGAAGCATATGACGACCAACCAGGAGGCGTACTCATCTCAGGAAATGGGCCAGAAGGAACTGGCACGCAGTTACATCGAGTCAAAGGTCACAAAGTACAGCAACTTTATGATACAGCGCACCAACTGTAAGTTTATTGATGGGGAGAAGTATCGCAACAACTATACCTCGCTGAATACCTTGGTGTACGATCTGTGGCCCAAGATGCTGCGGGAAGCAGCTTCGAAGACGTCCCAGCAGAGCCATCCAACCCTCTGGAGGCCCGATACACTCGACTCCTACGGTAATCATAGTGGAATGAAGCGCACAATTTGCAAGAAGCCGAAGTGTCCACTGGCCACGGTTTATACGCGTGAATTCAAGGTCAGGCGGAGTAGTCCGGCACAGAGTGCCAAGATGAAGGATGCGATTGAGAGATTAGCCTAGGACTTGAGGTCCAGACAAGTTTATAAGATTCGACTATAAAATTTACAATGAATTCTCAATGTTTTGATAGAAATTATGTATGATAAGAGATCGAACCGATCGATGCAGAATGTACAAATCGTATATGTATATACACAGATTATTAAATATATTCCCTAAAGATATATCATATATTATTTTCTGATCTATCTAGTATGTTTCGATGGAGTTGCTTCAGTTTCAGATTTCCCTTTAATAGATTGTGTTAACAACTTTTTTTGTTGTTGTTTTTATTTTCTTTTTTTGTTCGTTTGGTTTCTTGTTTGATTTCCTTACCATTTGTTGATCAGCGATATCCTTCGGGGTTGCTGCCTCATGGAGTCCATGGTCGTGCCGCCCTATGGCAAGCAAGTGTTGATTGGCAACTGGATGGATCGCCGTTACGCCTACGATGAGAAGAGCAACGGCATCCTGCCCGGCCTGAGTCTCTCCGAGCAATGCGAGCAGCATCGCTCCCTCAGCCAGGACACCTACACAGGTGAGATGTACAAGGCGGAGGAGTCCAAAAGGGATTTCGGAGAGATGCGCATTACGAGAGTGCGCAACTTCAAGGCGGGCACCACATCAAACGTCAAACTGATCGACACGGAGGAACTGAAGAACAACTTCACCACGACCAACACTTTGGTCTATGATTTGCTCCCGAAGCTGCGACCTGCTCTGCACATAAATATAGTCCTGCCGAAGAATGGACGGCCTGAGCCGGTGCCAGATGTGGACATGATGCAGTGCTACGGCAATCTGACAAAGACACGCGACTTCCAAAAGAACCTGCAAGCCGAAAGGAACAACGCCGAGCAGACTCGTATGCAGACCTCGTACTCCCTAGCCTATAATCGCGCCACAGTTCCCAAATTCACAATAAATAACCTCGGGACAACATAATATAGCTGGGAGGCCAGCACAGATGACTGTTCCTGTTGGCCTCACAGCTGTATTGTGAGGTCCAGGTTTGGATAATACTTTTAATATATATATCTGAGTTTATGATCTGGGTATATATAAATAGATGGATATAAGACTGTTGCCTCTTCTGTTGGGTTCTAGATTCTCTATTGAAATTGCTATTTGAAATGTCTTACAAGGATATAACTTATAGTTCTATCTACAGTGATACTTGGTACTTATTTCCCTTCTTATTCTTTGACTCCTACTCAGCTTCTCATAACACCTTCTTCTCTCTTTGCTTTTCAATTTCCTTTTTGCTTTCGATTTAAATTTGCTCCCTAATGTTCTCCTTTGTAGGGTTCCACCTTTCTGCCTTACTTTTTCATGTGTCCTTCTTTGCCTCTCACTATGCCTATCTCTTTCTTTCTCATATAGCTTCTGACATTGTTTGCCAATTTGCTTCTTACTTTTCATCATATCAAGCTTCACTCGTTGTTTTCCCTTTTATCATTCCCTTTATCAATCCACTTCTCAAAATGCTTCTCTCTATATTTCTCACTTTTCTTCACATTTTGCTTCTCACTTTATTCCATAGTTTGCTTCTTAATTTTCACCACGCTTCACTCTTAGCTTCTCATTTTGAAACTCATTTACAGCTCTTTTCTCTTCACTTCTCACTTTTTTTCATATTTTGCTTCTCAATTTATTTCCCAATTTGCTTCTTACTTCTTACTCTTTACTTTCCACTTTGTCTTTATATCCCATTTATCCACTCAACTTAGTTGTATAAGGGCATCTTCCTTCTCACTCTTCTTGATAAATTGCTTATCACTTTGATTGATAGTTTGCTTCTTACTTTTCACCACGTTACACTTCACTCTTTGCTTCTCATTTTGAAACCCATTCAATTCCATAGGCACTTCTCTCCTTACTTTTCTTTCTCTTTTCTGTATATTTTGCCTCTCACTCTATTTCATAGTTTGCTTCTTCTGTCATGCAATGCACATTCTTTACTTTCCACTTTTCTTCAAATTTCGAATCCCATTTGTTTTTCCAACATCTTTTCTAAATGCTTCTCTCTTTACTTCTCACTCTTCATCACATTTTGCATCTCACTCTAATTCATGGATTGCTTTACGTTAGATTTGCCTCTTTAGTCTTTGCTTCACATTTCGAATCTCATTTATCTCGCCACTTTACTTCTCTAAGTGCTTCTCTCTTTACTTCTCACTCTTCACCACATTTTGCATCTCACTCTATTTCATAGTTTGCTTCTTGCGTCATGCAATGCTTCCCTCTTCAGTCTCCACTTTGCTTCACATTTCGAATCCCGTTTATCTCTCCACGTTACTTCTCTGAATGCTTCTCTCTTCACTTCTCACACACCATCAAATCAGAAGTTGTCTGTTGAATGAAAACACCGAAGACGCCCTTTATATTACAAGATTCAATTTATTTCATTTTCCATTTTCTTGTATAATAATATAAGTTTGTTTTTTATATTTCGTAATTTAAGTAGTTTCTATGTTTTTATTTTGGATGCCAGAAATTCATTGTAGTTTCATTTTATTTTTATTTTATTTATGTTTTTTATATTTTTTTGGTTGCACATGCCTCAGCATTTGTTGCTTAGCTTTCTCTTTTGTGATTTTTTTTGTTGGTTTTTGGTTTGGTTTAAGGGATTTATCTTTTGAAATTAGTAGGTCGATTAGACGTATACAATACTTGTTTGCTTGTTGCCATGTTATATAATATATATGCTTTTAATATTAATAATTATTACAAAAAGTAAAATTTGACGACATTAAACTAGACGACGTTTTGCATATGTTTTACGCGCTTAAATATTTTTTATTTTTGACTTTTGTTTTTAGTTCTTTTCTGTATGTTTTTGCCTTAAAATTGTATATTGGATTAATTTTGGACAATTTTTATTCATTTTCTTTGACTGCCTAGAAATTGTTGTTGTTTTTGTTTTCGATTTTGTTTTTGTTTACTTTGGCTGACGATTACATTATTAAAATTATGCTTAAAATCTAAACCAATGGAAAGTGTTGTGGGCGTGACCTGTGGGTATTTTAGTGTTTTTTTTGTGTTCTAATCGCTTTTTTTCTTTAGGTGGTCAAAATTTGTTGTGTCTTGTGTGTGTGTGTGTTAGTGTGTGTGTTGGTGTGGGTTGGTTGGGGGTTGATAGAACTTTATCGGTGTGTGGGGCTGTGGTGTAAAGTGTCGTGTTTTATTTAAGAAGTGTGCTGATTATATGCTCATATATATAGCTTGATTTGGTTTTTGCTTACAACAATTAAAATTTTGAATTTCCATTTGTTTTTTTTTCTTTTTTTGTTTAATTTTAGTATATTTCCGTTGTATGTTCTTAAGTATTTACTCTCGTTTGTGTAATGATGATGTTTTTTTTGTTTTTGCTTTTGAATTTCCATTTTTTCCCATTTCAAAATTGATAAATATTTTTGTTTTTGGTTTTTTTTTTGTATGTTTTTGCTTACCATAATTTAGTATTAATTTTAATTTTAATACCTAAAGTATTTTATTTTTAGTATTACTTAAATGTTGCTGAAATTTATGATTCCGTTTTTGTTTTTGTTTTTTTTTTTCATATTTATCCTTAAGTTTTCTTTTGTTTAGTCAAAAAAAAATGATGCTTAAACATTTGGCTTAAATGTAGAATTTCGTGTTTGTTGCTCCAAAAATGTAATTTAAGGTAATTTAATGTAGTTGCCATGAATGCTCGCTATATATATTATATATCTTTAAATTTTGTTATGGCCGAGAGTTACGTTTCCTTGATTTTCTTTTCTTTTTTTTTTGTTTTAGCCGAGAATTTACGTTTTGGAATATGCCGAGAAGTGTTTTTTTTTCGTTTTGTTCTTTATCGTTCATCGAAGGTTTTTAGATTTAGATTTTTCTTTGCCTTTTGGTCAAGCCATCATTTTTTTATTAAAGTTTTGATATCTAAATTATCATTGCAATTGCCCTTACATGATTTTTTTTCATTATTTCCAAAGTTTTTATTTTTTCTTTGACGTTCCGCGTATGTTTGTAGGACATTTAATTTTGGAGAAATACTTTTCCTCTCTTTGTTATAAATATTTGTTATGTTTTTGCTTTTGTTTTAATTCAGCCAAAAGTTAGTTAAATTATTCCTAAAAGCAAATTGTTTATCATGTTATCATTATCATTTTCATTTTCGTTTTCATTTTCGTTTTCGTTTTATATTAGCCACAAATATTTTTAAAAACTTGAGTTTCGAAACTTGCTTTGCCAGTACTTGGTTAGTTTTGAAATTTTCGCTGTGTTTTTGGTTGTAGTTGTTGTAATTGTTGTTGTTTTTGTTTTCTTTTTGTTGTTGTTGTTGTTGTTGTTGATGTTGTGTGCAAAAAACAAAATGGAAAAATCTTAAATTTTAAATAAGAATTGGTTTAGATTGCAAATCAAAGTCAGAACATAGGAAAATCTAATAAAATCATAATTTATATTTCAATCAAATTTATCAGAATTTTTGAAGCCAGTTTTATTGCTTTTCATGTGCATTTTTCCTTATTTTTTTTTCTTTTTATCTAATATCCAATTGCATTTCCTTTTATTTCTTCTTTTTTACCAGTAAAGTGAGATAATTTTTGTTGTTTGTCTGATGTTCTTTTGTCTCTTGTAATATAAAAAAAGGTTTTTTATTTTAATCTTTTTTTTTGGTATTTTGTTGTTAAGTCTCTATTTTTTATATATAATTCGCTTCCCATTTGAATTGAATAGAAATTATATAGATTCATATATAAAAAATGTTTAACAATCGTTCTTTAGCTATTGTTAGGTCTGTTTCTTTTAAAAAAATATATGTATATAGTTTTATTTCCTCATTTCTTTTTCATCTTTCATACACTAAAACTTGTTTTATCTTGTATTATAATACGCTTTTGATTAACTTCAACTGTTCTGTGCTCCCCTCTTCCTCTCTACATTACTTTCTCTCTTTTATTTATTTAATTAGTTTTATATTTAGTTTGATAAATTCTTGCGCTTTTTGTCTATTGCTTTGCATTGTTGATTGGCTGTATAAAAGTTGCTCAATAAGAATAAAAATGTATTGTTTATTGTACTATGGTTGCTGTTTTGCGGTAAATGTTGCATTTGTTGTAACTCGTTTCGATAAATGTTGCTGTTGCTGTTGTTGTATATAAATCAAAAGATTCGTTTGGTTTATTGTTACTTTCTTTTTTGTTTTCGTTTTCGTTTATCTTTAGGTTAGTTTTAGTTGTAATCAGGCTATGGCGACTGTTGCAGGTGGTGCGATTGCTAAACTGCGATCAGCTCCACCTGAACAGCTCTTATCACTATTGCTTTGTTTGATTTGTGGCTTTGGCTTCTCTTACACTGGTCAACAAACAAATGAAACATATAATTTCTCACTTTCTGATAAAAGAAAAACATTGGTAAATTTGTGTGTGTGTGTTTTGGTTTTGGTTTTTGGTTTCTTTTCTCTTGTTACTTGGAAATGCGTAGAAAATTTGTTTGGAAAAACTTAAGTTAGGTTTTTAATTTGGTTTTGGGAGCAGGTGTTTGGGGTGGTTGTGGGGGTTGGGTGTCAAAACTGCTTTAAGAACAGTCTTTGCGGATATGTTACGATTGATTGCGTTTAACTCGTTCAACTTGTTTTCAACGGAAAATTGAAAATACTTGAAACTGATACTCGTACTCGTACAATTCTCAACCGGTTCTGGGCGAGTGCCAGTGCTCCTCTCGAAGCATTTCCTCAATTGCACTTGAACACTCATTTTACATTTAGTTAGAACATAAATTTTAGCTATGTATTCGATAGTTTAGTGATTTTATACAACGCACTCTCTATATAATTGTTATGTATATCATTTTCTTTCATCTTATCTTGCGGGAGAATGAGAATTATAAATAATTGATTTACTTACTCTGGTACTATTGCAGTTTTGTCTCATTGTTGGGTTTTGTCTCATATTAATTCTTCTGGAAGTCACCTTCTCTTCGCTCTTCACTCTCTATCTATCTCTTTCTCTGTCTTTCTTACGTTTGTATGTACAGTTTACAGTTTACAGTTTACAGTTTACAGTTCAGTTTTAATAATAATAATAAGTATATGCATAAGTAATAAGTTCTCTGATCTCTTAGCTGAACCCTAAATAAAATTTGTTGCTATTGTTTTTTGTCTGTTTGCTCAGCTATGTCTATGGTTTCATATTATGTGGTAGTCCCTGTCAATCGTTTATAATATCATGATTACAAACTGCAATGTTCAATTGGAAAACATAGAGTACAATATATGATGATGATGATCATATTTCTTGAATCTTTTCTTTTAAATAAATGCCAACATAACAAATTGTGTTCGTTTCTCCGTTCTTTTCTTTCTTTCTCTCTGACATTCTCTCGTGTTTTGTTCTATTGTTTTTGTTTGTTTTCTGTAAAACTTATCAATAATTTCCTTTTATTTTCATTTTTCTTTATATTATTTTCGTTTTTAGTTTTCTTTTTTATGTTTTTACACATAAGCGAGCGCAAGTTTTAAAAATATTTGTTTGCATATTTCACTTAACACTTAGTCAAATATTTCTTTTATTTTTTATTTTTATTTTTATTTCGAGTTTCGTTTTTGTTTTTGTTTTTTGGGGCTTTAAGTAAATGTTACTATAATTGAGTTTATTTTTTCGTGTTTTTGACTTTTGCTATTTTTTTGTCTCGTGTTTTATATCTTTTATTTAACTATTGTTTACTCTATTTCTCTGTTGGTTTGCTGATGTTTTCTCCTTCTTTCTCTGTTTCTGTTTCTGTTTCTGATTGTAAAAAATTCTGTAAAATATTTTCGGTACTATTTTTCTGGGTTTGTGGCATTTGTGTTGCAAAAACAACAGTTTGCTTCATATAAGTATAATATAAATAAATCCTTTGATTTGATTTTATTTCCTTACACTTGTTTTTATATATATATTCTTGTTTGTTTTTCTTTTTTGTTATTATAAATTACTTGTTCTATGGGCACATTGTGTGTATTGCAAAAAGTTTACCATGGCATCAAGATATTATTTCCTGACTTTCTTTTTGTTTTTGGTTTGTTTTCTTTTGTTTTTCTTACTTAGTTTGGGGGGGTTCTGGCTCTGTCTCATACATTGTTCAGTAGTTAATGTTTTATTGAAAAAGAGTTTAACTTGGCGATGTATCTAGGAACAAGAAATCATTTGTTATTTGGCAAATTGGCTTAAAAATCAAACCTAAATCAACAAACAGATGTTTAAGGAAAAAGAAAAACCTAATGAAAAACAATGGAAAACGGATTCTATATGTAACTTATATAAATATTGATCTAATAAATTTCTATACTAACCCATAGAATGCAATAAATTCGAGGTAGAATATTGACATCTGCTGCTTTAGTAAACTTCTCTGCTATTGGTTTCTCTTTCTTTCTCCTTCTCTTTTTAGGTATACGATGCTTCTTCTTTTCTATATATATTCAACTCATTTATGATCTGTACAATTGTGGTGTATGTTTGTTTGTTTGTGTGTGTATGTCTGATTCGTATCGTCTATGTTACATTTAATTCAATGAGGAACCATATTTTGATTGTTGCACAAAAAACTCAAGACTAAATTAAGAAATCGGAAATTGAAACTAGATAAACGAGCACTTACTATAAACCCAACTGTCTGTCTGTCTCTCTCTAATTATAATCTCTTAAGTGTGTGTGTGTGTGTGTGTGTGTGTGTAGAGTTGCCAAGTGACCATATCTTGTAACTTTTTGCAATATCTTTTGATTTGTATACAGATACTTCATTTCATTCATATCCATTTAAAACTATCGAGGCTATTGTTGTTTGTTGTTTGTTGTTGCTGTTTGTCTATCAATGTTTCAGTTAAAGTTTATGTATAAAAAAAAAACAGTTCTATTACTTTATATAATGTTCATACTTAATCCATATCATCGCTTGCTATATTACAAGTATATATATATGTATATATATATGTATGTGAATGTATCTTTCAGTACGGCTCTGTTGATTTGTTAATTCTTTCTATTTTTGTGGCTGTTTTTGCGGTTGTTTCAATGTTTGTCTCAGCTTAAGTGTTATTTCAAATATAAGTTAGATACATATATATATATATATGTATATATATATAGAGAGTATGTATTAAATACTTTAAAAAATATAATACACCATACATATAATATAAGAGTTTAGGTTTTCCATGCACTATATGCTATATGTTATCATTTTCATTTCATTTTCATTTTCATCTTGGGTACATACATACCTATATAGTATGTATATATATGTAGTATTTTTTATATTTGATTTTGTTTTTTTTTTGGTTTTCCTCTTTATTTCATTGTTTGTTGTTGTTGTTGTTGTTGTTGGTTTTGATATTTGAGAATTTAACTAAAAATCGCTTCGAATAAAATGCATGAAATTGCGTTTTGCCTCAATTTGAAATCAAATCAAATCAAACAGCTTTTCATGGGCTTACATTCTATATATATTTATATGATCATCGATCAATATTGTGTTATATATTTGTTATATTATCATTATTATCATTATCCATTATAATCCATCGTTTCAGTTGCTGTAATATAAATTAATGCTTACCGTTTCTATTTCAATGTGTATTTACCTATAATTTAAATATTTGTCTTACTGTTTGCGGATTTGCTTTGAAGTTTTGTTTTATGTTTTCTTCTTTAGGTTTTGTTTTGTTTTGTTACTTGTTTCTTGGTTTCTTTTTATGCATTCTATGATGGTTGACTTAAAAACTATTATCACTATTGCAGAAAGCGGCTGTACTCAATTATATGTTTTCAATCTTGTCTGTATACAGAATAATTCTCCAGAGTTCTCCGACTTTGAGTATATATCGTGCTTTCCCATACTCCTTGAGACTCTCTTGAACCATTTTGTATACAAACTTTGTAGTTGTTTTTTCTATCTTTGTTGTTGTTATTGTTGTAGGCATTTACTATGAATTTAGTTTTTATCTCTTGGTTTTGGTCTGAACTGTAAGCCGGAAGTGTAATAATTTTTGGATATTTTTCTTTTTTTTTTTATGGAAAACATTACGCTCAAATATTATATGGAAACTTTGTTTTTTGTTAATTTTTTTAGCGTTGTTTTTCGTTTTTTTTTGTTTTTATTATAGTTTCTCGCTTTAATTTTTAAGAAGAAAGGATTTTTCTCGAGTTGTTTTCTTTTTGTTTTCTTTTTGCTTGTCAAGTCGTTTCGAAAAGCAGTTTTCGAATTTTACATTTTTGTTTCTTGAGTTTTCGTTTTTCACTTTTTTGTTTTTTTTCTTTTCTTTTCTTTTTTTTTGTTTGTTTTGCTTTGCCAAGTTAAGTAATTTTTCATTTTTCATATCCATGCCTTTGTTGTGTCAGTGTAAGTGTGTGTGTGTGTGTGTGTAGTTACATTTGTATATTGGATGCTTTATTGAGACTGCAATTAAAATTTCTGCTATAAAAATTACTTGTATTTGTACTCTTGGTTATTAAATTGGGCTATTGTTGGTTTTAGGTATGCTTGTAACTTTGTGTATTGCTCTAGCAGATATACGAAATCTGCTCTATAACATTAACTATGTACTCGTATGTATTACTCAGGGCTTCTCGTGTGAGGAGAGTTGTGTACAGGATTGGTTCACTTATATGGCTTAAACTAGTAGCTAGATTGCTTTTAGCCCCTTTGTCTCTCTAGGCTGTTGTGTCATGTCTTGAATGTCTCAGTTCTCATTTAGGTATACTTATCCCTTATCCCTTACGATATCTTCTAGCTGCAGGTAAGAGCAAGTATCTTACCTCTCTCTCTAAGTAGAGTATAGGCATCTCTACTTCTCGTTTCTATATGTAAATCTTTCTCTCATTGTTTGGGGTTTGTCTTGGCCGGTTTTGTCCTTTGGAAGCTCGGAGCTCTCGGGCTCTTGATTCCATTTTTAATTCCACTGAAGCAGCTGGTTAACACATTTATCTTACTTCTCTCTCATGCTCACTGTCTCACTGTCTCTCTGTCTTTCTATCCTTTTCTTTTCTTGGAGCTATCTATGCATTTCTCACATGATTCTTACTTTGATTTTCTGTTCTTATTCTTTTGGTTTTGTTTGCAACTACGAAAATAATACGTCATCGATTTTTACCATATGTAAAAATAAAACTAAAACTTTCTGAATACAAAATAAATTGAAATATGTAAAAATTAAGGAATCAAATTATAATCTCAAAATCATAAACTCAAAATAGCAGTTTCTGGCTGCCTCTAATTTGGAGCGTTTTTTGGTAGAATTTTGGTTAGTCCTTTAAGCTAACATGTTTTGTTTTGTTTTGTTTTGTTTTGTTTTGTTTTTATCCTTATCAATTTTTAGCGCCTAAATTTATGTTTATGTTTGTTTTTTTACGATTTTTGATTAAGTGTACGTGTTAAATTTTGTTTAAATGCCTAAAAATTTACAAAAGTTTTATGTATTCGATTTTATATGTAATTTTCTTTTACTTTTTGATTTGTTTTTTTTTTTTCATTTCTTTTTTGGTTTTTTTTCGTATTCGATTTTTGTTTTTTTGTTTTTTTTTTTGCATTTATCACAGCGACATTCAGTCTAAATTTTGCTTTTATTGGAATTATAGCATAATTTGCCATAATTGATATAAATATTTATAGTAGATATTCACTTTAGTTAACTAAATTTTAAACATAATTTTGATTTAAAGCCAAAAGGTGTTTGTTACTCTTTTTGTGTGTTTTCGTTTTCGTTTACGTTTTCGTTTTCGTTCTCTTCGTTTTTTCATCTTTTTGTTTTTTGTTTTTCTTTTTTTGATCAATTTTCGTTTAAAGCCAAAAAAAATGGTTAAAAATTTTGTCTAAAAAGGCCTAAAAGTATATAGCTTAGTGTTAAATTTTGTTATTTACTTATAGCAAATCATGCTGAACTGTGGAATCTCTTCTCTCTAATTCCAATAAAAGCCTTCGTATTGGATACCGTATAAATCTTAGTTGTTCTTGTTCTTCTTTTGTTTGTTGTTTCTTCTTTTTTTTTAACTGTTTAACTGTGTTGCCAAAACATGCAATTGGTTGTTTCGATTTGGCCTCGTTTTTTGCTTTTGTTTTTTAGTTTTTTGTTTTGGTTCTCAATGTGCCTAAAAGTGTTTTTGGTTTAAAATTTTGACTAGGGTTTTTTTTTCCATAGGTGATTTAATAAAAAGGTTTTTACAATGCCAAAACAAATTTCAATTTTCGTTATTTATAAAACTTTTGCACGTAATTTGTTTTGCCAAAAAGATAAGATACTCTATTTACAAATTTCATTAGCCCATTGTTGCCGAAAAGTTTTTGTTTTTAAACTGAGCCTATCACAAAAATCAGACGCCTTGCCCAAGCCGAAAAATATGTTTGTAGTATAGTGTATTAAGGTGTAGTGTAGTGTAAATGCCAAAAAATGTTGTAAGAGTCAAAAAGTTACTCCATATTCGAAATAAAAGAGATTCACAAATATCGAAATAATATACATGTGTACATATATACATACAAATAGATATATATATATATATATATAGAGTGAGATATATATATAATTATTGGCTGGTTGGTTTATTAAAAATGATTAAATAATTGATGCAAACATAATTTTAAAAACTAAAACAAAAAACAGTAAAAATTAAAAATCCATTTTCGCGTTTTGATTTCGAATTGAAACTTAACATTATCTCTACATACATACAAATATAATTATAATAATTATAATAATAATAATAATAATAATAATATAATAATAATATAATAATAATAATAATATAATAATAATAGTAATAATTATACAATTTAAATAATGAGTTTAATTACTTGCAAGGAGGGGAAACGACAATTGCTAATTAACTATAATCATAATCATAATTATAATTAACTTTAAATTAATTTCATTTGTTTCTTTCTTCTTCTTCTGTTAATGTTGTTGTTGTTGATTTTCTTTTGTTGTGTTGCTGTTGTTGTTGTAGGAAACATATGCTATTAGTTAAATAACAATTATAAATGCTTTGACGGTACATTGGAAAATTTGATAAGAAACTAAATTTGTTATTGTTTTTATATCCACACAGTTGTTGGGTTAGAGAGAGAGAATCTGTTCGATCAATTGCATATAGCTATAGACTGAAGTATATATATAGAGTGTCCTTTGCTTTTCTTAAGTGCATCCTCTGACTATTGTTCTGTTTTATGTATGGCACCTGAAGAGTCACATCTGAATAACCTTTTGCTATTTGTATAAACAATTCGTGTGTGTGTGTGCGGGTGTGGGTGGGTGTGTGGGTACGGGTTTTCTTCTGCTTTACCTATGTGGACATATTTGGGCATGTGTGTGTGTGTGTGTGTGTGTTTCTATGTATACATCACTAATAACTAAATAAAACTCAACATAAATTACACTCAAACAATTGGGGGATGTGGGGGGAGGGGCGTATCTTGGAAGACAACAAATGTGTGTGTGTGTGTGTGTTTACAACTTAAATAATTAAAACGTAAATGTAATATTTATAGTTTGTAATCGTGTATATAAATTTGTATAATTTTAAATTGCATATTTACTGTTTTTACTGTATGTAATAAAAAAATCACATCTCAATTAATAAAAAATAAGAAGCAAAATTCTTATTCAACTTTTTCTCCTCCTCCTCTTCTCTTTTGCTACCTTGTGAAACGAATAACTCAAAGATAAAAACTAATAGGTTTATATATATATATATACTCTATACATATATATGTATGTGTTATATCTTTTAGTAGATCAATTTAAATCAAGATTTCAATACTACAACATATCCGAAAAATATATATATATAATCATATAGTATAAATTAGCTGCTGTCTCTTGGTCGAACGAAAAAAAAAGAATTCTAAAAAAATACCTAAAAACAAACTTAAAAAACTTATTTGCTCAGCGCAACGTCTATGCCTCCAAAACAATCATCATACCATTATCCTCCGAGGGGGTTGTGGGGGGGGTTAACCCCTAGCTGCCCTAACTATCACGTCGCATTATCATCGTCTCACTCTCTTGCTCTCAGTATCTGTCTCGCTCTAACTCTACCTAACTCACTCACTCACTCGCTCTCTCTTTCTCTTTCGCTTTCTCTTTCTCTTTCTGTCTCACCTGCTCTCACATCTTTCTATGCTAACTGTAACTGTACGCCTTAGAATTCGTATAATTAGTTTGAAAAAAAAGTGCGTTAATTATAATAAAAACATTGAGTTTTCCTTTACGAAAGCTTTTCTGTATAAATATTTGCAATTTATATGGTAGTCTTTAAAAGTAAAGTTCCTAAAACGAAATTATTTGAAAAAGGAATCGTATAACGTTGTGTTTTGGTTGATCTTCTGCATCTCTGTCTATCTTCAATCTTCCATCTTCCATCTTCTACTTCAACTTCAACTCAATCTTTAATCTTCATCTCATCCTGAACATTGTTTTGACCATTTGCATTTGATGTTTATGGTTGTAAATGTAGTTTGTGAAAGGAGGTTTAGAGTCCTTTTCGAAAAGACTAGTACTCGTCTGTTCATGTCTCAATTTCTGCACATTTCTCCGACGACCAAAACTGTGTTTTGCCTTTTGTTTCTTCTTTCTTTCATTCTTTCAATCTTGCTTTGTTTTTTGTTTTTGTTTTTAAAGTTATAAAGATTAGTTTTAAAAACTAGGAGAATTTCTTTTTTAGTGTTTAAACTAAAGAACTTATCAAAACTATCATCGAAACTTACTTAAATATTGTGAATAGCTTTCAGGTCTGCTTCTGTCACCTTTCTCACTTTTAGACTCTGATCCTACGAACTTTTCATATCCATTTCTTTTGTGTTGAGAGACGACATGGAAAGGCCCGAAAATATATGTCTAAATATATTTTATATCAAATCAACAAAACTATAATTATAATTGTATAATTATAACCTTGTTTCGCTTTCAAAGTGTTTAAGTTAATTAAAATTGTGGGCGTGGCTATAGCATAGGTAAATATGTTGCTTGATTTGACTTCTGCTATGCTTTTGCTTGCAGTTGCAGCTGCAGTTGCTGCAGGTGTTGCTAGTGTTCTTGTTCTTGTTGTTGGTGTTGTGGATGATGTGAGGAGTTGGCTTACTGATGACATCATAGAGATCCAAATATCGAGTGTATGTGTGGGTGTATGGGTATCGCGTGCGACAATGTGGGCGGCGGCGGCGGGGGCACAACGCCATTGGGTGTGGCTGCCAACGCATGTCCCGCATGCGGATGCGGCGGATGCGCCGACGGTGGCGGCGGCAATGTTATCGACAATGTCACCGTTTGCGGCGCTGCCACCGCTGAGGCGTGTGTGGAAGGAGGCGAGACTGTTGCGGCTCCCGCTGCCGTGATATGATGTGCACCTGTCGTTGGAGCCGGTGGTGGCGGATGATGCGATGTTGGTGCCGCCACCGGCTGCTGTTGCTGTTGTTGCTGCTGTTGCTGTTGTTGCTGTTGTTGCTGCTGCTGCTGCTGCTGTTGCTGCTGCTGTTGCTGCTGCTGTTGCTGCTGCTGCTGCTGCTGTTGCTGCTGCTGCTGTTGTTGTTGTGCTCCAGCTGCTCCAGTGGTGGGATGTCACTGAGCCACTACAGAGGTGGCCGCATTCTGCTGCACCACAACGCCCGGTGCCACCGCATTGGCCACGGTGACGGTCACGGGCGGCGTGGGGCCTCCATTGGCATGGGCCGCGCTGGGCTGCTGCTGCTGGGCATGGAAGGGATGCTGGAAGGGCGGACCGTAGCACTGCGGAAAGTATAGCTCGTTCTTCACCACCGATTGCTGTGCAACGGCAGCTGCTGCTGCCGCATTTGCCGCCATGCTGCGCACCGGCAATATGTTCGCCTTGTTGTCCACCGTGGCGGGATTGTTGTTGTTGAGGAATTGCTGTGCCGCCAGGCTCTTCACATCGTTCATCAAATGATTGGCCACAACGGCAGCCGAGGCGGCGGCATTGTTTTGTTGCTGCTGTTGCTGCTGCTGCTGCTGCTGTTGCACCTGCTGCACCTGTTGCTGCTGCTGCTGCTGGCGGCGCACCTTGGTGCTATTGGGATTCATGTGGTTATCAATGTGCTTCGTTACCTCGTTCTCAGTGGCAAAGCGTCGCCTGCAGTTCGGCATGGGGCAGCAGAAAGGACGATCCCCCTGAGGAAATAGCACAAAACAAGTGTTAAGAATATTCTTGATCCTTTATCCTGGAATCAATATAAGGATAGGTTCGGCTAGGCTACAACTACCTGGTGGGTGCGCGTGTGCTGGTCCAGAATGGCCTTCTGTCTGAAGTCCTTGCCGCACTGGCCGCACTTGTAGGGCTTCTCGCCCGTGTGGATGCGCAAGTGCTGTACGAAAGTAAAGGGGATTAGGATAACGGATAACGTCGGATAATATCGGGATAACTTACCTGATTCAGTATGGTGCGCTGCCGGAAGAAACGTGGACAGTACATGCAGCCGAAGGGCTTCTCGTTCGTGTGAATCCTCAGATGCTGCGTGAGATGCGACTGCTGGCGGAAGCGCTTGCCGCACTCGGGACAAGGATACGGCCGGGACTCGATGTGTATGCAGCCGTGCTGGAGCAGTGTCGTCTTCTGCTTGAACTCCTTATCGCAGATGGGGCAGCGCACGTAGAGCGGCATATTCGCCGGTCGCACCCCAATATGTTGCAAGACCTCGGGTAGAATCTTTTGACCTGCTGGTAATCTGGAATCAAAATTCTGCCTCTGTAGCCTGTTATTCAGCTTTACTAACCCTTGACATCCTTGAAGTAGGAGGGATAATGCAACCCACCGCTGCCATCGGGTGTGCCCTGGGAATCATCGTCATGATAGACGCCGCCTGAGGCCGTTATGTCACCCTTCGTGTCCGACTCCTCGCCCGGGAACGGCACATCCGAGGGCCAAAGCGTCGGATGCGGTCCATTCTTAAAGATGAGATGCGGTGACACATCTATTGGAGGGACGTGTTGTTCCGTAGCCGGGTGCACATGAAAGTAATCAAGCCAGAGAATGCCACTGTTAGCAGCGCTTAAATTTGGCCCGTAGCCCATATCGATCTTATCGCATAATCTACTACTTCCTCTTCTACTTCTAATTCTAAGCTAGAGATTGAAGAATTCATTTTCTTCTTTTTTCTTTTTTGAATTTCTTCTTTTTCTTTTCTTCTACTGTTTCCAAAGTTGTTGACTTCTTGAGGCTTTCGAGTGGAGTGAACTTTTTGCGTGTGGAGGAAGCTGACATAAGGTGAATTGCGATCTATATTCTGTATTAATTATGACCTTAACTGAATCACATATATATCAGATATATATATACATTGACTTTTAACTGAGATCAGGATGCATTACTCCTAACCTATAAGGATTTTCTTAGACTCTTATCAGTATTTTATCAGTAGTTAAAAAGTCTTTAAAGATTTATCACAGTTTCCATAATATCTGGAGATATATATATATACTAGATATATATTTATAATACTTCTTTCTAAGTACTGAATTTCTTCTTAGAATTAATAAATTATATATGGAATTGCTTGAAGACTGCAAATAAGTAACCTGATTCTCTGCTAAATTCGTTTCTTTACGAAGTTCATTTTCGATTTCGAATTCTACTTTTGATCTAAATGTTATCCCATTTCGCATTAACCTATTTTCGAAATACTTCAGATAACGCTTGACTTTTGTCTGAGGAAATAAAGAATGATATAATATGTAGACTTCATTGAACACGTTGGAAGTGTAATCTAATTATATGCGAAGTTTTCTTTGATCTAAGTTCGAATTCTACATTTTATCTAAACTTTAACCCATTTTTACAATACTCCGTAGAAACCTCTTGAAACTTCTTAGAGTAACTACTAAATAATATAGAATAGTTGTATTGCAGCCTGCAAAAGTTACCCAATTATGTTCCTAATGTTTTCTTTCGAACTTCTTTTTCGAATTCTACGTTTTACCTTAACTTTATCTTTCTTAATAATTTTGGCAACTCTTAGTAATATTATAATCAAAGACTGATATATAGTTTAAATTGAACTCATTAGAATAGTAATCTAATTGTTGACTAGATACATTCATTACGAAATTCTTTTTCGATTTAAGTTCGAATTCTACGTTTAGCCCTAACTTTATCCCTTTTTAAAATAGTACATAAAACTCTTGGAATTGTTATTAGAATTATTAAATAATATATAAGAGTTGCTTAAAGACCTTGAAAGAATTAAACTATGTGCTAAATGCATTTCATTTCGAAGTTACTTTTCGAATTAAGTTCGAATTCTACTTCTAACCTAAATATTCTACCACATCTCTTCGAAATCAACTCCCTAAAGCTATATCTTTTCCACTCTCCACCTGAGTTTTCACCACTTTTCACACACTCAAAGAATCAACAACTTAAAACTTTGTAATATTTTCGAAAAAAAAGAAAAATATATAAATATATAAGTATATAGTATAGTATATGATTTTGTTTAAAAGATTTAGGCCAAAACATCGCTCAATAAATTTGTAGGTTAGAATTTTGCAAGGGATTTGCATTGCTGCAAACGCTGTTAGCCAAACGTTTGCGAATCTGGAGATCCGCGCTAGCACTAGGAGCAGGTTAACTAATGATAGGTGGGTCGAGTAGCTGGTTTGCCTTGCGGCCCTGACTATCGGCAGTACTATCGTTATCGTAATCGTAATCGTTATCGGTAATGGATGTGTTAACTGTCGCTCGCCTTGGTGGGTGCGCACATGCTGATTGAGGATGGCCTTCTGGCGAAAGTGCTTGCCGCACTCGGGGCAGGCGAAGGGCTTCTCACCCGAATGGATGCGTATGTGCTGATTGAGTATCGCGCGCTGCCGGAAGCTGCGCGAGCAATACGGACATGTGAATGGCTTTTCGTTCGCGTGGATGCGCAGGTGTTGCGTCAGATGGGATTGCTGGCGGAATCGTTTGCCGCACTCGGAGCATGGAAATGGCCGGGCGTCCGTATGGATCCGATCGTGTTGGAGCAGGGTGCTCTTCTGCTTGAAGTCCTTGCCGCAGGTTAAGCACTTGAACAGCCGCAGATCGCTGTGCGGCTTGTTCTTGTGCGGACGTCCGGGTCCCGTGCGGCCAGTCGTTGTCCCCGTTGCGCCTGCAGCGCCACCACTGGCGCCACCATTGGGCGCCGCTGCACCCTCATTGGCATTCCCATTCGCCTGGCCACCGTTCTGGTTGCCACCGTTCGGTTGCGCCCCATTCTGCTGCTGCTGCTGCTGCTGACCTGGCAGCAGTTCGGGCAGCGCGTAGGCCTCGCCGCCGTTCTGCTCCATGGGCAGCACACTCTTGTTCAGATAGTGCAGCGGCGGGAAGCCAGGTGGCGCCAGCATGCCACCCTGTGGCGCACCATGTCGTGGCGCATAGTAGTCGGTCGTCTGGAAGCCATTGCTAGGATCACCCTGCGGCTGTCCACCGCCATTCTGTTGCACGTGCGGATTCCCCTGTCCAGCCTCCCCGCCGTTCGACGGTGCGTGCTGTGGCTCGTTGCTGCTTTGGTTTGGATTTGGCGCGGAGTTCTGATTGGCAAGCTGAAAGAGAGAGAGAGGAGATAGAGATGAGAAATGGAAAAATAATCAAATAATTTCTGCGTAAAACAGTTCTTCTCCTTGGGAGACTATAAAATACCCTGTAGAAAATCCTTTATCCTTATCCTATTTGGAGTTTATCCTAACGATATTTTTACTTTCAATTGAATCAGTTTTATGAACATCTTTTATAGATCATGAACCAGAATGAATAAAACTGTTCATTAGTGGTTACATGCTCAACGAGCTGAACAATTAATCAAAATATAATTGAATATAAAACTTTGATTTGGCTGATTTACTTAACGATTTTGAACTAATTCAAATTGAAACAGAAATTTTTAATTGAGATCGAAATCGAAAACTTAGCTGCAGCTTTTTCTTTTGTTCGTGACTTTGAACTATCGATATCGTTATATATATCATGATGTATGTGCTGAACTAAGAACAATCTGAACAATCATCTAAAACAAATATCTTTGGTAAGCGCTTCATCGATCAATATATCGATAATTTATCAATCGATGGTTTTAAATTATTTATTTGTTACGATAATAATTCGGAACTTATATCTTCATTATCTTCTATACTCCAGTTCGGTATATGATTATGTTATCGATTACTTATATCATTGTTGTTATCGATACTTTGTTGATTGAATTTATCAATACTCTTAACTAAAGTAATCGATAAACATAAAATCATTATCAATACATTATCGATTAATATATCGATTCTTATAAATATCTATGTGTGTTATCGATGAATATTCTGTGCACTGATTCCTGTCAATATAAATACTGTACCAATACTTTGGCATTATAAATCGTAAATGTATCGATTTATCGAGCATTTTAAGTTTATCGATAAATATCCTACACATAGATCTCTGTTATCTTTTGTACTTTACATATCGATATCATTACTTTCAAAGTAAGTGTCACTAAATATTCTGAGCTTCTGTCAATCGATAATTCGAAACTTTTGAGTTATAGATCTATCCATGTTATCGATGAGTGGTGTACTATCGCTATCGCTATCGCTTACCTGATTCATGGCATCGTCATCGGCATTGCCGTTCGCTCTTTGTTGCTGCTGCTGCTGCTGTTGGACCGAAGGATATGGGCTGGAGGATGGGGAGACCTTCTGCTGGCGCCCATCGCCGCTGCCGTTGTCGCGTGGCTCCTGGCCACCTGGAGGACTCTGCGGCTGGCCAGCGGCAGCTGCAGCCGCTGCTGCCTGCGCAGCGACTGTTGCATTCTGTTGCTGTTGTTGTTGCTGCTGCTGTTGCTGTTGCTGCTGGGCGCTCAGATGCTGCGCCTGTTGCTGAATGTTCGGATACATTTCGCTGCCCCATTGGGCGGCGCTGGCACCGATGGCGCCAGCATTGCGTTCCGCATCCTGCGAGTCCTTATAGAGTACATACGGCTGCCCAGTATCCTGTGTAATGCAGTACATTATCTGGCGGGGAACCTTCAGACCTGCCGCTATGCAGGCCGCAAAGGAGGCCGAGAAATTAATGGCCATTTTGAGAGTGTTCTCCTGTTGCTCCTGTTGCTCCTGCTGCTGCTGCTGCTGCTGCTGTTGCTGCTGGTGTTGCTGGTGTCGTTGTTGCTGTGTCTGTGGCTAGTTTTATGTTGTGTCCTTTGACAGGGACACAGATTCTCCTGCTACACTTGCGTTTACTTGGAAGTTCTCCGTTTCGTTAGTGTCGCTTTTCCTTTTATTGACTTTTGTTGCACATTTTAGCAGCTTTTTTTGTTGCTGTTGTTGTTGTTGTTGTTGTTGCTGTTGTTGTTTGTGTTTCGTTTTGTTTACTGCTTTGTTGCTTGTTGCTTTTTGTTTGTTTCATTTGTTTCTCTTTGTGGGTCGCATTTTGTTTTCATTTAAAATTCCTTTCTTCTTAAGTGTCTCATTTATTATTTTTGTTGTTGTTTTTGTTTTTGTTTTTGTTGTTGTTGTTGCTGTGTTTGCTGTTGCTCTTCTTCTTCTCTTTTTAATTTTTGTTTTTGTTGAAATAATATTGAATTGTTTTTTCGTTCTCTTTGTTGATTTCAAATTGTTACCCAAAGACATTAAATTTTCACATGGTCATTCGAAAACCTTGACACAAAATCTAATTTCCAACTTCTTTCACACTGGAGGACATTGGCTTCAACTAATCCACAGGATGTCCTTCTGCTTCCTTTGAATTCCTGTTATTTGGTACAACTGCAATTAAAATAACAAATATGAATAAGATATCTAATGAATAGATAAATTAGATAGTTAAATCCAAGAGTGCTTTAATATTCATATTAAATATTCAACATTCTCCGAAAAGACTAACCCTTAACTATGATATAATCCTGATATAACTTTGGAAACATATATCTAAGTATACAGGATATATGAATGTTAAACAGTTTCTTAGTACTATATATAGTAGTATACATAATATATGTCCATAGTTCAGCTTTCAAGTAAGCTCTGACTAAATTTAAAAGTAATTTTTATAAATTTTGATGATAATGTTTTTGCTTTTAACTGCTTTTCTATACTTTATCATACATCACATATTCTACATTATATTTACATATATTATATTATAATATCGAATCTCAAATATTTACTAACACACACAAACCCATTTGAGCTCACACATACACAGTAAGCGGATGCTGCTGCTTTGAAATCTCAACGCTTCTCATAGAAAAGACTTTCAGCATGCACTAATACGAATACATTAATGTCGTTTATATATTCCATTAACTAAGTATCATATACAAGTATATATGTACTTCAGGAAGTAAGTTCAGGTAATTTTTATCATTTACTAGTAATATCTGAGTATTTTGAGCCTTTTTACGAGTTGTTCTTTATGTGAAGAAGTTCACTTTATCAAGCTGTTCACCTTATCCAGGTGTTTGTTATATCATAGAGTTCATGACATTTATATATTTCCTATATCAAGGCGTTTACTATATGAAATGATTCACTGTTCATGTTATCAAGATGTTCACCTTATCCAGGTGTTGACTGCATTCAGGTCTTACATACATATCTTAAGGTGTTCACTATATCGAGTTGTTCCTTATATGAATGTGCTCACTAAACCCAAGAGTTCACCATATCAAGGTGTTCAGTGTATCGAGATGTTCACCATACTCAGGTATTACCTATTTTGTGGTCTTCACCTTATCAAGAAGTTCAGTAGATCGAGATGTTCACTCTATCGAGGTGTTCAGTGTATCGAGATGTTCACTATACTCAGGTATTACCTATTTTGTGGTCTTCACCTTATCAAGAAGTTCAGTAGATCGAGCTGTTCACTCTATCGAGGTGTTCAGTGTATCGAGATGTTCACTATACTCAGGTATTACATATTTTGTGGTCTTTACCTTATCAAGAAGTTCAGTAGGTGGAGATGTTCACTCTATCAAGCTGTTCATTATACCAAGGAGTTCACTTTTTCAAGGTGTTAAGCAAGGTATATACATAACATATGTTCAGGTGTTCATTATATCGAGCTAATCACAGTATACAGGGCTGATAAATTTAAGAATGTGTTCACTCTATCGAGGAGCTGACTATATCGAGGTGTTCATTATATCAAGGAGTTCCCTCTATCGAATTGTTCACTGTATCAAAATCTCGCCTACATTCAGGTGTTGCCAATGCTGACTATATAGCTGTTCACTATATCAAGGTGTTCACTCTATCGAATCCAGCTCGACTGTACTTCAAAGAAAGTTTTTCCGTTCTAATCGAGTTTTTGTTTCCCGCCAAATCCTTTTTAATTTGTTCGCTTTTCCCACAGTTTCAATCGCGTTGGACTACTATTTTTTTGTGCGCTGCCTTCAATAAAACGCTCATGAAATGCTTCCCCCGGTATTTGCATGCTAAACGCACTCGAGCAAAAACATAAAAGTGATAAATAAAAAATAAAAACACAAAGTTTTTAACTTTTAACTTCAAACAAATCACACAAAAAAAACGAGAGAAAAAAACGTAAAACCAAAAATGAAAAGCAACAAAATAAAAATGCGACGCAAATTAAAAACAATGAAGATCATCAGCGGCTGATTGAGAGGAGTGGCGCATAAATGGACACCGCATGCCAAGCAGCCTGGGACAACTCCACCCCACACACACACACACACACACACACACACACACACTTCGCTCTCTGCTGCTCCCACACCCCCAAAAGCAGGCGACTGGCTGGCCACATGTTGTGCCTCCTTTGTTGTCATGAGCTGCCGCTGCCGCCCGCCTCTGCCACCGCCGCTGCCACCGCTGCTGCTGCTGCTGCTCCCCGGCTTCGACTCTGGCTCTTGTCTTTTATCTTCTTTCTTTTTTTGTTGCCTTCTTTTTGCTTTCTGCCTTTTTTTGTTGCCCCACGACGACGTGCCAACTTTTTAATGCGGGATCAAGGTCTCGGCAAGCGTGCGGCTCTCACAGATACAAACACACACACACACACACACACATCTGTCTAGATAGAGGGGCGCAGCCCACTCCGCTTGGCTGTTGTCCTAAACGGCCATATCCATTAACAATATACAAGCAAAGTGCCTAAGGAACATGTGGCCAGAACAGAACAGACCTGGCCATAAACTGTTCTCGGCCATAGACACAAGCCGCGAGTTATTGGCTCTCATCATTTGCCAATCTCTTGACATGGCAATAGACATAGAAACAAGCTCGTACTCCCCATCTCTGATGTCATGGAGCACTGAGTAATTGACTGGGAGTACGGCAACCCATTGAAGCCATTAGGCATAACGATCAAGCATTACCTTTCAGTTCAAACTAGAAGATAATACTTCTATTTCTATATAAGTTATAAGATATATACTATATAGTAGGAGTATGTATCAAGAATTAGCTTTCAGTTCAAACTAGAAGCTAAGACTTCTATTTCTATATAAGATATAAGATATATACTATATAGTAGGAGTATATGCAATTTATGATATATTCCAGATACAAAGAGAAGTTTGAGGGATTTGCCTATCAGATTAGATACGAGCTCGGATCGTATAACTGGTATATACTTATATATATATATTCGTTTATTCTGGTTTAGCATACGAAGTGGAAGTGCCTCTCTCTTTTCTTATACTGTATGCACTATCTGTACTGCAGATTTAAATGAAATGTATCTTAAAGATACTCTTAACGCTCTGACATATTACTAAATTGCCAGAGTCAAAACAAATTGTGGCAAAGAAAACGAAATCGCTGGCAAATGACGAAATGAATTGGAAAAATTCAATTGAAAACGCAATGCGTGTCAGCAACAACAACAACAAATACAACAACAACAACAACAACAACAGCAACAACAACAACAGCAACAGCAACAACAATTACAAGAAGTTAGCACTGCCGCATCGAGCCCAATCGAATCGAATCGCATCGCATCAGAGCACATAGCACATAGCATCGAGTTAAGATTCGAGTCCGTGTACGGGTTAGACTCGTATAAGTACTCGTACTCGTATTCGTCTGAGGCGAGAGAACTAAACTACCTTGAACCCGTAAATGAACGCGTTGCCGTTGCCGTTGCCGTTGAGTATAAGATACGATTTACCCCTCTCCCTCTCCAACTCAGTCGCAGTCTCGTATGGAAGCAGGGACCAACACAACGACTACTGCAAAGGGGATACCATGGGGTGAGGGGAGGGGAGTGCAGGGACTGCAGTGACTGCAACTGGGACTGTGGCAATGCAGTTGCACTTCGTGCAGTCCAAATCCAAGTCGAAGTCGACGCAGCGCGACGCGACGCTGTTGCTATTTGTGAATTATTGCGCTCCATTGGCAGCGCGACAGCGTTTGCAATTTATGCGTTCGTTGTCGTCGTCGTCGTCGTCGCTGCAGTTGCCCTGCTAGTAGGAGCTCCGCCGCTGCACCCTGCCTCAGCACCATCACCAGCTCTTCAGCGAGTAACCGTCACACACACACACACACACACACACACTATCTATGAGCACGGCATGTTTGTTTTCCACACTTTGCCTCACTTCAGCTCGCTGCAACCCACCGCCTGCCGCCTCCCACCTAGCCCCCGCCTGCCCTCTTTCCTCTTCCGCTCTGACAAATGTAATGAGCACTTTTTTTCTCTATAATTCAAATATATTTTTAATTTAATGAGCTGCAGGGCAAACTCTCTGAGCATACTTAAGGCTCAGCTATGCTAAGCAGATGATTATCATTTTAACTTCTATTTCGATTTTTATTTACACTTTTACAGTTACAATTTATATGCTAAAGGTTATGACTGAAGCTGACTGCAGCTCAAGAATCAAAGCTTAAGCTGTAATAAGTAGCATCTAGAGGAGGTTCTGAATACTGAGACTACAATAAGTCCTTCTCTTTTGATGAGATCCTTGACCGAACTGAAGCTCTTTATACAACAATCTCTAGCAGCTTTTAGTATAAAGTATAAATGCAAATTAAATGAGATTTTCTATTCTGTTTTCTTATGCTCTGAATATATTCATTGAATATTTATCTTGTAGATGCAATAAATATATATAGAAAATATAATCGTAGCATTGAGATAACTTTTTATATTTATTTTAATTAATTTATATTTCTTTTTGTATGTTTTAAGCAACGAAGCAGCAGTTCCATATATTATTTATTATTCTCTTTTTATTTCTTTTAAATTATCTTCATTCAAAGTTCTTCTTAAAGTCCCAACCAATACTTAAGTACCAACAATCCTTTTAAGACTCAAGAGCTATAGCTATAATCAACCTATCAGAGAGTCTTTACTTCTTTCACATTTGCAAACAAACGATTAACACCTGAAATCTAAGTTTTAACCATATAAAGAAAATTGATTGAGAACTTCCCTAAATTTGTATCTTAATTAGTTAATTTATTATATGCATTAAATACAAACAATAAGTCAGCCCTCAGTTGAGTCTGGAAACAGTAGTCTGGGCTATAAAAAGCAGTCAGAGGATTGTTTCCTCAATTCCTTTTACAGAATTCAGCGATTCTGTGCGTAATTGCAAGCTTGCAACTGGTCAGCGAAGCAAATCGAGGGGCAGGTTGCAAGTGATGAGTGAGCGAGCTTGTGGCAAGACAAAACTCCACCTACTTCACACCTGACAGACACCGAGACACAATAGACACGCGCTGTGGTGGCAGCAGTAAAAGATACAACATAAAAGATACAACATAAAAGATACAAGATACAAGATACTCGAACAAATGCACATGCATTCGCACACAAGGAGCAATCATACAAGAGATGGATGCCAGATATTATTGGCCATAAAAGCCGGCTGTCATTGGCTGAATCTTTTTTCTGCTAGCCCCCACACGCCATTGAAATTGAAATAGAAATAGAAAAAAAGATAGAAAAAGTAAAGAAAAATAGAAAAAAAATAAACTAGAGTAGAAATCGTGGGCTGTGCAACTTTGAAGGGGGGCGTCAACGCGGACGTTGACAACTTTCACTGCCAGCGAAGCGTAGACAGAAATTGGCTAGAAATTCGCCAGCTAAAAAGACTATCAAAATGTGGAGCATGGCAGCTATAAGAAACCAGGCAGAGCTTGAGATTTACTAGGATCTGCTTTGGAGATAAGGATGTGTTGCAGGAAAGCGGCAGAAAGCTGTCGAAGAGTTTCAGGGAAAACCAATTCGATTCTGACATAAAAATCAGACTAAAATTAGTTCTGGATAAAGCTTTTGATAGATTTGTTATGAATACATAAAAGATACTTTAAATATGAGTTGAATATAGTATATAGTATATGATATATATGGAGTATAAATAGTATTTATCTGAAAGATCACTTATCCTAATCCTTATCCTAATCATAACACTTATCCTAATCCTTATCCAAATCCTTATCCTAATCAGTTGAACACCTTCTAGGACTATCCGAATATAGTATCCCAACTTCGGGCTAAGCCCTGAGCTATTAAGCTTATGCAAGCTGGTCACACTGAATGCGAAACGTATACAAAGTACAGTTGCGTGTGTGAATAAAGTTGATTGAAGTTAAACGCACAAATTGTTTATGGCTTAAGAGCTTTTTGCAGCGTGTTCGTCGAGAGTTCACAAACTGAAGTAAGTTTTAATTAAGTTAATTTAATTATTGCTTAGCAAATTATTTGCTTTAAGTATTATTTAGTTATCAATCGCTTTGGACTCTCTTTTGATATGCATTTGCAGAGCTTTGTTCTACCCTGTGTACAGGGTATTTGACGACGACAAAACAGTAATTTGATTTCAAGGTTAGAAAGAAATAAAATAACAAAATAAATCGCAAACTTTTTGCGCTTGTTGCTTCGATGCCAACAACAAAAACGAGCGCCAAAAAATTTAACGTAATTTTTGCAGTCGTCTAATTCAATACACAAAAGCTCGCTCTCTGTCCCTCTTCCTCTCTCTCTGTCCCCCCGCTAGTAATGCTATAAGAGAGGCACACACACACACACAAAGAGTGGGGGAAGAGAGAGACAGAGAGACAGAGAGAGAGAGAGAGCGCCCGCATAAACTACAGGTAAGGCCCAACTGCCAGATACGACACACGACTACATAAAATATATATAAAAAAACGACAAAAAACGAGAAAAAAAAAACATTTGCAATACGCAAAAAGAGCCAAAAAAAAATACAAAAAAAAAATGAGTCATTTAAAGGCGACCAAAGCGGCGAATTTTAGATTGTCTTTTGTATATTTTATTTTTTTTTTGGTAAGCTTTTCGCCTTTGTGGGAGTTACATCTGGTCAGAAGCATAGAGTTTTGGTAGCTGTACCCCATGTACCACAGCAATGAGTAAGCATCTTTTGGGTTTATCCAGAAAAGTTCTGTTCTTCTTTTTGCTCAATTTATCGCATGTTCCCATGTTCCGCAATTACTTTCAAAGGGCTATCAAGTTCCCAAAACAATAGAACAAATGTATTTTTATGATCTTTACTTTAGTATTTTTATACTGCACTCCGAATTGGGTATACAAATTGGTCTGAATAGTGTTATCCGCTTCTCTAAAGATCACTTTTGTGGTATAAGTTCGTAAGAACACGTGATGGCAGCGTATAAAACAATATTAAGCTTGTTTTATGAGTTGAATTGCTCGTTAAGATCTGGTCGGAGAGATTTCCCTACAAAAATGTTCCTCAAAGAATTCTTTTGGAAGATTTCCTTTTACAGGACTTCGTTTAAAAGAATACCCTCCTATAAAAAGTTTCCTTAAAAAGATTTATCCCAAAAGCTGTTTCTTAAAGATATTTCTTTTAGAAGATTTGCTTTACAAGATTTCGTTTATGCCTCTAAAAAAAGAATTCCTTAAAAGATTTTTCTAAAAGATATTCCTTAAGGAATTCCTTTAGAAGATTGCCAAACAGATTTCTTTGACAAGACTTCGCTTTAGGCAGATTTTCTTTGAAAAGTTTCCTTTAAAAGATTTCTATTAAATGATTTCCTTGAAGAGTTTTCCTATACAAGATTCCGTTTAACATAAAGCCTTCAAAAGATCTCCTTTACAAAGTTTCCATCAAAAGATTTCCTTTAAAAGATGTTCCCTTAAAGTTTTCCTATTAAGATTCCCTTTGAAAACTTTCCCTCTAAATACTTTCCTATAAATTCATTCAGACAGAAATAACTTCACGAAAGACCCTCTTAAAGTAACCCTAAATTATGAACCTCTACCTTCTAAACTATTTAATTTATTATGGAAAATTAACAATTTTAAACTAGTAAATTATCCAGCAAACGATTATCCGCTAAGTGATTATCCGGTAAGTGATTATTCGTTAAGTGATTATCCGTTGAAATATTTCCTAAGTGCATAAAGCTATGAAGTTATTCGGATAAAGAAACCGGAAACATTGTAGTCAAGTGCTCTAAGCAGCGTCAACTGATATGCAGGAAATTCGATTTATTATTATGGTAAGAGAAAAAGCAGAGAGAGGGGGAGGGGAGAGTGGGAGTGGAGAGAGAGGCAGGCAGTGGCATCCTAGGTTTCACCTACTCTATGAGAATGTATTCAAATTTCTTCCGGGAGTAAATTCTTTCGTTTCTTATCCTTACTTGAAGTATGGCCCAGGGTCCTTGACACCTAACACCTTCAGGACCTTCCTTGCCACTTGCCTCGCTGCGTTGCGATTCGTTTCGTTTGATGTGTGGCAAGTTGAAGTGTTGATGAGTTTTCTGTGAGCGTATTAGAGATTCGTTGTTGTCTTAGTTAACTTGTTTATCTCGTATTCTATGTAAATATCTGCACATTTAATTAACGCGTCGATTTTTCGAACTCGACGTTCTGTGACAAACAAAAACCGAAAAACACAAAAACCGCAAAGAGGCAAAAAATAAAAGGAAAAAAAAGAAAAATACACAAAAAAAAAGTCAAATAAAATTTGTGTTGCCGGCAACAATTCGCGTTGAGGTCTCGTCTGATGATAGATGGGGCCGATTGGATGGCAGTTCCACACGCCACACATGCATTAGACTATTGCAGATGTATCTGTTAGATACACAATCGAAAGAGACACACATAGATACACACACACACACACACACACACACACTCAGTCAAACACTTTGGGGCACACAATTAAGTGATTTTGCTTGTTTTGTTGTTGAACATTTTGTGGATTTTAGTTTTTTGTGCAAAAAATTTTTTTGGCGCTGTTGTTAATTTTTTTTTGCGCGTATAATTCATCATATTCCTTTATGGCCTGACATTCGCACACAGCATTTGTAGAGAGATACGCACCAAACACACAGATTACCCCCCCTCAGGCGACCCCCTGCTGCCCATAGCCCTCCCTATCACACTCCTATTCCACTCACACACTCACACACACACACACACACACACACACAGATACTCAAAATAAACGAATTTAGCCCCAGGGGGAATTTCGCAAAAAAAAAAGAGAGAGAGAGAGAGAGAGAAAAAACATAAAAAGAGCAGAAACAAAAATCGCAAATGATTTGTGGCAAATTTTTTGTTGCTTTTTTTTCTTTATTTGCTTTTAGTTTTTGCGTATTTTGCTTTGGTCTCGCTTTGTTGTTGTTGTTGTTGCTCATTAGTGCCGTTTTTTGTGTGTGCGTGTGTGTGTGTGTGTGACTTCTCTTCCCTTTTGGCCCACACTCTTCCGTTTTGGCTTTTTACATTTTGTCAACTTGATTTACGCGCAGGCATTTTCATTTGTGCGTTTTTAGTTTTCATTTAATTTTCTCAAAAGTTGCTGCAATTTTTCTGCTCCTCTTCTGCACTTCTTTATTTCTATTTGTCGTCTCCTCTTTACTCACCTTTATTCCTGTTTTTCGTTTAGCTGTATCCCAAGTGTATCCCCAAATGCTTCTAAGATTCGATTTCCTTTTTATTTTCCTTTTTTGGGTGGCTTCGATTGATTTGTTCTTCTTTCACTTCTTCCTGATTTTCAATGCTAAAAGAAAACAAGCAAAAAGAAAATTATTTTCATCGGTTTTCCCTCGTGCACTTCATATTATAATTATCCAAAAAAAAGAAAGAAAAAAGAGGTATAACATTTTCGCACCTCCGAATTCATGACCTTGGATTATGGGCTGCTTCTGCTGTGCCCCCAAAGGGGGTGTGACATCTGCTCAAAAAGTGGTGGGAGAGGGGGCACAGCATTAGGGAAGAGACAGAGAGAGAGAGAGAGATATAAAAAGAGAGCCGAAATTTGAGCTTTAAGTTAATTGAAGTTTCAACTTTAATAAAAGTTTCGTTTAATTCTTTGAAGCTTTCAGTTTGTTCTCTGTGATAAATCTCTGAGGGAATTCTACTCCGATTGTTCCAATCTTATTTTTATAGCTTTTCTTTTACATCTTTTGAAGTTTTCGACATTATTCTCATAATATTTACGACAGATACTATGATCGATATCAACTACCAAATTATCCGTACTAACGGGTTGCCATAAGTTAAGAGAAACAGTTAGCTAGACCACAAACAAAGATACATTCTAGCGGCTAAGTCTAAATGAAGTGCATTTAAGCCAATTTCCAGTTGGAGTTAACTAATTGACAGGCCATAAAAGCGACTTGGCTTAAAGACAACAACAAGCCGTAAAAGCAAATAACTTTATTTTATTTTCGGGTTCCGGCCGGCGACGGCGACGTCGACGCTACAGCAACGGCAGCCGCAGCGGCAGCAACAGCAACAAAAACCGATAACAGCCGATAACTTTTTGTGTCGCATAAACAAAAACACAGACAAAAATTTACTCGCTGCCAGCGCGACTTCATATGCATATTTAAGCGGGAGGATGGGTGTTAGGGTTGGGGTTGAGGGGCTGTCTAACAGCTATATTAGTGCGAGTGCACACACACACACACACACACACACTGCTCACAGACAGACTTATGATTGTGTGTAACTAACACTAACCTCAAAAAGTTTATTGCGCGCAGTTGCAGCGGCGGGCAGACAAAATTGCAAATTGCAGCGGCGTTTGCTGCACATCACACACACACACACATACAGACATACGGAGAGCAGTGAGAGACACAAATACAGTGAATAAGTTGCACGTGCTGATAGAAGCACACACACACACACACACACGCAGAGTTACAGCTGCAGACACCCCCGCCTGCCGTTGTTACCGCAACTACATCAAATTTTTATATATTTTTTTGAACACACACAAACTAACACACACACGCACACACAGACAGAAGCACTGGGGCACCTATTAGCTGCAGTTGCAGTTACAGTTGCAGTTGCAGTTGCAGTTGCAGTTGCGGCTGCGGTTGCAAAAAGCTGCAAACGTTGACAAAAAAAAAAAAAAAAATGAACACAAAATCTTTTTGCGGTTTTATTTTTGATGTTTAGAAATTTGAAAAAGAAAATCCAACTAACAGCTGCTTCTTCTTACTGTTTGTTCTTCCTCCTTTTTTGTGGTACGCTCCTTCGCGTTGCGTATACGCCGTGTTTGTTACACACACACACACGCACACACACTTTACGTTTGTTTATCCAACAAAACCCATATTATTATTTTTTTGCATTTTGTATTTTATGTTTCGATATTTTGTTGTTTTTCTTATTCGCGCGTTTCTTTCGATAGTTTTTGTTTTTTTTTTTGTGTTTGTCTCAGCCTGCGACTACATTTTGTAGTTATTTTATTGCTGGCAATTTCCACGCAGTCTGCGCTCTATAATATGTACGAGTACTCGGCGTACTCTCTATATATAAACCGTGTGCAGCTTTTTTATTAGATGTCGACGTCGTCGTCGTTGGCGGTCGACGACTGCAGGCGGCAACGGCAAAAAAATCGAACAAAATGCCAAAAACACAAAAAAAAAAACACACAAAAAAAAAAAACCAAAACCAAATAAGACGAAAAAAAACTCAAGTACAACAAACCGAATCCGAAACCAAAGCGAAACGAACGAACGAAACGAAACGAAACGAAACTCAGCGCAAGGCGATGCGATGCGATGCGATGCGACGTCGTCGGCGTCGCCGTCGTCTGTTTCTGTTTCTGTTTCTGTGGGAGCGGAGCGCGCGCCAACTTTTAGCTATGGCTATGGCCACGGGTCTGGGGGTCTCTGGTCTCGCCGCCAACTACAAATACAATGTCCACGCAAATAAAAAGGCAAAGCCGACGAGCGGCGAGTAACGAAGCGACTCACACTCTCGCTCTGCCTCTCTCGTATTTACGCTCACTCACACACACACACACACACAGTGCAAGCTGAGACGCTCTCTAAGCTTTTTTTAGTCAAAACAATTGCAAAATTTTTTAACTTTTTGCCGGCGGTTCGGACACCGGTCGGACACCCTCCTTCAGCTGTGTGTGTGTGTATGTCACAAGCTTCTTAGTGTTGGTGCAGTCGCTGGCAAAGCTCTCTCAAATCAAAGCTCACACGCTCACACTCTCCCGCCCAGCAGCGACGTCAGCGCTTTGCTCTCTTTACACATTTTTAGCGCTCTGTTGTCTATTTCCTAATGTTGCGGCATGCCGCGCTACAGCGACGCCAGCGTCAACGCCAGCTGCGCTGCCAGCGTTGCAGGTTTTAGCGCGTGCTGCCAACGCCAACGCCGCCGCTGTCGCTGCTGCTGCTGCTGCTGCTGCACTTCGTTTGCGCTTTCGTTTGCCTCGTTTTATTGTCCATATCGTTGTATAAACGGTTGTTGTTGCTTCCTTTTGTTGTTGTTGTTGTTGTCTTCTTTACGAGTACTTGCATATTTTGTCTGCTACAATTTGAGGCCAAAAAGCAGCTACTACATACATATTTGCGGCAAGGGAGTGTTAACTACTAAATGCTAATAGCTAACACAATTTCGGGGGGAGTCCTTTTAAAGGCGCAACGATAAACAACCTACTTCTTCATACGAAATGAGGCAAATTTAAGCATACAATTATTTCTTTCCCTTGAAGGGTCAGGATATCATTTAATTTCCATCGTTTTTCTTTAAGGTGAACTTTAAATATTTATTTGAATTGAACAAAATGAAATATGTTTCTTATAAGACTCTACTTCAACTTAATATACGATATATATAGAAGCTGCGATTTCCTCCTAGACTATATAGACTATATATAATCTGTGTTATCCTTAGATTAAGCCCTATCAAATCCACCCATCAAAAGCCGCGGCTTAGTTGAGCATCCTTTGGGTTTCCTTTCCAATCTGATAAGCTCACTTGAGGTGCATCTTTTCTGCCGACCTCTTGAACTGCCCCCTGGCCACCCACCCACTCTCCGCTTTCCACCCATTAATTCTTGTGGTCTTTAACCACATTCAACCGTTTAGGCAATCAGTTAAGAGTACGACAGCCACAATCGCCACAAAGGCAAAAAAAAAAGAAAAAAGAAGACAAACGACTGTTTCGTGTTGGCCCAAAAAAAAACCAAACTCAGCTCCAACAGCAACACCCCCCGCTGCCACGCCCAAGCACTGTGGAAACGCCCACCAAGTCAGCCACTTATCGAAGCAAAAACTGTCCCCCCTCTACGCCTTCCCCCCGATGACACCTACAGAAAGAACACAAATTTGCAATTGTTCATTTGATTTCGTCGTTTTCCGGGTTGACGAAAACCTCAAGACCCCAAAAATCTAGAGAGGAGACGCAGACAAGTGGAACACAAGGCGACTCCAGGGTGGTAGAAGGGGGCGGAGTATGGGAGGTGCCTTAAGTAATACGTACAATAAAAATATATAAAGTCAATTATTGTATGATGTGTATGCAATTTCGTATAAATAAGCGAAACATTTTTGCTTTTTTTTGTAAAACAATCAAAAAAAAAACAAACAAAAAAAAACAATAAAAAAGATAAGGTAAAATTAAGAAGAAACAGCAACAAAAGAAACAAAAATAAAAAATAATAAAAAGAAAAAATTAAATACAAATATACGACACAAGTTGAGCATGCAAAAAGTTAGGGAAGCCATCAGAAATGGAGGGAAAGGTATGGATATCATATATGAACACATGTATGCACACACACATATGCACACACACATATATACTTATGGCATCTACAACTACTATGTAGGTAGATATGTAAATGATTATTAAAAAAAACAGAACCCCCCAACGACTGCTGACATCGTCTTGTCGTGTTTTTTGTGCCGTTTTTTGCTTGTTGTTTCGTTTTTATTTATTTTATTTTATTTTATTTTTGCGATTATTTTCGGCATTGTTCATTTTTTTTTGCAATAATGCAAAAAACACAAGTAAGAGCTGCCTTCCAGTAGAGTTATAGACGCAAAGATACCCTGTAATACCTACGAACCTGTCAGAGAAACGATGCATCGCCATTAGAATAGAAGTTGTATCTATCTCTGAGATCAATGGAAAAACATATACTCAAATCGGTTTTATGATATGGATACTCCAGGATATATAACATAGACGCTGGTATAACCCTTCTTAAGCCATCCTTAAGTTTACAGGGTATCCTAAAACACACACACACACACCGTTGAAATGTGATTTCATGAAGAAAAAAGCAAATAAAGACACAAAATAAATCTCCCAAAGTGTTTTCTATAAATAAACCTCGTTGTATCTTAAAGATACTCAAGCAAGCGGCGCATAGAGCGTTTCTATTGTCTTCGGTATTATTGGATGCATTCGGCTTATGCTTAAATTTAGAATATGTATTGCAGTAAATGTATCTGTATCTGTGAAAGTATCTCTAAAAGTATCTGTGAAAGTATCTGTGAAAGCATCTGTGAATATGCAGATGTGAATCTATCTGTATCTGTATCTGTATCTGTATCTGTATCTGTATCTGTATCTGTATCTGTATCTGTATCTGTATCTGTATCTGTATCTGTATCTGTATCTGTATCTGTATCTGTATCTGTATCTGTATCTGTATCTGTATCTGTATCTGTATCTGTATCTGTATCTGTATCTGTATCTGTATCTGTATCTGTATCTGTATCTGTATCTGTATCTGTATCTGTATCTGTATCTGTATCTGTATCTGTATCTGTATCTGTATCTGTATCTGTATCTGTATCTGTATCTGTATCTGTATCTGTATCTGTATCTGTATCTGTATCTGTATCTGTATCTGTATCTGTATCTGTATCTGTATCTGTATCTGTATCTGTATCTGTATCTGTATCTGTATCTGTATCTGTATCTGTATCTGTATCTGTATCTGTATCTGTATCTGTATCTGTATCTGTATCTGTATCTGTATCTGTATCTGTATCTGTATCTGTATCTGTATCTGTATCTGTATCTGTATCTGTATCTGTATCTGTATCTGTATCTGTATCTGTATCTGTATCTGTATCTGTATCTGTATCTGTATCTGTATCTGTATCTGTATCTGTATCTGTATCTGTATCTGTATCTGTATCTGTATCTGTATCTGTATCTGTATCTGTATCTGTATCTGTATCTGTATCTGTATCTGTATCTGTATCTGTATCTGTATCTGTATCTGTATCTGTATCAACTGTTAAGTCGATCTCTAAGATCTGTAGTTCTAGGATAACTTTGGATAGATACATTTCATTTCTTACGTAGGAGGCAAGGAAAGGATATCTCATAGTCGTGTAGACACGTGAATCGTGAGTTGTTTTTCTCGTAAGCGATTTTCCTGTTACGGTTTCGTTTCGTTCCGTTTGGCTTTGCCTTTTGGTTCAGTAACCTATCGATTTGATTTTGTTTACCTTTTCGACTTAACATAATAAAACGAAATCAAAATGAAAATGATATAAAAATAAAAAATAATAATATAAATATAAATAATAACAATCATAAGGAAAATTGAATGGCAAATATTATGACATTATGCTGGCTGTTCAGTGCCCTAGGGGTGAATGATAATACTTTTACTTCTGCGCTTCGTCTGCCCATTAAGTCACAATATTTTCATTCATATTTGTGGGGTTACCTTTCGAAATATATTTTGTATAGTATATTTGTATTTGACTACATTGTAGCTCTACCTTAATTGTTGCCTATTTACTTTCCACTCTTATCTCATATTATTTTCATGCTTCTTTATTTATTTCACAGCTGATAAGAGCTACAAATATTTACTTAAGTGCTGATTGCTTTGCTAATACTCGTATGTCAATTTGTTTGTATATAATTCTTTTCCTTTCCTTTTCTTTTCATTTTTTGTTTTCAATAATCAACAAACTGCAATAAAAAATAAAACGCATCCCTTAATCATTTCTAACATAACATTTCCCTGCATCTTTACCAACATCCATAATAGATTCCTTGCAGCTTGCCTTTAACTCTTGCAATTTGTATCTCGTCTAATTGCTATAATTAAAACTTGAGACTAAGAGCTGATTGTATACCCTATACTCTATGTACACAAAGGGTACTTTATAAATGAGACACACAAGTGTGGATAAAGGGAAGTCCATCCTAGACCGAGAGTGATCTATCTTCTATACGATTATCTATCCTACTGTCTATTCATTTGTCCATCCGAATCTCTATCCGATTATATATTTGCTTATCTCTCCAACTATTTCTTCGCCATTTTATCCGACTGTTTATCGGAGCGTATATCTATCCATCTAATTGACTCTTATTCGCTTATCCATCCGACTATTTATCAGTATATAAATCTGTCTGCCTATGCAACTTCCTTTCCGTTTCGTCTGTATTTAAAACTGCCTGTAAAACCGCTTATCCCATTGTCTTTCCTACTTCCTATCCGTTAGTTTATCCGATTGCCTGCTTGATTATCTATCCGACGTATCGTGCCACTATCTATGTAACTACTTATCCGTCTATCTATCAACAGTTTATCAGCCTGTGCGAAGGTCAGATAAAACGACTTCCTATCAGTGTATCCGGTTGTATATTAGATCATCTATCCAACTACTTATCCGACTGTAAGTCTGACGGGCTATCCGACTATCTATGCAATCATTTTTACAACTATACACCTGAATGTTTATCCGCTTCTCTATCCGAGTGAGTATCCGACTATTTATCCGACTTACTGTCTCAATATTAGTCTGTTTGTCTATGAGACCGTCTATCTAACTATTTATTCAACTTCCCTTATCCGACTCCCTTATCCGTTTACCTTTCTTCGATACATCTCCATATATTAAAAGGCTTCGGACTAACAGCTATACAGATTGATTATCTACTCCTCACGCAGATTGGGATTCTTTCAGACATTTACATTTTGATATTTAAGCAAATTAACTATCTATACTTATTTCTTTTGATTGGACAATTACGTTTAAGAAAGGATACCAATAGGATATGAATGTTTATCCTTGTGAGTACTGAGTAAATACTATTGTTTGATGGATAACTTAAGACCAGAATAAAGAGTATATATAAGCAAATTCCAAAAATGTTGCTTATATAGTTCAAAGTTTCTTTTTATCCGTGTGATTCAGCAGCTTTTGAGTGAACGCAAATCTTTTGCACATGACAGAAATGCCAGAAGAGCCAAACAATTTCACATAAAACTCAAATATGTTGCATATTTTGTGTAAATCCTTTGTGGGTCTGGGACTAAAGGCACTCGTGATAGTCGCAGTATCGAATATTCCTTTGCCTCTGTCTCGACGCTGTCTGCAGCGAAAGAAAACTTTGCCTTGCATTAAAAACTTGTTTTCCATTTGCCATTAATAGCGTGCAGGAAAGGGTGGGAGGGGGGATAAAAGGGGGTACCTAGGGTGTGGGTAGTTAAGCGACAGCAGCAGCAAAGTCGGCGGTTGCCCCAATCACTTGCCAGTTTTCACTTTCAGGCAAAACTGCAAAGCAAATAAAACAAAAATAAATAAAAAAAAACAAAAAACATGCGATAAACTTTACTAGTATTCGCATGAAGCGCCTGAGGGACGGTTAAAGGAAGTAGTTCTGAGAACGTAAAAACCATAAAAGCAGCAAAGAACTGAGCACTTATCATATATCGAATGCTTGATACCCTACTTCTAGCATGTAAGTTATTCTGTGATGGGATCTTAAAGTAACAGAATCTGTTTGAAACCAATTCCTTTGCTCCCGAAATAGTAGAGAGAAAAGTAGTTTCTAGTTGCAAATATAACAGGGTTTACTTATTAAGTAAGAGTTCAGCTGATTGTTAGAACTTTAATGCCCTCTCAGTGTGTAGGGTATAGAAAAACTAGCAACAATGGGGCCCTCACACAAAAACTCATCACGTGCAAATAATGAGCGGTTGCAGTTTCTTTTCAAGTGTTTTTTTTTTTTTTTCATCTTATATACTCTACACACACACACATATACACAGACACACTCGTATATGTATATTAGAAATAGTATGTTATATTTTTTTGTAAATTTTGAATTCGCAATTTGACACACTACCCGAAGGGTACTCGAAAAGTTGGCAGACGATGAAAACTATGTCAGAACTTGGCTAATGTTTTGACAGGCAACGGTTTCCGCTGTCACTGAGGTTCTTCTGGTTCTTCTGGCTCTTCTGGCTCTACTGGGTTTCGGGGCGTGTTATGTTAAGGGTCGCAATGCTCTGACCGACCCCTGGCACCGCCCTAGACCCCACGCCTGGAGCCCTTAACTAATCCTATTACTTACATGACTGCCGTTAAACAAATCCCAGACCCGAGACCCAAGACCCCAGCCCCAGGCGCTGTCGTTGGCTCTGTCGCTGGCTCGTGCGTTGACTGCGGCGCTCTTTGTACGGGTTTTTCCTCATTCGCAATTTTCTTTAGATGCGTGAGGATTTTCACACTTTACGCATGAGGGCGCAGCCAAAGAAAGCGCGTTAGAGACCAACATAAAGAAGGAAAGAAAGAGATCGACTTACGCACAGTTGCATTTTGTCACCTGTCAAATGGCTAACTGTACCTTTTGTCCACACTTTTCTTCCACTTTGGCTTTGCTCTGCTTATATTTTATGGTATTTAACTTTGTTGCTGTGGTTGTAGTTGTAGTTATTGCTGCTGAAAACATAGTTCGCTAAATTGCATTTTTCTGCAGTCATTTAAGTTAATTGCATTAGACTCGTTTGACATGTTGCTTTATGTATCGTTAATAGGTCGCAAATGAGCTAAAAACTAAGCACCTAAGCCCATACAACGAATATAATAGAAGATCATACGAGTTCAGCAGCAAATGCACGTGGGGTAAGTACCTGACTGCCTGACTACCTCACCTGCATTCACCTGAGCAACTTTGTATTCTGAGAATCTACCTCTCTCTCTCTCTCTCTCCCTCTGCATAATTTCAATCAAACAACTTTTTTTGAATGCCTTTTCAACTAACCTAACTGTACCTTAGATTAAAGGGAACCCCAAATACATTTACGGTATGGAAAGCTGTTATTAATCAACTTTGCACTTTACACTTGAGATAAATTGTACCCAAACAGTAAAAAAGATATTGACAGCTTTCATCAAATAGTTTTATTCTTACACTTACTTCAAGGATATACAAAGCTTTTGTTAGTCAACTTTAGCTCTTAGATTAAGTGAAGCACAAAACCTTGGAAGCTAGTGAAAGCTTTTATTAATCAACTTTACAACTTAGTTTAAGTGAGCCGTAAAACTTTCAAGTATAATCAAAGTTTTCATTCCTCAACTTTACACTTTAGATGAACTCAACTCCCAAACATTGAGGGTAACGAAAGCTTACATTCCAACTAACTTAGTTGTGTACAAGTTCTACTATGGATTAAGTGAGCCTCAAAGCTTTGACGGCATTAAAAGCTTTTAGAAATCAACTTTACATTGCAAATAATATGAGCCCCAAAACTTAAAAGCTTATCGAATCTTTCATCAAACAACTTGATCTCTTAAATGAAGTGAACTCCAAAAACTTTGTAGGTAATGAAAGCTTTTATTAATCAACTTTTCACCTTAAATTAAGTAAACCCTAAAACATTCAAAGATATTCAAATCTTTCATAAGATAATTTCATACTTTAGATTAATTAAACCTTAAAACTTTAAAGGCATTTAAAGCTTTTATTAATCAACTTAATGCTCTAGGAAAACTAAACCCCAAAACTTGAACTTCTATGAAGGATGATTAAAGCTTTATCCAAGCAACTTTATAGTTTAGATTAAGTTAGCTCCTAAAACTTTTGATGAAATGAAATGAAAGCATTTAACAAATAACTTTACACTTTAGATGAAGTGAGGCCCAAAACTATTTCAGATAATCAAAGCTCAGTTCAATTTGAATAGCTTCGCAAAGCAATTAAACTAGCACCCTAAAGCTTTCCAAGCTCCTTAAAGCTACTTTGATTGGAATAGTAACCGTCAATTAATCTTATTCAAAAGCGATCAAATTATAATTCCTACTAATTTCCCTCCCAGCAGAAAGCTTTTAAAAGAAGCACCTATAAATCTAACCGCAACCTGTTCTTGTTAGCAGCTGCATTAAAGCTTAATTTAACTAATTTGTTGCCATTTGCAGGCAGTGAAATGGGATCATATGAGAGCGTAAATTTCTACATATTAAACAAGTTAATTGGACAGCTTTTTGCTACTGTGGGCATTGTGGGCGTGACTAGCAACGGGTATGCAAGTCAATAAAGAGCATGTTAAAGACTTTCCCACTGACAGCTTTCAGTGTAAATCAAATGCCAAGGGGCAACCCAACGGGGGCAGCCCATGGGGCAGACCACGAGGCAGTCCACATGGAACGAGGCGCCTACAAAGTTGCCATACACTAAAATGCATGTTACGTTTCTTTTATTTTAGTGCACATCTAGTGTGTGTCTGTGTGTGTGTGTGTGTGTGTGTGTGTGTGTGTTGGGGTAGGCTAAGACAGAGAGTGGGGGGTAGGCGTGACAGGTGCATTGTGCCTAGTCTATTGTGCGCCTTCACATAGCGCCTCGAGCACTAAAATGTTGTTGTAATTTTTTTGTATTCCTTCGTATTTTTTTTGGGTTTGTTAGGCATAAAGTGCACTCAGAAGAAAAGCAAATACAAATATACTAGGGAAAAGCTGGAAAACGCAAGGGGGAAAATTGGGTTCAAAATAGAGTCTCATCTTATTCTTTTATATGTTTCTGTATTTCATTTTGACGGGGTTTGTTTTCGCTGCAAGTTCAGTTCCTTCGTGTATTTTTTAAGAGATTGCCAAGTTTTTCCGCCCCAAATTTATATTCTGTCTTATCCGAAGTACTTTAAGTTATCTTATGATATGAAAATATAATCGATATGATATATATATCTATAACTAGTTAGTTTTCCAGCTTTAATCACAGCTGCAGCTGCTTTGACTACTTTTTTTCTAACCAACTTTGACAGTGATCCCTGCCCTTTGGGGGTTATGAGTTTGTCCGTTCAACGACCACAAATCTCATATATCCAAGTCCTGTGGAAAGCAGAACAATAAAAAAGGAACAAAGAGAAAAAAGGAAACGTTGAAAATGCGATTGTTTGTTTGTTTCCATTTGTTCGTCTGCCTTTAACGCGGTTTAGCTTAAAAAATTTTGTACTTTGCATAGCAACCGACGACATGTGAACCGCTTACACACACCCACACATCCTCCCACACACACATATACATATATAGCCTTAACCTGAACTCAACCCCTGCCAGAGGAGGCGCATAAAGCGTCGCTTGTACAAATATTACGCATACGCCTGGGCTGCCCAGGTTGATTTTTGATACGCTCTTCACATGCATTGGCCAGCAGCGTCCACTCTTTGTCTCACTTGCACTCACTCCATCTCTTTCTTACTGTTGTCTTTAATACTTAAAAGAATAAGAATTTATTTTCCTTTATTTTTATTTCTTTTGAAGTTTTTGCTTTGTGAGCGGATCAAAGCCTTTTGGCCTGTGAAATTTGCAGCTCAACTGCGCTCAGATATTGTTCCTTATCATAGCTGGTATATAATCTTTCTAAGCTTTCAATGAAGTAACGTTATAGCTATAGGAACTAACATATGAATAGTAGAGGGAGCTAAATGTTTATCTTATATTTATAAAGAGAATCTGTTTAGATCAAGCGAAAAGTGGGATAAAGCCTTTTGGCCTGTAGTTTGGGCAGCTCAGCTCATCTATCATATCTCAGCAGATAGGAAAAGGGATGACTCTATAGATATGTATATATCTGATATATCCTGTATACCTAAGATGTCAATCAAGTAAGGCACATACTCTCCTCTAACCGATTGAATAGTTCCTAGAACTAGTTCATAAAGAGAAGCTTTTCAAATCGAGTTAAAAACTAACTGAAAATACACAGAAATAGTAGCACTCTTATGATATATAGTCTATATCTGTGTATATCTACCTATAATACCTGTAGCCTATATAATTATAAAGCAGGTTTATTAATTAAGAGAACTGAAGTGTAGTTTTCATATATTGTAGAAAAATCTCATTCATTAACATAATAAGAGGAGCTCTTATTCATCTATTCAAAAGTGTTCACCAATTAAAATTTGATATGCGACTGCGCTCAAGGGGGCACAAGGGGGCTTAAGGGGACACATGGGGCACGGGGAAAACTCCACTCGACACTTGGTTCACAGTTTGGGGCTCTAATTAAGCACTTTTCGGATCTTAACAAAATACACTCGTACCTGTGCAGGGCTCATGCTATGTGTGTGTGCGTGTATTAAGTGTGTGTTTGTGTGTAGATACAAAAGCAGAGAGCAACTAACGATGTTTAGATGCAGAATCTGTGACACATAGTGAAAGTCCTGAAAGGCCAACGAGAACAATGTTTGAGCCTTATTCTCGTACGAGTTGAAAAGCAAACACAAAAGCGAAAATGTGCGCGTTATGCAGGCAACAGGAAGCCAGACAGACATGGAGGACACTCATAACTGCTGCTAAGCTCCAACCCCAACCCCAACCCAACCACCCACCCAAGCAGAGAATAGAGCCCGCAAAATCCGAGCTAAGCCTCAAGTGGGTGGTTTTGGCCATCAGTTAGAGCGTTGGCCTTGGCTCTAAGCAAACAAGCAGAACAACTGCGAATTCTTGCCAATTGACATCTACGCGAATTTTGGGCAGAAGCAAATCACACAAGAGGCAAGTGGCAAGTGGCACACACAGATAGCTGCAACTGTCAATGCAACCAGTTGTTCGGCTGCCAGCCACCAGCCCGCTCCCTCTCTCTCTCTCTCTCTCTCTGTGTGTGGCATGCAACCCAAAGAACAACAACAAAAAGGGTTTCCACAATGCTTTTGAAGTTGCCAAAGTCAAACGAATCGCGGGTTGACAAACCTGCTTCAGGGCTATAAAAAAAGCTTCCTGCTACCCCTACTTCCTGTCTCTTTCCCTCTTCAACTCTCCTTCCCTTCACCTTCTCTTATCCTTCTGTTTTATAGCTGCGGCAATTAGACGGACTAAACATTAAAGAGTTGTGATAAAACACAAATTCAAAACAAGCCTCTGCCGCAACAGAGCAGAGTCCTTCATGAGGAAGCGCTCGTATATCATGGGAAGGATATAGAAAAGACAATTATATATAACATAAGGAAGGGTATATATATATAAGTATACAAGAACTTACTTGCAGAAGTCCTTAAGAAAACTTAGAAATATACAAAAGAAATTTCATTTAAACTTAAGGGGAAAAAGAAAAGAAAAGAATTTTCAGCCTTTACTCTAGCTCTGTCTCTGCTCTCTGCTCTCTTTCTTTTCTCTCACATTTCTATCTCCCTTTTACTCCCTTTTTTTTCTTATAATAAACTAATAGTATTCTTTTTAAATTTATTAAGAAAATTGTTAGACTCTTTTGGTTTTTACTTCAATTTCCGGAAGGAATCTTTTGTACCAAGAAAACACAAAGGAAATGCACCTAAAAACTATAGGACAAAAATCTAAAAGTATAGATAAAATAATATGAGATGGAATTTCCATATTATATACCCATAAAATTAGGTACTATAAGAACCGAAAATGTACCATTTTGTACCAAAAGAGCAAAAATGTACCAAGTATCGTATAGTGAAAGAGTTTGGGTACAAATAAGAGAGAGAAAGGGGGAGAAAGAGAGGGGAACTACCTCTTAAGCCTTAAACTATAAACTAGTTATATAGATCTATGGAATCCAGAACATAAAACATGTTCCTTAGCTCCTTTTTGGTGCTTAGTTATAATATTGTGTTGACCGAAAGGAAACCGGTGACTTTGCATGCAAAAAAAAGGAGCAAAAAAGTATGTTTCTTGAGTGAAGCTCAAAAGTAATTCTTAGCCCAATTATAGAGCTGTGTGCCACTTTTCTTGGAGTATCGAATATCATACTATATGTACTATATATATAACTATTCGATATGACAGTGCTTAACACAAATCTCCTCCCACCTTCACCCAAATCGCGCTTGTCGATGCAAGCAGAACTACCAAAAAAAAAGCAGTTTGAGTAAAAAACTGCCTCAGATATAGTCTATATATATATATAAGACGATCTTTTCTGATGTTATAGACAAAAAATGTAATAAAGTAAGACGCGCCCCTCCCCCTTTCTCACTCTCTTCACCCACCACGCCCCCTTATGAAGATATGTCACGTTTGCTCTAGACTCCGATTTATAGTTGCATTCAATGACACAGCAAAAAAAGCAAAAAAAAAAAAAGCAAAAAAAGGGGGAAAAAGCGGAAAAAAAAGCAAAATGAAAAATTAAAATGAAAATTGCGCAGCAGCTGCAATAAAATTAACGAAATGGCATGGAAAAGAATGCAGCCAAAAAAAGAGAAGAAAAAAAGGCGAGCAGAAAAAACTGAACTAAAAAGAGCAAAAAAAGTGCAATTTGTGCGCGGTCCGTTGGATGCGTCGCTTTGGGTGGTTCAAGTGGGTTGACTGGGTGGCTGGGGGTGGAGTGGGTGCGCATTTTTTATGCCGTACGCAGCTACAGCTGCTGCTGCCGCCGCTTCTGCTTCTGTTGCTGTTGCCAAGTGCGGAAATACGAGAAATAAAAGAAGCAGCTTAAGAGTGTGTGGGAGCGAGGGAGAGGGAAGGCAGTGCGACAGAAACAAAACGATGTGAATTAAAGTTGTCATTAATGACAGGGCTAACACATGTACGTAAGCTCTACAAGAACCCAGCGGAACGTTACGACTTCTCCTACAACAAATTAACTGCTGAAGTCACGTGACAGCACGAAGAACACGCTGAACTATGCTGGAATACGAACTGATCTGATGAGATATATAAATATATATATATATATCTGTAGGAAATGTCAAAGAACAGTATAGATAGTAAAGGATATATATACTATACTACAGACTATATTTCCTGCTAGTCTGTATCTCTTTCTATTCTCGGCTTTTCAGCTTTTATTTGTATACAAATTTTATACTAACACTTAATAATCTGATTGGGTTTTCCCTTTTTTGCTGGGTTTTCCCCCATTCATGCAACAAATTTTGAATTCCCCTGATATTTTATTCTATTTATACATTTTAATCTTTTCTATTCTTCTTTTTTTTTACTAACTTTTTGATTGATATGAAAACTATAATCATTTCTTTTTATTTTCAATTTAAAAGTATCTTTTTTTCTTTTTAAGTTTAATTTTGTATGATGACGACTGTTATAAGTCGACTCTAAATAATATAATATCAAAAATATATATAATAATTATATATATTAACATAAAATCTTATATAAAGTAGGACTTTTGCTTGAAGCTTCTCTTTCTAGTTGCTTCCTAAACTTTAAGCGAAGCCAGAAAGAATTTCAAATTAAATCAAATCAAATTAAATTCATTTCAAATAAAAAAAAAAGGCAAATGGATAATTAAAATAAATAAAATGAATATAAAAAATAATAAAAAATAAAAATAATAAAAAATGAATAAACTTTGGGTATATAAATTAAAAAAATAAACATTTATGAAAACTTTTCTACTTTGACTAAACTTGAAATCAAAAGGGAAAACTTCAGAGCGCAGAACTCCTTCCCATGTTTCCTTTCTATTAGAAGAAAAAGTGAGAGCTAAGCCTTTCAAGATAGACTTGGCTTAGGCTATATCTATCATATCAAAAGATATCAAAAGATATCAAAGGATATTCTAAGGATTTGCCTAGGATCCTCGCACATATAAAAACACTTCAAATGAGATTGAAACGAAACATTAAGAAAGCTATGCACTGCTTTAGTAAGGGGGTTTTTCAGGCGTGTGAGTGCTGCTGGGTGAGCACACGCATTTGCGGGGAAAAAGATATAATTGCGCTCGTTTTTGGGGGTGTAGTTGGTTAAGAGTGGGCGGTGCGTGGGTGGGAGGCTGAGGCGTACATCAAGCCCATTTAAATTGCAGCTACTTGCAGTGCGGGGGTTGCACGTGGTTGGGGGGGAGTAGCTAAAGGATAACGCTGCAAGGGGCAAGGGGCAGGCCGACTGCAGACAGGCAGTCTCTTTCACACACGCACACACACACATGTGTGTGTGTGTGTGTGTATGTAAATGTGAGCAGACCACAGTCGACGCTCGACGTCAAAAGGATGTGCTGAGTGACCAACCCCTCCAGCTGCGCCACTGCTTTCAACGCTGCTTTTGCTGTTGCCATTTGCCGTTAAAATTGTGTGGCGTCAACTGTACTTTTATGTGCACACACACACCCACACACACACATAGACACACACGCACAGAGCCAGCACGTACGTAATTCATTTCATTCTGCCCGCACATTTTTATATACGAAATTTTATTTCAATTCATTTAAAATATGTGTAATGCTCTCTTCCTCTTCCTGCTGCTTTATGTTTATTTTTACATTTTCATTTTGTTCGTTTTTCCTTTTCATTTTCTGTTAAATCCCTCATCCTCGCGACTTTTGTGCTTCGATTTTCAATTGCCAGCAGCAGCCTATCCCACCCACCCAGCCACCTTTCACTCCATCATTGACCATTTTTATGTGCTCAGCCTCCCCAGAGGGGGTGGTAGGGGTTGGGAGTGGGTGGGGAGGGGGCAGATACATTTTTCACCCTGTTTGAACACGGCTCGCGTTCACTTTTTGGGTGTCCGCGCAATTTTTTCAATAATTAATTTTTTGCGCGTAAATGCAATTTGCATGTAGATGAGCCAACACACACACACACACACCACACACACACATATTATATACATATGCATGTGTCAGGATATATATGTGTAAGCCCGTTATATAATTGTATGTGGCACATGGACAACTGCCCATTTTTTTTCTGTTTTTTGTGTCCTGTTTCTGTTTCTGTATTTTCATTTTTTATGTTCATTTCCTTTTATGGATTGCTCGCTGCGTTAAGCAGAGGCTTTATTTATTGTCCACTTTTTGTTGCATGCTCTTTGGCGCGCATTGCTGCCATCTCGCTCGCACAATGCGTCGCGCAGCGCTCCATCTCTGCCCCCTCTCCCCCTTTCTCCCTCTCTCTCTCTGTCGCACATTTGCGTACTTTTGTCAGTCTGTACTTTTCCCATTTCCCGCACGGATGTGACCCCCCCCTCCCCCTTCCATAATTATAATTACATGCTCGTCGTAATCGTTATCGTCATTGTAATCGAAATTGCCATCTTATCATATTATCGTCAGTTCCCTTTGTCTGCATTAATCGCGTTTAACTCGACTGATAGCACGACTATCTATGGATTATGCATATATATCTGTATATATCTCTGACTAATAGTGTCGTTTTATGGCATAACTCTTGCATATTGCGACTACTGTGTTAGCTTAGGCAATAATATATACCTTTAACTGGGATTTACTTAGCTTAAATGATGGTTATCGATAATAATCAAAGGATGCAGACGAATGGTTTATAGAGTTTCCATGTTAAGAAGGAGTTTTATGGCAAGTTTTATGGCAAGTTTCATACTATATATAGCAAGAATTATACCTATAAAATATTGAAGGTTTATAATATATATCGTTAACTGGGATTTATTTGAATCTGATGATAATTATCGATAATAATCGAAGTTTATAGAGGTATAAAAATTAGAGTTTCCATCTTAGGAAGAAGTTTTATGGCAAGTTTTATACTATATAGAGAAAGATATATATATAAAAGAAATATATATCTTAAACTGGGATTTTTTTGAATCTGATGATAGTTATCGATAATAATCGAAGGATATATGAGGTATAAGATATGGACCTGTCATGTTAGGAAGGAGTTTTATACCAAGGTCAGAGTTCTATGCTTGTTTTATATGGAAAGTCAGAAACCCGTGGAAGATTGAGGCTTATCATATGTGTGATAACATATATTAACTATATAATAAAATATATATATAGGATGTATAGGATATATATAGGATATAAGGGTATACTCAATTGCTTTTAGGGATGGAAAGTCGAAGTTTAACCCAGTCTGTGTTTGATATTTATGAATATATATTTAGGTATGACACTCTAGCTATATATCATTTATACCTTATATACAGATAAGGTCGTATTACATAGTCTAGGTCGAATTAATCAGAATCAGAATTATAGTCTGTTAGTTGTCCTAGGCAGCGCTTTGAGGTTAATTCAAGGACAACAACTTATGACTATATAACAAGTATATGAAAATAAGTTTAAAGCTTTACTTTCGATTTACTGGAATCAGCAGCTGGAATCAGAGTAGGCTATAGAGAGGTCTACTATGTATCAGTTATGATCTTAATGCCTGTAAACAGACGAATATATAAGCGACTATATATAAGACTATATATAAGACTATATATATATAGGAATAGTTTGCTGAACAACAATTATAGTAAGAAAGTTACTTAATAAAACCAGAATCTTTTCGCAGTTTCAGGACTAAACATAACTATCTTTAGATCGTTATAAATCGTACTATATATCAGCATATAATGTATATATATATATATAAGATTTGACTTACCAAATTTAGTTGCCCAAAATGTTGTTTGTTGTTGTTTTCGTTTCGCCAAACTGAATTTTCCGTGTCTAATTTTTGCTTTTCTCTTTAATTTTGGGGTCCAAACTGAGTCTTGATTTTCGAAATTCTCAAATATACGTGTTATTTATCGTTTATCGGTTATCGTTTTTGTTGTTGTGTTTTTATCATAAATATAATATAATTTAATGTATAGCTTAAAACGTTTGTGTTTTTTTTTAAGGTTCGTTTATATCTGAATGGGAGGACTTTTTGTTTTTTTTTGTTTTTGTTTTTGTTTTTAAATATTTTTGCTTTCTGCACTACGAATAATTATTTAATTTGTTAAGTACGAAATTGTTTTTTTGTATTTTTGGTTTTTTTTGGAAAATGGTTTTTACATGTTGTTTTCGTTCATAAATTTTCTTTTTGTATTTTGTAATTTTTCTTAGGTTTTTTTTTTTGTCACGATATGAATATTTGCCTTTAAATTTTTAATTTTTGTTTTTTTTTTCGTTTTTTATTTTTTTGTTTTTTTTTTTATATAGATATGATATATATTTATATATATATATATAGATATATATAGATCGCAATGTGTCTCAAACTGCTTCGCGTGCTTCTTCGTTAGCCAAAAAAACGCACACACACACAAAATGATTTCCGCTTAGCTGTAAGCTTTTCTTTGCTTTTCCTTTAGCACACACAAAATGTTTATAGAGTTTTTCTTCCGCTTTTCCGCTTTTCCTTTTGTTTTCAATATACTTTCAAACTTGAGATTTTGATTTTGAATTCTGTTTGATCGCTTAAATTGTTCACCTTTTGTTTTTTTGTTTTTCATCAAAGTTTTAAAATAGTTTTTCCGCTTTTCATAGCTTTTGCTCCAAGACCTTTTTCAGAACATTTTTATTGGTTTTCGTTTTGTTTTGATTTTTGTTTTCTGTTTTCGACCGCTTCTTTTGATACGAACGTAAATTTAAAGACGAAAAGACGAAAATTGAAACCGTAACAGAAAAGTTCAATTTTTTTTTATATTTTTTTTCAACGACAAAAATGGTTTTTCTTTTGTTTTGTTCTGTAATTTTTGACTATTTTTCCTCGTGTTTTTCTTTTTAGTTTTCTTTTCAATTAGACACAAAAAATTTAACAAATTTTGGCTATTTCCTTTTTTTCTTTGCTTTTGTTTGAGTTTTTGCTTCGTTTTTTAGTTTTGTTGATTTTGCTTTGCTTTTTGGTTTTTGACTTTTGATTTTGTTTCACTTCTGCTGCTGCTGCTTCTGTTTGTTTGTTGTTTTGTTTGTTTGTTTGTTTTGTTTGTTTGTTAATTGCTTTTGCTATATTCTATTTTCGTTACTGTTGTTTATGCTGTTTCGGTTGCTGTTGCTTGTTATCGGTTTATCGTTTAGTTTGTTGTGTTCTTTGTTTCTTGTTTTAAGGCTATTTCGGTTTCGTTTCGTTTTGTTTTGTTTTGTTTTGTTGCTATTTCTGTTTGTTACTTTGTTGCTTTGTTTTGTTTTCTTTTGTTTTGCTTTGTTTTTGTTTTCTTTCTTTTGCTTTGTTATCGGTTTATTGGTTGTGTGTGTTTGTATTTAGTTTTATTTCTTTTGTTTTGTCGTTTTGTTGCGCTTTGATTTTGTGTTTTTGTTTTTGTTTTTGATTTTGTTTCTTTGTTTTGTTTATTTTGTTGTTTTTGTTGTGTGTTTGCTTTGTTATTATTATCGTTTACAGTTACGTTTAGTTTTATCTTGGGCTCTATTATGGTTACAATTCGCTTTCTATTATTATTTCCTTTATTATTATTATTTGTTGTAGTTGCTGTTGCTTCTTATTGTTGTTGTTGTTGTTGTTGTTGTCGGTTGGTTGTTTGTTTGTTGTTTATGTTTGTTGTTGTTGCAGTGGTTGTTGTTGTTGTGTATTTGTTGTTGTTGTTATTTTGGTTTGTTTTTGTTTTTGTAGTTGTTGTATTCCAAATTTTGTTGTGAATTTTGTTTGTTAAATTTTGAGAAACTAACTAAAAATCACTTTTGGTTTTCGTTTACAACTGAAAGTTAACTTTAATTTTTGCTCGTTTCAACTATTTCCCTTATTGTTGTTGTTGTTGTTGTAGTTGTAGTTGCTGTTGTTGTTGTTGTTGTTATTTTTCCGGTTGTCGTAGAATTTGTTGTTGTATTTTGTTGTTGTTGTTTTTTGTTTTTGTTTAAATTATATACAAATTATTTGAGATTAGTTGTAAGAATGTTTTGAATAAATTAAAAAAATTATTAACTGATTGCACATAAGTTGTTTATAATCTTTTATCTGTATTATTACATTTGTAATTGTTATTATTATAATGACTTGCCTTAGTATTATATTATTATTATATTATTATTAGTTAGTTAGTGTTATTATTTTAATTAAAAAAACAATATTTTAATAAGTATCAACAACGTTTTAACGTAATCTTTAAAAATGTTCCAAACAGTCAAAAAGCACCTGTGAGAAAACAGAATAAATAGAACATGAAATGATTAGTTGCAGTTCCCTCATAAAAAAACGGAACTTAAAATCTTTTTTTTTTGTTTTTCAGTTCCAATTGCAATTTTCTTTTTTATTTTTTCCTTTTTTCCTTGCAATTTCCAACTGAAGACAAAAAGTGCCGTCGGCATAATTCGCCGACGGCAATCGGACAATGAAATAATAATGTAATTATAATAATAATATGTAATAATATTATCAGCGATAAAAGTTATCGATAGCTGCTAGTCTCTCTGTCTTCTGTGTTCCATTTGGATACGCGCTTCTTATCGTTATCGATATCAATATTTAGCTTATCGCGCTACGCCTTACTTCCTATTCTCCAAAATAAACTCACACACACACACATGCATAGAAAAAACTACAACCGCAGACAAGCCCCTGCCCCGCCCACTCCCCCGCTCTAAGCTCTATGATTGCCGCCACACACAATAAACGAACCTAACCCCAGACACGCGTGCCTGCATAGACAAACGCATTGTCTAAGTTCACAGCACGAGAGAGAGAAAAAACAACGAGAGAGAGAGCGTAAAGGCGAGAGAGAGCGGAAGAGAGCAAGATTATGAGCGCGACGACAGGACAAAGAATAACACACAACAACAAACAGCGAATATGGAAATGCGAAACTAAGCGAACAAACAAAATTTTCAAGTTCAAAACGCCGCTGGATGCGATAGCGGGTGAATGGTGGGCGGGGGCGGTGGCGTGGGTCGTGGGAGGCAGAAGCAGGAGCTAGCTCGGGGGGCGTGCCACACACAAGAAATAACAAACAACAAACAATCGGCAATCGGTTGAATCGGTTAAAGCGAAAAGCGTAGGCAACCAAAAATAGTGATAGAATCTAATGTCAAAAACAAAAGGCGACGACGTCGCGACGGCTGCGGCGACGGCGACGGCGACGGCTGCGTCTGCGGCTGCAGCTGCGTCGGCAAATGCACGACGCTAACCTCATAGAAAACAAAGTGTATTCGCACCTCACACACACACACACATGCAAGCATTCACGCATAGGATAATTTTAAGATACAGAGCACATTTAAATTTACACACACACACACACACACGCACACACACATACAGACGCACATGCAAAATGAATCAAGCTAAAGCGAGAAATTAAAAAAATTAAAAAAAAAATTAAATAAAAATAGAAAAAAGTGAAAAAAAAAACTCGGCCGGCATATCAGAAAAGTTCAAAATTGCCGAACCGCAACGATAGTCAATATGACTCCCTATGAATATATAACCATTATGTACTATATAGTACACAAACATATACATATATGTATGTATGTATGTATGTATGTATATAATATATGCACATAGACTGATTGTCATTGAGTTGAAACTGTTTATGTACTTATTTTTAGCACTTTCGCAATATGTTGCAAATTGTGTGTGGCACATTTTGATACCGTTAAGTTGCTATTGCTCTCTCTTTCTCTCTCTCTCTCACTCTCTCTTTCTGTTTTTAGATATTGAAATATATTTCGAAAGAATAGATCTCAAGCTAAATCCTTAACTTGTTCTTTCATAAAAAAAAAAACAAAAAACAAAAAAAAAACATCTGCAACATCTGTTGACCACTTTCCAGACTTTCCGCATCGCAATTATATAGTTATTCGTATTATTAACAGCATTGGACGTTCGAAAAGGTATTTATAGCTTTATATAGACATATATTTTCGGATAATACGAGTACTACTAAATAGGCACTCTTTTATAAAAGGCATTCTTCTCGGAGTATGCAACATTTTGTTTCCTTTGTTGGAGCTTTATACGATGTCCTTTTGGACTTTATAAATAGTATTCTCTATATAGAAGACTTTATCCGATGTGTTCTCAGATCTTAAGCTTGACGTTTACAGCAATATTTGTATCTTTGTTTCTTCAGTCTTTTGATGCTTCTTCTTTGTTTTAGAGGCAATATCTTAACATATATTCATATGTTCTTCGTAGATCCCGCAACATCCTTGTTGCTCGATTGAATCAATTCCTTGTTGTTCTCATGTTCTCTACGGTTACTTTAAGTGTTTATCAAGTGTTTTGTTTTAGGGAATTTTCCACCAATTCTTTGGTTTTCACTTATCAATTGGAACTGCAACATTTTGAACACTTTTCGGAGTTTCGTTTCGCGCTGCATTTGGTTGCAACTTCGAACTCAGCTCAAACTTAAACAAACAACAAAAAATTAAACGAAACGTTTTTCACAACTTTAAGCGCAAATTCACGAGACTCTCAAAACTGACAAGGAAATTTCTTCGGAATCGCTTTTTTGGCACTTTTATCAAGACGCCACGAGCACACACACACACACACACACACACAGATACCCACAAGAAGACACACACAGGCAAACAGTCGAAAAGATATATGTATAAAAAAAGGGAAAAAATACATCACACACACACACACAGAGAGACGCACACGCACAAACACTTAATAATAATAGTGGAAAGAACACGACGCCACAGACGAAAAATGTAGGAAGTGTTTTCCATGTGTATGCAAGTGCGAGTATCTGTGAGTATCCCAAGTGAAGCTGATGTATCGGCATCTGTGGCGGAGACACAGAGAAGAAGATGAAAAGGCGAAGAGGCGAATAAGTTGAAGGCATAAGGAACGGTATGAAAGGCGGACACAGACAACAGACACAAAGAATCAGAACACAGAAGATAGCGAATATAAATTTCTTTTAGCGCGAAAAACTTTGTCTGAAAAATATTGCGCGACGCGCGCGCTACGAAACGCACCGAAAACGGCCAAAAAGATGAATATGTGCAAAAATCTTTTGCATACGCTCAAGAACCCCATGAAGCCAGCGCAGAGCCGCAAAACGTCGGCAGAGGCAGCGACGCCAGCGACACCAACGACGCCAACGAAGCCAACGACGACCGCAGCTGAGAGAGCAGAGCCAAAGCAAACGTACAACAAATTAAAAACTAAAATAAAAACGCAAAAGCTAGCGGGGGTGTGTTGGAGGCGGCAACAACGACAGCAACTTCGCAAGAGCTTTTTACAGACGCGCGCACTCAGACCACAAAAACGAAACGAAATGAAACGAAGCGAACATAAAAAGACGATGACGATGACGACGCCGACAACGGCAACGGCAACGACAACGACGACGATGGATACGACGACGCTGACGTTACGCTGCCGCAGCTCCCCACTGAAAACACAGACACAGACACACAGGTACTCGAAGCAGCAAGAGCGACGAGAGAGCGCCAAGACTTAACATTGTGTGCGAGAGAGCGCAGACGAAGGCAAACAAAGCAAATAAAAAGCGTCAACGAAAAAAAGTTTGCAAAAAGCAGCTTGGAGGTGTCTATGGTGTACATGTGTGTGCGTCAGTGTGTGTGTGTGTATTTGTGGCGTGTCGTGGCATGGCTTGGGGTTCGCTCTGTATTCTTGTTGTTGGGATCTCTCTGTGCGTGCTTGTCGCGCGACTGCCTCTGCCGGCGTATGCGTCGCAGTCGACGTCGCGTGCCTTTGCTGTCAGCTTGAGTTGAAAGTTGTTGGTAGTTTGGGTGACTCTACGGCCAGTAGCAGTAAAGGGTTAACATTAACAGTGGCAATGCACAGCGCACGTCTCTATATATGTATGTGTGTGTCTATGTATGTGCACCTCTCTCTCTCTCTGTGTGTGTGCGGATGCAGTTGCGACAGGTCTGACGTCTGAACAGCGTCTCCTTGCGCTGCTCCTTTTGGCGCACAGCGCGTGAAAGTGTTACGATTTGAAAATTGCCAAGCTTAGAACTGGGTAAATCAAGTGCGCTGCTAACTGCGAACAGCGGGTTGTGGGCTGTTGTCTGTGGGTGGTGGGTTGTGGTCTGTGGGATGTAGGATGTTAGCTTTAGGCTATGGTGGGGGGTAGGACCTATTAAATTTTTGACACGCCACGTGCCAGGGAATGTTGAAGTTGAAGTTATGCTTCGATTGGATAAATGAAGTTGGGAATACCAAAAACGGTACCAGGTGCCAATGATGAAGGTTAACTTGGGATGCGATTATACGAGCAGCAGGGATGCTCCACAGCACACAAACCCACTTCAACTGCATAATGGCTCTATCAAGATGCAATTTTCCTACCCAAGTGGCTTGAGGTTTTCACAATTTCCCCATAGCTCAAATACTTCAAGACAAACTCGAGTAACTGCATATTTGTGCGTTGGCATTTACATAAATATGCAATTTGTATCTATCAAATCGGTTCTCTATATATAAATGGAAGGAAGTTTTGCAGTTTAGTCTTCTGCCAAAGATATTTTAGTGACTGTCTCTGTCTTTCAATTGATAGATAGATGGATACGTAGATACTTAGATACACAAATACACAGATACGAGTGTATAGATAAGTAGAGACATGTGGATAATAGCGAATTGTTTTGGGAGGTAAACAAGACTTATACACATAAGTAACCTATACGTTACTTATATATACATAGATCTAGTACTATAGACAGATCTATTACTATATATTAAAAGTTGGCAAATCTTAAAAAAATAATAGATATAACGAGTATATAGAAGATACTTGATATATAGAAGAGAACTCAACTTTATCGCAGAGATTGAAAACTGGCTTAAGCGACACTTAAAGTACGAGAAGAGTTGGGTTTCTTCTATATATCAAGTTCTTCTATATACTCGTTATATCTATTATAGATAGATGGATAGATATAGTCAATCTATAGTCCAGAAGTTCTATAGATAAAATTTATTAAAATTAATTTATTGAATACGAATATTATTATATATATATATTAAATAATTTGAATTATAATTTATATCAATATTAGATTCATTTTAAAATGCTCTTTAAATGCCTAAAAATAAGTAGAAAAAAAGATAGACTGACTCTATGGAAAACTCGCTTGAGTAAATCTTGCAGACTCTTTAAAAGATTTGCATACCTCCAATAAATGCAACTTTGTAAGAGATAATACCATAAAAATTCCATGTGACAAACATAGTTACTATTTGGTTAGTTAGTAAAAGTTGGCTTAAAAGAAGGCTTAATAGGTTCCAATACCAATATGTGGACTTTAAAGATAATTCGAGCAATGAAATTTATGTGGGGGTAAAATATATAGATATGTATTCTGAGTGTTAACAGATTTAAATTTTATATAATAGATTTTGAATTTTATATTATAATTTTAATACTTGAATCTTTATGAGTTGGAAGCAATTAGATTTTGGGTTTTTCTGGAAACTTTCAATTCAAAAGTTGTGCGAAAAGTTTAAAATTTTCATATATATTTCCTTTTTATAACTCAGACCTATATTAAGATAAGATTAAATGTCGAGAGTTACCGATTCTTTATTCAATTCATAAAAACGAAAAATGATAAAAATTTTTGATAGATTTGATGACTTCTCAAGTAATCTGATTAAAGGAAGAAATCGGACCTAAGCTTCTCACACAGTATTGAAATAAATGAAAAGGAAATTTATTTTGATTCTCAGTTCTTAAGGATTAAGAATTACCTTTCTTCTATATAGATAAATAGCGATAAATATAACTTCAAATAGGGCTCTATTTATGGAACGTGGCAACAATTATCTGCCATAAAACTAATAATAACCAACTGCATTTTATAGACATGATAAGATATCAATATAGTAGAAGCAGCAGCTATATAGGATATATCTCTAAATGGATTTGATATATATATTTATATACATATGATACAAACAGGCCTATTACAAACTGCTTTAAGAAACTAATTCTAATTTTAATAAATATAAAGTAGAGTCCTTAATCTAAATGGAAATTCTTCCTGCAGAATGTCAACAATCTTCTTCGTTTTTTTTCTTCTATTTTATAGGCATTGTCTGTTTCAAGTTGATTTGCTTTATCATTGTGTTTATAAGTATGTATTTGTATTTGTATTTGTATTTGCATTGTATAAATATGTGCACTTTTGTTTTTCTGCTGATAATCAGAGCTCACACTTCGTACGAATACATAGCGACTTATCGAGAGCCCCATATGATTCCAATTGTGCACAAACAACAACAAGGGGCACAAAAAGTGCCCCATGAGACTTGATTAAGCTCCCATACGCCCCGTGCACCCTATCCCCCAGCCCACAACTGATAAGAATATAGTTGATCCTATAGGACGTACTTTCATTCAGTGTTATATGCAAGATAACAAAGTTTTAGCGGCTGTTTTGTTGAATAAGTCTCAAGATAAAGATAAAGTTGAGAATCTGGGAATAATATGAAAATAATGGCATATCTCTGAGAAGATCGAAATGAGCTTTAGCTCTATTAGACCTATTATAATCATAAATATGTATAGGATGAAGAACCCTCAGAGTTGTAGCTTTAAAAGAATAAGAGGGAGAGGGAGACAGTTAGAGTTGAAGCTTTAAAGTTGAAGACTTTCACAATTGGAAGAAGATCTCCAATAACGATTTCATTGGTTGCTCCAATAGAAGGAGAGACTGAAGAGGAGAGGAGAAGAGTTTGTTGATATTAAAGATGGTACACAGACAGAGATGTGGTACTTGTACTATATTTGTGCGAAGTTAATTTTCTAAGCTGTGAAGTTTGGCAACAGCGGCAAACATTTGGCGCCAACGTCAAAGCACAACAAATACAGTAACATAGAAGAAGAGCTGAGAATAGAAACGAGAAGTGCACACACAAAAACATTTGCCGGCTGTTTAGTTTTTGTGTACCGGTACAAAAAATACTCAACGAAAACTGGCAACAAAGCCCAACAGCAAAGCTCCCACTCTCCCACTCACTTACTCGCTCGCTAACTCGCTCGCTCTCCCTATATCTCTCTCGCTCTGGCTGTGTGCTGCTCCAGCTGTCGCTCTCGCTTGTCATGCAGAGAAATTTGTGCAAATAGACGACGACACCAGAAATAGAAGCAGGCAAAAAAAAAAAAAAACTTTTCACCCACACAGCAGTAACAAACACACACACACACATGCACACGGATAGAGACACTCAAAGCGCGGTGAAGAGCAATGCAAATAAAAAGACTACTTCAAATAGTTAAGGAGGGTACAATGCATATACATACATATACATATAGAGAGAGATATATGTGAGCATATATCGATACATATGTACATATAGAGAAACTTTTTGTTGTTAGCTTTTTGCGTGCATTGGCATTTCTGTCTGGCATGTTTGTTCTTGTTGTTGTTGTTCTTGGTTAGCTTCTATTGTTGTTGTTGTTGCTGTTGTTGTGCTTTGTGCTCTTCTCGAACGATTACCTCTTGGCCTCGGCATTCAAAAAAAGCGCCTCATAGAGCGCGCTTTTTAATTGTGTTTTTGTTATCGCAATCGCTTTGCGTGGTATAGGTTAAGAACAAGCTTTCCATGCATTTACTATACATGCACATACATACATACAAACACATATATAAATGTGTGTATGAATGTGCCTGCATTTTTGCTTATAAATTGTATAATATATACATACATACAGACAGCTGTGATAAGGCGCGCTGCGTCTTATCTTATCGCTGGACGTTGAGTCCTGAGTTTTGTTACATTCTCTTTTCTTTCTTTTTGCCTTTCGCGCTTCCGTTTTTTGCTATTATTTTTGCAAAAATTACTAAAAACAAAAAAAAAACGTATAAAATATTAGGTCGCTTTAAGCAAATGCAAAAAAAAGAAGTAATATTGTATATGTATACAAAAAGCCGGTTTTGTTTTGTTATCTTTGCAAATGAGCGTGTATATGTGGGTGAGCTTTAATCGTGTATGTGTCTGTGTGTGTGTGTGTGCGTGTCAGTGTGACGGTTAGGGAGCTTTACGCTTTGTGTTTGTGTTTGTATTGCTTCGATCCGGTTTTGTTTTTTGCGCCTCTGACTTTGGCTATGTAAATTTGTGAGCCCAGACAACAACAGCACGCCTGAAGCCTGCCTGCCTGCATGCCTGCTTGTTGATGGTGGGCAATCGCCGGGGGGAGTACGGGTGGGGGTGGGGGCTACACAGCATATGCTCTCGTTGTGAGAGGCAGAAGCAGACAGACAAAGCCGAAAGAACAACAAGAGAGAAATAGAACGGCAATAAATATGAATTAGCCAAAAGGTTTTTATGAAGCTACAAGCCAGACACGGGGATTCCCTAATGGCTTTCTACGCACACACAAACATACAGACAAACATACAAATATACAAATTATGGAACTATTAAGAAATATATACATACATATATATATACGTATATATATTTAAATAATACTAAACGATCACGCAAGTGTTTAAGAAAATTGGGGTAGGCTTCTTTTTGTGCTTGAGCTGATTACAATATATACTATACATACATATATATATATGTATGTAAGTCAGTACACGATAGTTTTTAACCTCAATCTAAGCCATAATCATGTATAAAGCTAACGATCTCTGGATATATTCAACATCTTTGCTTAAATGTAATGTAAATGTTTTTCAATTTTCCGGTGATCCGCGCAATTTTCTGCCCAATTGGTCAAATGGCTAAAGGAGCCATTAACACTATATAAAGTTGGACGTGCTCATATATATGTATGTGTGTATGCACACAACGTGTGCATGTATGGGGATGTATCCATGTGTGTGGTATTCGCTTACCATAATTGTAATTTGCTGTGAAAGGGCTTTTAATTTAATGTTACACACACGTGAACATGTGAATGTGATAAATTGGAGGCTGGGATGAAAGCATTGGACAAACAGCTTGGACCACACCACACACACACCACACACACACACACACACACACACAGAGCATGCACACACACAGGTTGGCAGTTTGGGTGGCAGACAGCGACATCTTCTTTCTCCTGCTCTTTGCAGCACCCTTCTGAGCGCAGCATATGCAGATAACTGTAAATAACTCTATGTGCCAGTAGCGCTTACATCTATACATAAGCATATACATACATACATACATATGTATGTGTGTACATTTTGTTGTTGTTGCTTAATTTACAGCCTTATGTCACTTTGGTGCATTATACTTTTTCATTATCGCGCAGCAGCACCCAAAAGAGCGAGAAGGCAAGCGCCAGAGCGTGGGAGACAGAGAGAGCGAGAGAGATTATCTGAGTGTGTGTGTGTTTGTGTGTGTGTGAGAGAGAGAGGGAGTGGACTGAAACACACATGTGTCTGTCTCTCTTGCTTTGTTAATGTCCGAGGCATTGGCAAAAAACAAGCGCAACAAAAACGACGACAACGACAAACATCAAAGGGAAATGAGTTTTCATTTAGCGCACACAAAAGCGGAAATGAATCGAAATAAATAAATAAGTGCACCTGTCCCCCCCAAAAGTGATCCCAACACCCCCCTCTCCCTCTCTCGCTCTCTCTCTCTGTTGCTCTTATGCGTCTGCAGCATCCGTGCGTGTACTCCAGAGTCATAGCACATGCGCACTGCGACAGAGAAAGAGGGAGAGTGAGTGTGTGTGAAAGAGACAGTGAAAGAGAGCAGGAGGAAGAGACGATAGTGGACAAGAGGTAGGCAACTGGCCAGCTAGCTAGCTCGCTCGCACACAGCTGCTGCCCTCTCTATTGCACACGGCGTGCATTCAACCCGGCAGAACACAGTAGCGTCAGCAGCAGCAGCAGCAGCTGAAGCAGAGACAGCAGCAGCAGCAGCAGCAGCATCAGCAGCAGCAACAACACCTGACTCACGCCCCCACAGTGCGCCCACCTCTCCACACACACACACCCCCCAACCCCCCCGAAAAGCAGATGACGCCCTTATATCGTCTCGCGGCGTTTTCATTTTCGCGCTGCATTTCGTCGTCTTCTTTTCTTTGGTCTTTTTCTACCGGCACGAGAGCAAAGCAAAACTCGCATGTTGTTTGTTTGCCAGTTGCTTTCTGTTGTTGTTTTCTTCTGTGTCCCCCCCAAACCCCAACCCCGCACCCTCCCTAAGCTTTCGAAAACCATCACATACCGCATCCATTGTGACTCTCCGCTGTGTTTTGCTTTTGGCCTTAGCAAAAGTTTTTGGCGCTCTCTGTTTTTCTAGCTTCCTCGCCGTCAACCCCAACCCCCTAACCCCTACCCACCCCCTGTGCCATAGACCATGCCGCCAGCCATACCGTATGGCGGTTTATGTTTTGTTTAGGTTTTTTGTTGCCGCTTTTACTTTGACTTTCATTCAAGACGAGTCTTTTCGTCGGTGCCCTCGTCGCCGTCGCGCGACACAGAAACGCCAGAAACGAGCGCCAAAAACTCTCGTTGCGAGTAAAATAGATCACAAAATGGTTAACAAAACCCCCGTTGGGCTCGTTTAGAATACACACACACACAAACACAACACACACACACATAAACACTAGTGGAACAAACCAAAATAGCGCAGGGAACCAAATTTCTAATTTAAATTAAAGCTGGCGTTAATTTCTTGCAAGGATGTTGCATAGCTGCATCTGGCTTCGGTTTCAACTGAAAACACTTCTTATTAAGTTGCTATCAAGTTAATATATAATTATCATTACTATATAATAGTTATTATCATATTATGATAAGGTTATCTATATACTGAACAATACTTAACGTTGGATAGCAAAAAGTATTACAAATAATTTTAAAGAAAAAAGAAAGAAATATTCTTAATCTATAAATTAAATGAATATGTGTAGTTTCTATTATATTCTATATAACTCTAGTTAATTATTTTATATGTAGTATATATACTAGTATATAGTCTATATGTAGTCTAACTATAGAAAACTATTTCCTTTTTTTCTAATTTTCTTTCTAGCAAATGATTTCTTACTTACATTTCTTCTCACATTTCTTACCAACAATCAAGCGCCTTAACAGATTACTTAACAGTGGCTGTTAAGTAACATAGCTGTTAAAGCAGCAACTGTACTACATACCAACATATCTGTTAAGACTGTCTTCATATAACTTTACCACAAATAGTCCATAAATCGAGATAAATATATATATTTTTTGAGCTAAGCTCATCTCAAGTGAAATATTAAAAATTTAATTTTACTAACAATAAGTTCACTTTGTATAAAAAAAAAATATATATAAAAAAATATATATTCAATTGTAATAAATTTTTTATATGAAGTAACTACAATCAAGTTTCGATAAAAATTATTGAATGTAAAATAAATGCCATAAAAAATATTTTTTATTTATTTTAATCTCAGCCGAAGTCTTTGTCTAAGCTCAAGATATATTTCTATATAATCGCACGCTGTTAAGGGCCTATGAGAGAAGCCCATAACATTGTCACTTTAACATTTGCTTTCTTAATAAAATATTTATTTTTAGCTTATATATTCACAAGTTATAAAAAATATCAAAAAAAAGTTATCATAGATTTACAAGTTCAAAAAAATTGCACTTTTATTTTAAAATCTCTTTTTACCATTATTTAACTATTTGAGAAGCGGAACTGTATTCGAAAACTTCTTTAAACACAAATCGAAATTTAAATGCGAGCGCGACTCCAACTATATCTCCTATTGTGATATTTTTTCTATATATATAAATATATTTTTTTTATATTTTATCCGATTTGATGCAAAAAGAACCGAACAAATTTTTTGTTTGTTTCGAACGCGAGTGCGGAGTTTTCTAAACTAATTTTGTTAATCAGTTGACGCGTTGAGCGCAGCTAACTAAAGCCAACAAAAAAGGCCAAAACCACAAAATAACAGGCAAAACAAAAAAAAAACAAAAACATACACACAAATAGCAAAAAAAACACATTAAATAAACGACGACAACAACGACGACGACGGCAGCGACGACGGCGGATGACGACGTCGACGTCAGCGTAATAGAGAAATAGAGTGGGAATTCAATAGGGGCTTAACTTTGGGATAGGGTTGTGTTCAGTGGGCTTAGGTTCAGTAATTAGGGGTGGCATTTGCCACATGCCACATGCCACATGCCATATGCAACAAACACAAACACAAACACAGAATTAGCAGATTCGATAGTCAGAACTGTTCTGAAAATCAAATTCGCAAACGCTTCCAAAAAGAGGCGTGTGAAACTAAACAGACGTCTGATATTGAACTGGTATAGGAATATATATATATATATACTATTTTTTATATCAGTTATAGTTCGATCTATCGAAAGTGAAACCCGAAACAGGCCTAAAAACTAATTAGAACCAAACGGCGTGCAACATATGGCGTATGCGTAATTTTTTTTCTATACACATTTTCCACTCACTTTTAACGTTGTTTCTTTTGTTGTTGTTGTTGTTGTTGTTGCTGTTCTTTTTGTTGTTGTTTTTTTGGGTTTTTGTGTTCGGAATATGTTGCCTAGTGCCGGGCCAAAGTTGATATGTGATACTAAATTAGATGAAAATAAAACTTATGCGACTAAACCGAAAATTTTGAATGTGTGTTGCTGTTGACAAAGCATTTTCGAAACTGATTTTTGCATAACGAGTTGCTGCAACAAATGCAACGCACATGCAACAACAACAACAGCAACAACAGCAACAATAAACTGCAACAGCAACAGCAACAGCAACAAATGTTGTGTGAGGCGAAAAAAACTCATTATGTGGCGTCGCCGCCGTTGTCGCCGCTGCGGCAGCAACAAACCACAAAAGTGGGTGGCCGACCCCCGCCCAACATTGCCTGCCTCCTGCCACATGCAGCCAGCCTACTGCGTAATTCAGGGGCAGGATAAGCGGCAGCATACACTCGACTGTCAATAATTAGCAGCCCTATTAATGCAGCGTCCCCAAAACTCGCGCTGCTGTAATTTTCACGCACTCGCAACGAGTGTCGATTGAAAGCATTTTCCTTTGTTGCTGTTGTTTCTGCCTCATTTTTGTTGCATGTTAATTTATTCGATTATTTTGTTGTTGCAGCCTCATCAACATAATCAGCAGACGCAACACCACCACCAGCACTGGCCGAGGCTGTGGCTGTGGCTCTGGCAGCTGCAACGTCAGCAGCAACGACGCATTAATGCAACTCAACCCCGCCCCCCGCCTACCGCCACGCCCCCTCCTGATCCTTTTTAATACCCCACAAACTGCTTGTTGACTCTGGCTGTAACTCCCTGCTGCGCGCATGCCTCTCCTTTGCGTACCAGCAAGCCATTTCCCCCCCTTCCCTCGCTTTTCCCTTTTTTATCATCCTTTTTTTAGATGCGTTTTTCGCACAAAATGCATTCACTTTGTGTAGCGTTTTTTACTGGAATTTCATTTACCGTTCAGCTTCGCCTTTTGCTGCCATATTATTTTCCCTTCAAGCTCAATGTATACCTAACTTCATAAGCAGAATCCGAGCAGCTCCTGAGAAAGTGGAATTCATAATCTTAGTAAAAAAAAAATAGTTGCAAATATTCTGCAAGAAAATTCCATTCAAAATTGCGAAAGGAACGCAGGAAAAACAAATAAATAATAAATTTATTAATATTTCAATGTAGCTTTAATTTCAAAATGAGCTAGTTCATTAACCAGCTCATGTTCACTAAAAGCTGCAGCAGTTAACTGAACTATAAAGTGATCTAAAAGAGTTCTGATTAATATCTGCTTCTATCAATATTATTTATTAACTTTTTCTTTCTTCTTTAAGAAATTTCATTTGAAAACTAAAAACTAAACTAGTTCATTTCTTATAATATTCTTTGCAGTTTCTTAGTTTCAATTAGTTAATTTTCTATATCCCTTTTCAATGCAAGGATTTGTTTAATATATATTATATTTCAGAACAATAAATTGAACTAGTTCATTTACTTAAATATTCTTTCCATTTTCTTACTTTTTTATTAGCTTTCTTTCCATTTTCGTACTTTCTTATTAGCTTTCTTTCTATATTTCTTTATATAAGTTCCTTTTAGTTCATTATATTATATCTCAGAGCTACAAACTGAACTAGTTCTTTTCTTAAACCATTATTTGCTTACAAGTTCCTTTTCTATTTTTCCTTTAAATGCAAATAATTGTTTAGGATATATAATAAGCTATATAATTAAGAACTGGACACTGAACTAGTTCTTTTCTTAATGGATTCGTTCCATTTGCTTGCTTTGAATTAGTTCCTTCTCAACATTTTTTAATGCAAGAATATGTTTAAGATATATAATATTTATTATAAGCTACTTTTACTCATTTTTGTTCCATTCCACATTACTTTCAATGAACTGAACTAGTTCATTTTTATCAAAATTGTGTTATAATAGTTCCTTTTTATATTCTACAGAAAAATTAGAAAGTTCTCTCTATGCATTGATATTTCTGTAATTTTCATATAAGTATTCAATGAACTAGTTCACTTTCTGAGCAATATTTCCAGCAGTAGTTCATATTATTTCGATATTCTCTTCAAGTTATTGAACTAAGTTAATCTGATAATGAGCTAGTTCTATGCCAATACTCCGCTTCTCATGTTATTCAAGATCTAGTAAATGAACTAGTTCATTTTCTGACCTATATAACCAGTAGTAGTTCCTTTCTTTTGTTAATCTCTTCAAATTATTGAACTAAGTTAATCTGATAATGAGCTAGTTCTATACCAATAATCTCCTTCTCATATTATTCAAGATCTAGTAAATGAACTAGTTCATTTTCTGAGCTATATAACCAGTAGTAGTTCCTTTCTTTTGTTAATCTCTTCAAATTATTGAACTAATTGAATCTGATAATGAGCTATATCCATGCCAATAATCTGATTTTCATTTAATTTAAGTTCAAGTAACTGAACTAGTTCTTTTTATAAGTCAGTTCCATTCAATTTAAGCCAGTTAAAGTTATGTGAATGATATCCAGCATCAGCTCGGCCATGCTCCGTCGCCTTTTATCCATAAAAAAGAGATATTATAATAAAATGTATTATTATATTTTGTTGTTGCATTCTTGTTGTTGCATGCCCCAAATGCCGACCAACCAAAAGCAACCCACCGAACTACACCACACCTCCGACCCCCCCGCTACCCCTCGCTGACGACCATAGCCTCAACCTCAACGAACGCCTTAACGCGCCTTTCTGTGGGCGGGCCAACCGCACGCACGCAGCGTCAGCATCGTTTTTGTAATTTATTTTTATTTTCATTTTCCTTTTTGTGTTTTTTTTTTGCATTTTTGCATTTTATTCGATTTTATTGTCATTTTGCGTATGCCATTCCACCAACCCTCCATATAGGGTCCTACTATATATATATATAAAAAACAGAAACAAAAAGAGATGGGAGGCAAAACCCAGACTTGTGAGTGGGCGCATTATGAGTGCATTATACGCAATGCATTTTCCGACCTTATACGGAAAGTGTCAGATATTTTCATATACAAATTGCTATTTATGGATAGACTTTAATATCATGTTAAAGGAATAACGGATAAACCTATGAACCAAACCTATTATTATAAAAATAGTTTAAGAATAAATATATTTTAATGTTTTCTGTTCTCTCTCCTATATTATATATATATATATTATATATAATCAAATATATTCTGCATACATTTCCAGTTTACTTCTAATAAAAATTATATTGTATAAATTATAGTAATTCTTTTTAATTAAATTTGTATCTTTCAGTCGACTGCTTGTAATCGATTCTAAATTAAATATAAAAGATATTAACTTACTTTTCGACAGATTAGATCGTATTTCTAGCTGGATTTTCCCATTATTTTATATGTTATATCACTGATCCAATTCTGAAAGATTAAAGCTTGAAATTAAAGAGCCAAACTTTCAACTTATACTTAAACTTATAACTAAAATAATAAACTAATATCAAAAATACTTCAAAATTTAAATAAACAATTTTTTTGTTCCTAATTTCAGTTTGAATTTATTAAATAAAATAAAAATTAAATAAGTTTATGTTAATTTTATTATTATTTATTTTTATTTTATTTTATTTATTTTTATATTATTTTATATATTTATTTTTGTTTTATTTTGTTTATTATTATTTAATATTAATATTAATTTTCATTATTTTAATTTTTGTGCTCCCAAATTTTCAGTCGACTATTAAAAGTTGCCAATCAATGAATAAGGCTAAAGCTCAGCTCAACTTACTTTGAAGGGAAGTGTCGTGAGAGACTTTTTATTTATCCAATATTATCATAAATATTATTATTATGTTCCTGTCCTACATAATATTATGATATGTCGGAATAGATTACTTTCCCTAATAGATTCTTCCCAAATGAAACCCAAATTTAAATTTGTAATTTCCTGAAACTATTCTCTTTCTTTCATGCTTTCTGCTTTCCTTTTCTCTTTTCAATAAATTGCTTATAGTGAGCTATGACTGTACTAAAATTGCATAATTGCAATTCAGGATATTAAATTTGCCGATAATAATCTGATTATTATTTGTAATCTCTTTCCCTATCCCATTCCCACTCCCTTTCCCAATCGCCTGACAAAATTACACAAAAATACCATAAATAAAAGCTATCTATATGTAAATACTATACGCGGATAAGTATATATACATATATCTATACATATGTATATAAATTATTTTTAATGCGTGTCTACGTTTTAATTTGTACATAATTTTAGCAGACAGCGAAGTGCTCGTAAAGCCCATAAATAATATAAATAATTCACAATTGCATTTACAATTATGCAGCCAGAACGTGGCATATAATATAATAGGTATATAAAGCATTTTGTATACCCTGCAAAGAGTATTGTTAACAAACTAAGGGTATATAAGATAGTTGTAGATATTGTTGGGTATAGCTTTCTATATGTTCTGAATAGATCGAATGGAGACTAGGCTAAAAAATATACAAAAGTTCAGGAAGATCGAGTTTCTTATTTAAATGGATAAACCCATATCGTTTCTTACCCTATGGAGAACATATTCCAAGACCTTCTAGTTAATATGGAAACTATATAGGATATATATATATTTTAAACCGATATGATATCTGATACCAGCCAGACGTTATCCGAGCTATTTTATCGATATAAAAACCAAGTTGAAGCATCTAGTACAAAAGTTCAAAGAGATCGGATAATATGTCAGACATATACATACATATATTTATATATACATACATATGTTCCTTCTAGTTAATCTGGATACTATATAGGATATATATATATCTTAAGCCGATATAATATCTGATACCAGCCAGACGTTATCCGAGCTATTTTATCGATATAAAAAGCAGGTTAAAGCATCTAGTACAAAAGTTCAAAGAGATCGGATAACATATCAGATGTATACATACATATATGGTGCATATATACCTAACATTTGTAGCCATATCTGATCCGCTAAACTCTTCAAAAACTTCGAGTAAGAAACAAGTCCAAAACAGTTCGCAAATCTCTCTTTCTGCCACAAGAAATCTACAGATAGATATGGAGATATATGAATGACAGAGTAGAGTACAGGGTATCTGCTAGTCAGATAGTTGCCTAACAGAGAGAAACAAAAAGAGAGAGAGAGAAGAAGCCGACTTGCTTTATCCAATCATTGTGAGCAGTGTAATTATATTTAATTAGCAATACATGGGGCCTGGGGCAGATGTACGAGATGAATGCGGCGACTATAATAAATTACATTATGGCATAACAAAAGTAACTCTCATTGGCCGAATGGAGATGTGTGGAAATGGGAAATTGGAAAATTGGAAATGGGTAATGCAAAATGATTGGCTGACTGCCATCAGCGATTGCAATTGTCCCCTCTAATTATATTCATAGATGTAAATTAATGGAGTCATTTGCACTTTTATTCAGGGATTTGCATTATTTCAGCTTTTCAGCATTTTTCACCATTTTTCAGGCATTTCCCTGCGTTCTGCTGCTGCTGCTGCTTCTTTTTTTATTAAATGGAATTACGACCACAAAAAGTACAGTTTTTACAAGCTCTCTTCATTTGGGGCGGCCATCGGTTTGGGCTACGCACAAATAGTACGCGAAACCAGCGCGAAATACCCCCCAATAACTTCAGACCCCAATGGGCCTCTGCATCCCCACATACATACGTACATACCGCATAGCATCAGCTGCATACATAGTATATAGTCGTATATCCGCGTCGATGTACATATGTTCTGCCACCGTACATAGTATATGGGTTGACATTAAAATAAATACGTTCTTCTCTTTTTTTTTGCCTCTTCATTTTTGTTTAATTTTTAGCAAGTGTACGAAAATGCTGTTGCGCTACACTATGTGGCATATTGAAAGCTATATAAAGCTGAAATATCCAATATTTTAGGGCAGTAAGTAGATCTATTTAAGTAACTCAAAAGCTATCGCTTATTCATTAGGTCCAACCTAAAGCAAGTTAGTTGAGCTCTGAAAAAAGAAGTAAAACAGTCAATCAGAGCTTTCATGTGCTTGCGAAAGCTTTTTTACATCAATTTATATTGTGTCTTGATAGATTAAGCCTCTGAAAAATGTATCAAAAGCTCACTTTAATCTAAGAAAAGCTCTGCTATAAGTAATGTATATTATATCTCAATATAAATGAGAGACTGAAGCATTTGTGTTTTAAAATATCAACCAAAAGCTCTCTCAAAGCTTTAATGTGCTTGCGAAAGCTCTGATTTGATCAACTTATATTGTACTTATTTTAAATAAAAGAGCTTGAGCCTTAAAGGAGGACCAGAAGCTCACTTTAATCCTACAAATTATCTGCATATATTGCATCTCAATTCAAATGAGAGATTAAAGCTAATTGTGTTTTAAGTAAATCAACCAAAAGATCTCTCAAAGCTTTAATGTGCTTTCGAAAGCTCTGATCTAATCAACTTACATTGTAGCTTAACTTATATAAAAGGGTTAAAACTATAAAGGAGGATCAAAAACACACTTTAGTCCTACAAAAGCTCAGCTATATTTAACGTAGACTGTATCTAAATTCAAATGAGAGATTAAAGTCAATTAATTTGTAAAAAAGCATTCGAAAGCTCTCTCTTTAATGTGATTGCAAAAGCTCTGCTCTAATCAACGTATATTATAGCTTAACTCAAATGAAAGCAGATAAAAGTTTAAACAAATCTTTTATTATTATTATTTTTTTCGTTTGAATAAAGTCACGAATTAATCCTCAACTCAAAATCAAGCCAAAGCTTTCTCTACATTAAACTTTACTGATTTATCGCGTAGCGTATTCAGAATTCGTTGATTTCGAAATATTTTTCATTGCATTCGTTTCTGTGAACGACAAGCCAATGCTGATTAACCATGCCCCGAAATGAAGCAGCCTCTGTTGCAGCTGCTGCAATGCAGCCACCCAAAAAATTTGCGCATGTGAAACATGATGTTTATTTTTTTTTGATTTTTTTGGCATTTTTTCTGTTGAATTGTGCGAATACATATGTGCATATTTATGTACATACTATGTACATAGTTATTGCATGCAACACTCGAATCCATATCGTAGCCAAGGGTGTACTAAGAGTCCATATCAGTGGGATATATACGGCCTGTCTAAGTGACCAACCCATTTAAGCAACTGACTTGTAAGGTGAGGACTTAACTTTATTAAGTACAATACAATTAAGTGCAATCAATGCTAAATGAACTGTATGTGGTCAAAGGTATCGATAGTGTTCCTCATTCTTATATTCAACTTTCGATACTATCGAATTTCAGCGAATTTGAAGTAAGACTGAAGGTATACTATCGAAGAGAAGATGTATCAGATATGATTCTAACTTCTTCTGCAGAACTTATAAAATATCTAGAGCATATGTCAAAGACAACAATTCATGCGATAAGTTAACGATTAATATCGAATGAGCAAAAAGATATGATAAAGGGATGGAAGAAGGGAAGGCTAGGACGTAAGTTTATTAAGTAGATTTGATTGAAATCGATGGTAAATAAACTGAAAGCTCGATAAAAGTATCGATGATGGTTCAGATTTTGATATTCAACTTTCGATACTATCGAATTTCAGTGAATTTGAAGTGAGACTGAAGGTATACTACCGAAGAGAAGATGTATCAGATATGATTCTAACTTCTTCTGCAGAACTTATAAAATATCTAGAGCATATGTCAAAGACAACAATTCATGCGATAAGTTAACGATTAATATCGAATGAGCAAAAAGATATGATAAAGGGATGGAAGAAGGGAAGGCTAGGACGTAAGTTTATTAAGTAGATTTGATTGAAATCGATGGTAAATAAACTGAAAGCTCGATAAAAGTATCGATGATGTTTCAGATTTTGATATTCAACTTTCGATACTATCGAATTTCAGTGAATCTTAAAAGTAGACTGAAGCGTACATACAATATGATATGATTCTAACTTCTTGTAGAGAACTAATAATATATGTAGAGCAAATATATCGAAGCCAACAATCAATAAGATTAATTCACGATTAATATCGAATGGGTTAGAAGGGTTGATGAAGGAATGAATGAAATAAGCTAACGACTTCAGTTTATTAAGTGCCATCGATGGTAAATAAACAGAAAGTTCGACAAAAGTATCGATAAAGTTTCACACTTTAATATACAACATTCGATACTATCGAATTTCACAGAATTTGAAGTAGGATAGAAGCTATAATGTCAATATTAACATCTAGATATGCTTGTATCTTCTTCTGCAGAACTAACTCTAAGTCTCTGAAGCAAATATATCGATGTCAAGAGTTATATATAATTCGATATATTACCGATTATTATCGAATGGGCTAGAAGGGTTGATGAAGAGATGGAAGAAGTAAGGTAAGAACTTAAGTTTATTAATGGAATTAAGTGGAATTAAGTCGAATCTCTAGTACATAAACTGAGAGTCTAGAAAAGTATAGAGAGTGTTGAGAGTATCGATAGTATAGTATATACTCTCAGTTTATGTAACATATCGATAGTATAGTATATCGATAATCTCAATTATATATTCAATTATATATATATAATATCAAGCCATAATGCCAGTAACATCTAGATATGGTTTTATCTTCTTCAGCAGAACTAACTCTAAGAATCTGTAGAAAATATATCGAAGCCAACAGCTTCGATTATAATCGAATGGGTTAAAAGGGAATTGGAGACCAAACACAGATAGGTTTATGCTTTAGGCTATCAGCTAACATAGGACTCTACACAATAGATAGAAAAAAGAGTCCGAGTAAAGAGTAAAGTTAAAAGAGTCTGGGAAAGAGAAGAAGAGCTCTGGTACCTAAGGAAGAATCAGCGATAAAAAGAAAACCGAGTAGACTTCCAATATCTCAGACTATTAATAACTGCCTTGTAGATAGACATACTTAGCATTAATTGAGCTACAATCTATTTGAATATTCCCATTCATTCCGTATGACAATCGAGTGCTGGGTCTGCGATCGCTGGAAAGTCAGGATGGCCGAGCGGTCTAAGGCGCTGCGTTCAGGTCGCAGTCTACTCTGTAGGCGTGGGTTCGAATCCCACTTCTGACAAGATGCTTCATTTTTTGCAGCATTATATATAATATATATAGAGTTACCTGAGGAATTTTGTAATTTATACAATTTTTTATATAATTCTCATTTATGCAAAGAATTTTGTGACGAAATATTTTTCAGAGTTTTTTCCCCTCTGAAAAAATTCTTGACTATATTTTCAGGCTGTCAAAAAAAATGCTACAATAATCTCACACACACACACACACACATACATATACACGTTATGTACATATGTATATATATGTATATGCATTGTTGAACATTTAAGGAAAAAAAGGAAATGCGAAACCAAATTGATTTTCATACATTTTCGAATTGTTTTTATTTTGGCGGTAAAAAAAATGTGCAACCCTTAAAAAGACTTTTCGCCTCTTTCGCATATGCGAAATTTTGGGTTCGTGTTGCTTCAACGGGGTTTATTTTTAATGATGCGAATTCGATGTACGAAATTTTCATTAATACAAGCCTAGGATTATTTATTTTTTATATTTGCCCATAGGACAGAGAGAGACAGGGATAGACAGGGAGAGAGACAGAGATAGGCACAGCAAACAGAGACAGAGTTCAATGCAATAAAACGCATCACACGAGGGGAGGACTGGGATGGAGAGGGCAGAGAGTTGGCGCCCAGACGTACGTAGGCTGAGGCTGAAATAAGCTCGGGGTTTGGGAAATTGTGGGGAAAATTGTATATGTGTAATGGACATGGTCCAGGGGCCATGGGCTTTACCAGTAAGTGCGTTATATACAAGGCCCGGGAGTAAATAAATGAGAAGAGTCCCTGGGAGGACTGGGACTGGGACTGGGAGGACAGTTCAGCCCAAAAGTCTGTGTACAAGTATTGTTATGCCTGTACTCATACTATATACTACATGGGTGAATCTGAATCTGCTGGGGCTGTTTATGCAATGCGGTTTATTTTCAGCCGAGTCAAAAAAAATATCAAAAAAAAAGATCATACAAAAAGTAAATGGGAAAAAATATAATAATTTTCGCGTTGCTTTCATTTAATTTTCCCATTGCCGGACAATTTCTGTGCGTGTTGCTCGGATCCTTTCAGCAATAATTGAATATTATATTCGATTAAGTGTTCGTGAGACACAGGCAACTCCTCCTCCCTCCACTCTTCCTCCTCCCACCCTCGCATTCAACAAAAACTGTACCCAATCGCATATATATATGATATTTCCAGAGGGCATTCAGTTAATAATCACATTCACAGAAGCTGAAAACAGGATACAGCAAGTGGATAACACGCTCCCGTTATTGGATTATCACCACATCAATGCCTCGGAGGTGCTCTCTGTGTGCTCCTTTTTTTGGTCCCAACAATGGCAAATGCATCCAAGTTAAATCAATTAAGCAGCTAATTTCAAAAACAAAGAGAAACCCATTCAATTTTTTATAATAAATCAAACTAATTGCGCGTCAGTCGGCACAAATTATCAACAGGTTTTCAATTCTGACGATTGAAAATTTTAGTAAAAATATCTTTGCGGATAAGTTTTAATATAGTTTTTGGATAGAAAATCGATTTAGTATTCAAAATTTGATCAAAGATTAAGAATCATACAGAATGAAGTCTCAGCCAAAATGTGCAGAAACTTTGTTCAGATTATGTTTAAAATATATTCTTATACTATCGATAAGAGCTGGCAACCTACCTGCTTATCGTTATCGTTATAGGTTTTATTTTGAAGATTAATTCTAGAAAAATTTAATTTCATGTCGAAGTGTAGGCCAACAATCTTAAATAAGACTTTATTATTATATTAAGTAAGCTTATAAGCCTGTAAATGAATAAATAAATTAACAGTTATATGATATAAAAAATATTATATATAAAAAAGATATATATATAAAATCGGATAATTAGTAATGACAACAAAAAAGAGAAGCCGAAACTTCTGAAGATGTTCCCATACCGGGAATTGAACCCGGGCCTCCCGGGTGAGAGCCGGGTATCCTAACCACTAGACAATATGGGAGAACTGATCTTAGGGAAATCGGAAGGGAATTTCAACTAAATCGAAAAGTCGATCTGATCATTTTTTATACTTTGACCCACAATTAGATTGCTTTAGAAATATTTATAGAAGTAAATCTCAAGCAAATGTGTGTTTGGCTTAAACTACTCACATTTATATAGAGAAATTATACAATAGATATACATATATATCTATATACTATATATATTATATATATGTACGTAACATTCCAGTGCATGAGCTATATTTATTTTAATCAGTGGGTCTAAAATTAGAATGTGCTGAAATTAGCAAAAATTGTGACAAGCTTTTCTGAAATAAAGTGAATCATTAAACAGCTCTTTCTACGCTTTAGATGAAAATTATAAGAAAGAACTTTCTATTTCTGCTTTTAAATCCTCTATTTTCCTACATCTTTCTAGGAATCCTTAAACACATCTTCAACCATAAATAGTCGCCTACTCTATATTCTTAATCCTTTACCTTCTGTGTAAAAAACATTTGCCACAAAATCTATTTTCGTACTCACTACTATTTTTCTGTCCTCTGCTTTTTAACTTTTATTTGATTAATTTATATCATTTGTATACTAACAATTATTGCTTTGACTAGGTTTTTCCAGCTTTTCCCCAATCCAATCAACAAATTTTGCATAATTTGAGATACATTTTTGTTTTCAAATAGCTCCAGACTTTTAACCTTTTATTATTTTTCGATCTTAAAACTCAACTTTTAATATTTCAAAAAATATATAAATTATATTTATTTGTATTTTAAGTTTAGAAATACCAATTTTTATTCCTAAATAAAATAAATATAATTACCTAACGAATACTTTATCTGTGGGCCGTAGTCTTTAGCTGTCTTTATCTTTTATGTATGCAACTCACTGAAGGAAGCACCTCCGATCCCATAGTGTATATATGCATATCCTTGATCAGGTCTAACAGCCGAGTCGTTCTGTCTGTCTGTCTGTCTTTCTATCCATCCGGATTAACACGTACAGCTATCAGTATTATGGTATTTCTTTTAAAGTTCTGCTGGAATTAGAGAAAAAACTATCGAAAACTATCAGATAAAATCCTGTTCTTATCTCAATTAGGTCTTAGGCAAAGGCTATAGCAGCAATTCAGAGTTACTTTTCAATTGGATTTCCTCCATCTTCCACCGATTTAAATCTCTTAACTTATGCTTGAAATATAGCATTGAATATAAAGATAAAATATTATCCTAAATATTTCGGATAAATGCGAGTTTATCCCCTCTGAAGAGTTTGTTTCATTGTTCATAAATCTGTGGTAAATTTGAATACACGCCCCAAACCCGCGATCTGTCATCATCTGTTAGAGATATGGGCAACATTATATTAAAAATTGTTTGCGTACATCAAAACAAAGTCTGATTGAATTAAATTACTTAAAACACAAGTGCAGCACTCTCCTTCGATATTAAGAGCTAACCTGAGGTTGGTTTTGGGCTTGCCCATCTGCTGCTGCTGTTGATGTTGCTGGGCCTGCGAGCTTTACGATAAGGTCTACCAACACACACACAACATACATGCAAAACACACATAACACACACACACACACACACACACACACTTATATATATACTATATGGTATTATGTATAATATAATACACAAGCCGAAAAAACACACATCAACAATGGCAACATGAAGTGCATTTCAAATTTTTGTTGCTATCGATTTTTATGAATGTGCTGACGTGCGAGGGAGACGGCATGAGTGTGTGAGAGAGAGAGAGAGAGAGAGAGAGAGAGTCAAATGCACATACATACTATATAAACTGTAAATATAAAAAATGCAAATGCGCCTCGCATATAAAAAGTTCATGCTGCCACACACAAGGGGACTATCACGGGGCAACATAATCAAGGCAAGGGGCAGGGAAAGGCATCCAGGCCGAATGCATGGATGCAGCACCACCTACCAACCACCCACAGCCAACACACACACCATAAGCACACACACACACACACACTCTCTGCCCAGTCTCCTGCCGCACATTACCAAAAAATGCAACAGACTGAAGGCACAGCCGAAATGCAACCGAAAAAGGGTTGCCACACGGAACTACACTCAGAGAAATTATGAGTTTCCATCAAACAAAATATTGATCTTCACTTGCAGAAATAAATTGAACTTCAACAAAGTTTTCTATATGATAATAAGAAATTTATAACCAAAAATACTTTTAAATTTTACATGTGTGAATTTTGAATTAAATGTTAAAAAAACAACATGTAAGAATATAAAAATAAAAATAATAATTATAATAAAAAAATATATATTAAAACATTTAAGACTGTTCAACAATATTTTCTTTACTTCTTAAAAGAAACAATTTGTCTAATAAAGAATTTAGGATACAAAAAAAAAGAACGAGAATATAAATCAAATAAAATAAAATATTAAATAAAATAGAGAGGAGGAAATATAAAATTTAATATAAATAAAAAAAAAAAACAATTAAAAAATAACATAACAAAAAAATTAAATAATATAATATATTATAATTAATAATAGAAAATAAATTATTGAGAAAAAAATGTTATAAAAAAAATATATACAAAAATAAATTTATAAAAATATAAAAGAAAATATCAAAAGCACAAAAAAAAATCATAAGAAATATTTGTATAATACTAAAAATACTATAAAAAAAAAAGTATTCAATAAAATATATAAAATATTACAAAATATAAGAAATATATAAAACAAAATACAAATTGAGATATAAAAGATATATAACAAAATATAAACATAATAATACAAAAAGAGATATAAAACAAAATAAATAAAAAACATTTATAGAAAATATACACAAAATGAAATGTAAGAAAAATGTAAAATTAAATTTAAAATAATATTAAAAAAAATAGAAAATAAAATGTTAATTAAATGTAATAAATATTATAACAAAAACAAATTGACTTCTAAAGAAATATTAAGAAAGTTTTTAATATGAAAACTGTGTTTGGCATTATATTATTTAAGATTCCATAGAAACGTATATTATTATATGTATTAGATATATTATATAGATATAGATCATATATTATATTATTTTGTTATTTTATACTTCTGCGATTATATTAAGAGTCGTTTTCTAGGTTATACACGCTCGATTAATGTGAACTTAGCTAAAAAGAGGGTAAATTGATGAAAATCTTTCAGTGTACTTACCTTTTTTGAATGTAACATAGAGGCATAGACGAGTAGCAACTACTTACCGAAGGTTCCTGTACAACCCTCGTGTAAGCACAGGCTGCTGCCCGTTTGATATGTGTGTGTGAGGGGCGGAAGGTGCGCCTTTTGCATGTCCTTGTCCAGCAGCAGCAGCAGCAGCAGCAGGCAACACCTAATGAAGTTGGGAGCTGCTGCTTGTCAGGTGCAGGAGGCGTTGATGGTTGCGATGGAGCTGGAGCTGCTGGTAGAGGTGGAATAAGAGGTGGAGGTGGAGGTGGTGCAGCTGCATCAGGCATGGAACTGGGCATGTTCGATGTTGTCAGCAATTCAACCGCACAGAGACGATTGCCAATTTTAATGCATGTTGTAGTCAGGAGTCAGGCGCAATATCCGTACAATGCAACAACAACAATTGCAGCAACAACAGTTGCAACAACAACAACGAAGCGACAAAGGCTTTTGCATTTTTAAATAAAATTGCCAGGCAATTTTTGGCTGGTCCGGGATTGGGGTCCTGCAATGAATGGCCATTTTTTAAATGAAGTTTGCGGTTTGTTTCGTTTAAACTGAAAGGATGATAAGAAATAAAAAAAACAACACACACACACACACAACGGAAATGAGATATTGCAATGAGCATATGTTTGTACATGTGTGTGCGTGTGTGACAATTATGACTGTACGTGCTACGAATTTGAGTAAATGGCCAAAATGCCATACGAAGTACTCAGAGTAATTCAATAATCCGAAGTATTTTAAGATCATTCACAAGAGAACTCAAAGGCGGCAGCAGCCCATTAATTAATATTGATAAGTAACGGCAGACGCAAATGCAATTACTCGTTCCGAAGGCCCCGCTCTGGCCAGAGGCATCAAAGGGAGCCACAGCTACGTCCTGTAACTCCTTTGGCCACGCAGAGCTCTCATTTGCAATCATTCAGAAAGGACATAAAAAGACGTGAAAGCATTTTAATACAGTTATAGAAACAGGCTGCAAAGCTCGAGGTACTCGTATAATAAACGGATTGATGCATTTTAACTATAATGTCTGTAAAAAGTTGCAATTATATTGAAGGAAAAACGTGAGAGCAAAGGGACTTGCTGATAGGTCCCTAGCACAATTTGCAAGAGTTTCCCATATTAAGAGTTCTTTGAGCTCGTTTTTATCCATAGAATTGCATACTCTAAGGATTTTCAAGCAAATTTTAATTTAAATATATATTTATAAGAGGAAAACTAACTCCGATTGAACGCAGCAACAGCCAAGTCTTACTTATTTCCTGCTCATTAAATAAACATGCAAATAAACTTCTCTTCATATTCGAAACTTTTCCAACTAAAAACCAAAAACAATCAATGTGAAACCTGAAAAATTCATAATTTTCATATTATTTTACACATGGAAATTAATATGCATTTTAATTATGGCCAAAGTTTTCTTCTAACAATCGTTTAATAAACATCGAAATTATGCAAGAAGTTGCTATCCACAATGCAGAACGAAGCCAAGGAGTGGCTGCGTGTGTGTGCATGTCTGTGCATGTGTCTGCATGTCTCGAGCTAGAGTGTAAAGTTGATCAGAAATTCATGATATACAAAAGCAATTTACTATTTGCCTTTTACATAGCAACATATGGATTTCACTCAAAGGGAAGTACAATCTGAAAGTTTGTTGCTTTAATCGATTAGAATTAAGTTTGCGTGAAATTATAGGAATATATATTTATAAATGTAGCTTAAATCTGTCGAGAAAAGTGCTGAAACCCCAAGCTATACTATGGACAGGTAAAGGATATCCATCGCACATATATCTTATACTCTTCAATGGAAGAGATTTGGCCAGAATTGGTCAATCGTAAAGGTGTCATATGCCACCAGGACACATCTTTGGTCAGTCGCCAAAAACTGAGTGAGCTTGGCTGGGAGCTTTTGATGCATGCACCATATAGTCCTGACTCAGACTACCATTTGGTTCGGTCTTTGCAGGACTCCTTAAATGGTAAGACTTTTCATAAGGACGAGGATATAAAATCGCACTTGCGTGGAATAATGAATTTGCAGAAAAGATGGGGAAAGGTCATCCAACAAAATGGAAAATATATAATTGATTAAAGTTCATTCTAAAATTTAAAAAAATGTATTTACTTTCTTTTAAAAAATCACCGCTTTCTTTTCGGTCAATAGTATTGTATCCCTGAAAGGAGTAGTGTACAAGGATAATAGATACTAAAATCTCTTGCGATCTCAACACTATAAGCAAAAACCTTTTGACTACTTGCTAGCCTTGACTTCACGCAATTATAGCATCGACCAGGTATGAAAAAGCGGAAAGCCTTAACGCACACTACCAGTACATAAAAAGCAATGGATATAATGACTATGCTTACCAACAATGGTACCATCAATTGGAATATAAAAAGGATATATATATGTATATATATAGAGGTCAGGTATAATTCCTTTCATACGACAAAAAACAACAAAGAAAATATACAAAATTTTGCTCGAATTCCATCAAATAAACTTATTGAAAAAATAAATTGACAAAAAAAGAATCCATTGCTGAATTTCCCATACCGGGAATTGAACCCGGGCCTCCCGGGTGAGAGCCGGGTATCCTAACCACTAGACAATATGGGATGGTTGATCCTTTAAAAAAACATTCACACAAAAGCACAAATACTCCCACACACACACACAGGCAGTGTACTGCTTGTCAGCTAAAATAGCTTCGATCCTATAGAAATAGCAGAGATTAAAGATTATAAAATGATTTTTACACTGAAACGATTTGTACACAAGTCAAAGCGCTATAAAAAAAATAGAATTTTTATATAGATATGAAGAGCGTGTTATGGATATATATGTATAATATATATATGTATGTATATAGTAAATACTCTTGGTATATATCGACAGTCCACTGTAGTATAACAAAGTAGCAAAGAACTGGCTTTTTCTCGCTATATTTTGGCAGAACTGTATACAAAATTTGACTGAAAATATAAAATAATTACTAAAAACAAGTCTGTTCAAGATCTATAGTAAGAATGTGTACTATATATATACTATATACACATAACTACTGAAACATTTATACAATTGAAAACCCAAAGCTAAATTTTGTCTAGTTTTTAAAACTGTTTTAAAGGCAAATAAAAGTGCAAATCACTTTGGCTTAAGAGTTACACTAAATGCTTATATTATTTTTATATATACTCTGCTTATGTTATCATCATTAAGATTATCCTATATATATATATATTATGTACAATAGTAGAATCAATCGATCACATCTTTAAGCAAAAGAAAAAAAAATAAACAAAAAAAATACATTGCTGGACTTCCCATACCGGGAATTGAACCCGGGCCTCCCGGGTGAGAGCCGGGTATCCTAACCACTAGACAATATGGGATAGGTGATCGTAAGAAGCAAATGTCCCCTCACAAGGCAAAGGCAATCGCAAAATCAAAAGCAAACGCAAAGCAAAGACAGAAATCATAGCGAATGCATTTGCTATAAATAGACACGAGAGTCGAGACGAAGCTTGAGCGAGGCTGGTCTGCTTCTTGCTAGTCGTCCACGCATTGAATAATTGAGAAGCACGCGCACAAAGGGAAGGCACGAAAATCGTTGAAATGTCCGACGAGCAGCAGGCAGCAGCAGCAGAAGAAGAAGAGCAACAATGAAATGACTCTGGGCTAAAAAGCTTGACAGAGAGAGAGGGAGAGGGTGAGACTGAGCTGAGTGATATGTGTGGGTGGGAGGGAGTTAGGTAGCGTGTATTTATTTTGTTGCATGCTTCAGTGAAGGATTCTTATTGTACATCTGTCTCTGTGTGTGTGTGTGTGTGTGTACATGTGTACAAACACATAAAATATTGAAATTTAGCCTACGGGGCTTATACGAATAAATATGAAACAATAAAATATGGAGGCGCCGCCGCCACATGCAATGTAAACATCAACTCCTCAACCACGACCAGTGCTCTGAATAGTCGTGAATACGAAATGTGCTGGGCAGTGGGCGGTGGGAGGTGGGAGGGTGCATCAGACAGGGCGCAGGAGTGTGCTCGTGGGGGGAGGCTTGACTGTGCCTGCATAAAGTAAAGTGCCATACTCGACATATTGAAGCATATTAATTAAAAACATTTTCATTTATTAAAAGAGAACGAGCCCAGCCTCCAGTAAAACAGAAAAAATCAAATTATGAGCCAACGCCAGAATAAGGGCGAGGGTGGCAAACAAAAAAAACGAAGCAGCATGCAACTTGCAACAGGCTAAAAGCGAGGGGAGGCAGGGGGGAACCCAAATAATTAAAAGAAATATATGGAACTAGCGCATGCAGCTGAGCTGATGAATTACTTATCCAGACCAGAGTGTTTGGGGGTTAGCCAAAATATTGTTGAACTCATCAAAAATGCATAAAGCAATCATATTACAGTTATTGCAACTGGAAACAGACAATCAAAAGCCGCTACAGGGTATCTTAAAGTCGAACAAACTCGAAAATAGCTGCTTATTATGATAAATAGGAAAACTGCGAAAACTTTTATCAAGCCGAAACAAAAGCGAAATGTAAAAATCAATTGCTGCCGAGAGGCAAATGAAGCATTGTTGCAAGCAGAATAATAGTATATATTTATATAATATTATATGTTAATATGTATATATATATTTAATTCATACAACGTTATCTACACATTATCCGCATTGGTTTCTTTTCTATCCGATGTCTACTTTTGGTAAAAGGAAAATAGTAGAAAATGTGTAAATAATTGAATAAAACTAATAAGGAATATTTCAATGGAATCATATTTATATATATATTATACAGGCATATTATACCTTTAATATATATATATATTTGAATGTTGATATATATTGTATATATCCTAGAAACAGAGACATCATTCGCAGAACATTATCCATAATTTTACCCGCATTGGTTTCTTTCCGATCCCATGTATGCTTTTAGTATAAGGAATATTTCTTGTAAAGGATAATTGAAAGGACTCAGATTAGCATATACCTATAATATATAAATATCTTTATCTTTTATCCATACATGAACCCATTATCATATCATTAATAGTTTCTCTTCTATCCGATGTCTCTTTTGGTATAAGGAAAAAAGCAGTAGAAATGCATTTAATTGATTAAAACTAATAAAGAATAATCCCAAGGACTTTGCTTAATATAAACCTTAATGTATTAATATTTATATATAATACATATATGTACTTAAATATAGTTTCCCTTGAAGCACAGACATAATTCCTAGAACATTATCCATGCATTATCCGCAATGGTTTTTTCTGTCCATTGATTAATTTTAGAACAAGGAAAAGACAGCCACCTGCAAATAATTGAATAAAACTAATAAAGGATATCTTAAGGGACTAGAGGACTACCTAATCTTCAGATTAATATATACCTAACTTTGCGTAGATTATAATTAGCAGCAATTGCTTTTAGTTTATAGAATTTTAATAAAAACTAAAACTGAATAATGATAATGAAATTGAAGTTGAAGCCATTCAGAAACTGTTAGTCAAACGTAAGCACAAGCATAATCCATGTGTATAGAGTCTATAATTTGGCGATCAAACAAGGCCCAATGATAGCTATAAGCCAGCAATAGGAATACGACTACTCGGGTACTTGGCCAAGCCCCCTGAAGCATCAAGAAACGGTGGCCGTTAAGCGTACAATGGCTTCCCAATGTCCGATGCGAGGTTGGAGCCAAACCCGGGCACGATCAACAATTTGTCCCTAGTTAATTTTTTATTGAATGTTCGCAATGCCGCAAGCCAAGGACGGGTTGTATTTTATCTACAAGACCGCATCGCCAGCTCCTAACAAATTACCCAACGCTGGCCATAATCGTAAGGCATACCACAGACGCATAGAATCCAAGAGATCGAGAGACTCCAAGCCAGACAGACAAATAGAAAGAGAGAGGTAGAGAGGGGGAGAGGGAGAGAGTGGGCCGTAACAAATATATGTAGTAGCATAACATAAATTTAAATGATAATAGCGAAAACATACATTGCCAGATACTTTGTTGCTAATTGCAGTTGAGGACGACTTTTGCTCTAATTGAAATACAACACATACCCAAACCAGGTAGCTTAAGGAACTGCACTCCACGAGGGGTCTGACTGGGGGGAGGGGGTCTTTTCGAACTTGTTTCTCTTTTGGCGCTACGCTAACTAGACACCATTTATCATTCCGAACTGGGAAAACAAGATTTCACGACCAAGTTGAATGCAAGTCGATCGCTGAATAGTTCGCCGCAGACTCAAAAAAGTTCTCCTCTGTTTTTCTTCTTCGTTTTTTTTTTTCGTTTTGCGAAAATTTATTTTAATTACCAAATGTCGATGTCACCAAAAGTCGAAAGCTGTCTTCTCATCGTGCTCTATATAACTTTAAACAGCTAATCAATAATATATCTACACACTGATCTCTGCGGCATTTCCGTTTCTAATTAAAACTTGCTTAACGATAGTTCCAATTCACGTACAGATATCGTATACAGGTTTCGATACGATTGAATACAAGTGAAGTTGTATATAAAGATGATTTATTGAGCCTGTACAGAGTTCATATTCCAGTTAATACTTTCTATATCTAATGATACTCATGATTCGATTATATCCCTTCTTAAGATACTTTTGAATCGAGTTTATCCCTTGATAACTTTCCATAGCTTAAGATACTTTTCATTCCAGTTTATCCCTTGTTAACTTTCATATCTTAAGATACTTTTGATTCCAGCTTATCCCTTGTTTATCCCTTTCTATACCTTAAGATACTTTTCATTCCAGTTTATCCCTTGTTAACTTTCATATCTTAAGATACTTTTGATTCCAGTTTATCCCTTTCTATATCTTAAGATAATTTTGATTCCAGTTTATCCCTTGTTTACTTTCTATATCTTATGATACCCATGATTCGATTATATCCCTTCTTAAGATACTTTTGAATCGAGTTTATCCCTGCTTAACTTCCTACATCTTAAGATACTTTTGCTTCCAGCTTATCCCTTGTTTATCCCTTTCTATACCTTAAGATACTTTTCATTCCAGTTTATCCCTTGTTAACTTTCATATCTTAAGATACTTTTGATTCCAGTTTATCCCTTTCTATACCTTAAGATACTTTTCATTCCAGTTTATCCCTTGTTAACTTTCATATCTTAAGATACTTTTGATTCCAGTTTATCCCTTTCTATATCTTAAGATAATTTTGATTCCAGTTTATCCCTTGTTTACTTTCTATATCTTATGATACTCATGATTCGACTATATCCCTTCTTAAGATACTTTTGATTTGAGTTTATCCCTGCTTAACTTCCTACATCTTAAGATACTTTTGATTCCAGCTTATCCCTTGTTTATCCCTTTCAATATCTGCAGATACTCTTGATTCCAGTTTATCCCTTGTTTACTTTCTATATCGTAAGATACTTCTGATACCAGTTTATCCCTTGGCAAACTTTATGACATTATATAGTACTACATATCTTATCCGATAAGCTGAAAGATATCCATGAGTATATAGTCAAATCTTGACACACACTGTATATAAGCAATGTTAGTTTGAATATCAGTTACGAGTTTAGTCAGCATTCAAGTTAAAAACTTTGGCAAAACTTTCTTTAAATTATGTTAAAACTCAAGGGCTATAATATCGAGCGATTTAGGCCGATAACTAATCTTGCCATAGCGTCCACCAGTCTGCGCATACAGCAGATAGAGATGCGTCTGCATAGTCTGGAGCACCATTATAGAATACTGAATCAGGCGACGAATGAGCTGTGTAAGATAAATCCAAGGATGGAAAATGCCAGGAAGCAGGAGCTAAAGAAGCCGATTTCAGCGAAAGACGCGACTGTTTGGATAAGAAGGATATCACGACTATTGAAGCAGGATCAGGAGTATCTGAAGGAAAAGTATCGTGAAGCAAAACCAAAATCTTAAGAAATGCAAATAACATTTTGATCTAAGGTGGAACCCAATACTTAAATAGGATGAACAAAAGGTTCCAACCGAATGTCAACCTAGTTAAGATTGGGTTCCATCTTTGAGAATAATAAAAAATTTGATCTATGTTCAGCTGGGAAACATGTTGTGTGTGTGTGTGTGTATGTGTGTGCATCTTTCTCTTTTTGGAGGGAGTTCCTCGAAGTGGCAGCGACGTCACGTGCCCTTGACCGTGGCATAAAGATGCGAGTGCTACGCTCTGACATTGGGGCAGGGCAGGGCAGGGCTGGGTATGGCTGTGGATGTGGTTGTGGCATGGTGTGCCAGTGGCAGGGGAAGGGGCAGGGTAGGTTAGCAAATGGCAACAGGAATGTGCGCAACAAAACAGAAAAGCCAAGAAATAAGACGAAACACACTCGCACACCACACACACACACACATACGTAGAGGAGGCACGCACACAGAAAGCCAAACGAAACGAGATGTAAATGACGATGACGATGCCAACTCGTTGACTCCGTCGACGACGACGACGACCCATATCCACATATTAGAGAACTTGTGGATGTGCCGAGCTCCCTGCCAAGCCATAAAGTGGCGTCACTGTCTAAGGAGCGTGCGGAGTGTGTGTGTGTGGAGTGTGTGCGCTGTATTCGTGGCTACTTAGCATGCAACAATGTGAAAAACTTGTGGCTTACAATTATCAAGTAGTAGTTGCTCATAGATGATGTCTGGCTCCCTACTCACACCCTTCTCCTCCTTCCTTGCCTCCCCCTCTCTGCTACTCCTCCCATGAAGAAACCATCCTACTTGCATTCCCTTTCATGGCCCACATTGAAATCACTTGCGCTTTTTTATGCCAACTTGAAGCGTCGCATTCATCAAAATGAAACCAATACGAGCGCAAAATCATAAAATGAATCTCAAGCCCGTTGCATGACTAAAGCCGGAGCACTCCACTCGAGTGTGTGCTTGAATGCCAGATACCCTGTACACAACGCTCTCATGCATATGTAGTGCCACACCCCTTTTGTGTACACAATACACACACCCACACACACAAGCACCCCTTCTATAGATGCGGCTAATCCTTTACTTTAATATTGAAAATAGATTCTAAAAGAAGTTTTGAATGTTTTAAGCCTAACTTTAGGGGATAAGTAGGATAAGGAAATATATATTTATATATATATATATATAGGAATAATAAGGTTCTGACTTAGATCTTAATGTTAACCCCTTAAGATACAGTTAGAAACTTAATCGGATAATCCCGGATAATAAGAGAAGATGGCACAGCTAGACAGGCGTTGTGAAAGATAAATAAGGCAAAATCGGTTCATTCTTTCAGGCTGAACAAGAATATATATATATGGATATATACAGATATATATACACTCACTTATATATATATATACACCTAAGTACAGTAAACACTCCCTCAGGCAGGTACTTAGACCCACCCAACACCTTTTTATGTACAAACGCAACCCCTTTGCGAGTTTGAAAACCTTTCAACGATTTGCAGTGCACGTTATGGCAGGTTCCACTGTACGTGCTTGGGTTCATTGACCCTTTGCGACGGCCGAGCTACGTATATATTCCCAATTAGATTAGACCCTGTGTGCTTAACCATTCGATGTGTATAGGGTATGCAAAGAACACAGTTGAGTTGAGTGTGGTTTGGGTTTGGCTTTAGATTTTGAGATGAGGTTCGGGTTGGGGTTAGGGTGAGGGTTAGGGTGCGGGTTGCGGGCTGCGGGCTACGAGTTGGGGTTGGGGTTTTTGTTCTCTGCTGTTTTGTTGCCTGCGCTTTGTGTGCAATTGGCAACTGGCAACTGGCAGGCAAAAGGCAAAGGCAAAGCCACAAAACTAAACACGAACTGAATGCAAAATTCGTAACCATGCGTCATTAAGCTTCCTCTGGAGAGGAGAGCGGCAAGTGGCAGTGAGTAGAGAGAGAGAGAGAGAGAAAGAGAGAGGGCGAGAGGTAGGGAGGCAGGCAGTTAAGGAGAAATTGCTGCCGTTTCGGGGCACGCTTCGACGCTTGGTCGTTAAGTGAGTCAGTCAGTTGGCAGCTCAAAGTTGCAGTTGCTGACCGACCAGTTCCTTGGGGTTAACTGGACAACCAGAGGTGGGGCAGAGTCAAGAGCTGGAGCTGGAGCTAGAGCCTGTACGCCTACGCAGACAACGCTTTAAGCTTTTTTCTTTTCTCCTGTGACCATTCTCACACAAATCCAGAGGGCGGAGCGGGGGGACAGGCCTAAAGTCTGGGCTCGTTAAAAACAATCAACTTACAGCTGAAGAGGAGTCGGGATAGGGGCGGGTTGGGCAGGAGGTCGTTGTTGGCGTAGGGTAGCCTCTTGGTCGTTAAGCGGTAGCAGTTAAGGCGACGCTTAGTCATTAAAGTCTGTATTTGTTTCTGTGTGTGTGCGCGTGTGTGTGTGTGTGTGTGTGTGTGTGTGCGAAGCTGAGACGAAAAGCCGTTCCAACGAAGATAGTAGATGCATGCAATGTTGATAGTAAAGAGGTGTTGCAGTTTAAATTTAAGTTGTTCCTCGTAACCGACTATAAGGTTTATTTATCTATACCCTGTACTCATTAGGCACATAAGGTGTGCTCTACCTATAAAGCATATAGTATACATATAACTGAAAAGTAAAGCTAAGATATGATGTCAGGCAGAATTTTAACACATCTTCGATCGCATTTCTATAGGGTATATCGGATATCTGTTATAGGGTATCCCCAAGTCAACATACCCAGATATTCAGTGCTTACTTTAAGTTTACTTAGGATACAAAGAGGCAGCAAAGACCTGGACATATTGTCCTAACCAGACAGTCTTTAAAATGAACATTGTCTGGGCTGTGTGTAGTAACTATTGCTTTATAGTTGGGGTCTGTCATCCATTAAATGGAATGTTTAACAACTCTTTAAGGTAATTGAATCTAAATGAGTTCGACGCTTAACAAAGAACCTTTAAGACTTCGTCTCTTGTTTTCGATAATTAACAATTTTTATGTTTCTAACTTAATAAGCTGTAAAATCAAAACTCTAACCTAACTTTTTGACTTTAGCTCTTTCTCTTTCTTTCACTCAGTGCACAGAGCCATTGCGAAAGCTTTCAGCTGTCGCTTTGTTGTTGTTGTTCGCAAAGCGGAGAGAAAACACTGAACCAAATATCCTTGAACAAGATCATCAATCTTCTTTTGTTGCAGTTGTCGCCGTTGCTGCAGCGCCTCTTTGATACCCTGTAATTTTTTTGATTTCTTATGAAGTATGCAAGTTTCTCTAGACAACTTTATTTCTATTAATTTTCCACAATTATAAAAAACTTATTTCAAAAGTAAATTTTATATTTCACCAGAACTTGCTTATAAATCTAATTTGCTTTTATTACAGGGTATTTCCAGGTCGTGCACACTCAACTAGAGCATTTCTACGTGTTTTATATGTCATATGCCATACACAATGTATTTTTTTTCTTTCGCTTTTATTTCCTTTGTGCCAAACAGCAGCCGCAGCGCTGCTAACTCCCCCACAGGCGTAGTTTAAAAGGGGAAGAGGGGTGCGAATGGTAGCAGCAACCACTGCAACAACAACAACAACAACAACATAAAAAGCTCTATCAACTGCAGTTGCACGTTGTTCTTGTTGCTATTGTTGTTGCATTGGTCGTTTTTTGTGGATTTCACTTTTTTAGCCATTTCCATTTGTTTTATTTGCGATTTTGACTCGGAACTTTTTTAGCTCCCTCCTTTCGCTTCTTTCCCGCCGCCCACCAAGACATAATAAGAGCATTCAGAGGGGAGCATTTTATTTGTTGTTTCATTTATACTGTAGTTGCGTGTATGTGTGTGTGTGTGTGTGTGTTCTTGTGTGTTTTGTGTGTGTGTATACGTGCAATGCAATGACCTCGAACTTCGTTTGCCTGTGCATCTTTGAGTTCTTTTGCATTTCATTTTTTGCATTTGCCCGCTGGGCTATTTATTGGCTTTCGGGTCCGGGTCGCCTGCTGCTTCGTCCGGTTTAGTTGGTCAGTTATGGTAAGTGCCAGAGAGTGGAACGTGTTGGGATTTGTGGGCCAAAAGGTTGGACGTCTGCCAAAGCACAAACTTTGCTAACTAAACTTCTTCATTATTTTTTTCTTTTTTTTATCTCCAATTTTCTGCCTCGTTCTGCGGAGTTCAATTGACATGGCTTAAGGTGCGAATTGATGGCGTTTACTTATTGCTCTCTCAAAGCTTTTATAAAACTTTGCCAGACAAGGCAAAAACTTTATTTAGACTTCGCTGCATTAGTGTGTATGAATGTTGCTATCCCAAAAAAAGAGAAAAAAAATGCGTAAGAGAGTGGGAGAGCGCGAGGGGAAGAGAGAAATTGCAGTTATCTGCAGAGCAGCAATCGTACGGTTAAAGAATATTTCGGTTGCACTTTTGGCAGCTGTCCGCAGTCACTGAGCGAAACGCAGCAAGCGATGGTGCGAGCGAGCAAGCATGATATGGAGTTAATGCTGGCGATAAAAATAGACTCAAGCAACTATCAAATTATGCAGGCAAGTTTTTGCATTATGTAAAGTTTACGTAGTGCAAATTTGCAAACTTTTTGCTTCGACTACTCTTATAACTTACAACTTATGACTTATAAGTTTTAACTTATAACTTATACTAGGCGCTGCAGTCGTATGTTGCAGCCTTAAAGTTCCTGAGAGTGGAACCTCTTAAGGAGCTCCTGTGGGCTCCCACTTATAATTGTTTGCCAAAAAGACTTAATCGCATGCTATAATTTTTATTCGCACAAAAATCAATAAAATGTCGCTGCTTACACATACACAAACGTGGCAGTCAACACACACGCACACACACACACATACACTACCACCAATGCAGTAAAGCACAGGCACAGACGCTCAACCCTTCACACACAGTCAAACAAACACTCATTATAAACGGCAATAAAAACTGCAATAATATTTGCCACTACGTGTCTATGTGTGTTTCTGTGTGTGTGTGCATGTGTGTGTGTGTGCAAAAAGGAAACTCTAGTGACGCAGCAGCCGCAGCTCCAACGAGTTGGCTCTCTCTCTTATTGTCTCTCTCTCTCTCTGTCTCTCTGTTTCTGTTTCTCTTTCTCTCTCTCTCTCTCTCGCTCACTAATACATATGCAAACGCCCCCAAGCTGCAGTCAGTCACACGCTCTCAACTCGTTCACGTTGCTTGCAATCTCTGTGCTCTGCTGCTGCGACGTTAACGGCGACGCCGACGCCAATACTGATGCCAACGACAACGCCGACGCTGACGCCAACGTCGATGTTAACGCCGTTGTCGACTTTCTGGTAACATTTTGCGGTTGCTCTCGAAATCTAAATTTCAAGTTCGTCTCCTGCAATTTATCAGGGAGTTTTGCTGCGTTTTTTCACTTTTTGTTGTTGATTTTGTTTTGTTGTATTTTTGTTTTTGCGCGCGTTTGGTTAGCCCCTCTTCATAACAGAACTTCAGAAAAGAAGTACCTACGGCGCGTACCCCCCTGCCCAGGCAGAGCACACATCCCACCCGCTCATCAGTCGGTTAATTTCTGCATCTATCCTTTGGCCCGTTTTTATGGGCAAGCGCAAAGCTACGAGCAAAACGAGCAGCGCTTCGCAACCTTCCAAAAACTTTACAATTCGCGTTCTGCTTGAAAACGAAACCGGATTTCTTTTTGGTCTTTTTGATCATTTTCTTTTCTTTTTAGTTTTCTGTTTTTGTGTTTTGTTTTCTGTTGTCTCGATTTTTATTCCTCTTTTTTTTTTGTTTTAGAAGTTCGTCTTGCGTTTGGGGCGCTACTTTTTAGTTTCTTTTCACATTTGACTGAGTTTTTGGAATTCAGTTTTATTGTATTTCAGCTTAGTTTTGCTTTATTTTGTTCTCTTTTAATTTTTTTATTTATCGCGTATTTCTTCTGGCTGATTCACAGTTTCCGTGTAGTATTTGCATACCTACGTAGTAGACGGGTTTTGTTTTCAATACTCTTTTTCTTTGTACTTTATTCAGCTCAAAACAAAAAAAGGAGATTTAAAAACAACTTTGTTTTGATTTTGACTTCAAACTGGTTCTTTCTCCCCCTGAGTCAGTCAGGGAATTCTTGAATGGCTCCGTTCTAGAGCTGAATGCAGGTTTACACAGATTATCTAATGGGAATTTTGTTTTTCTTTTTAAGGACTCGGCTATAGTAAAAAATTTATGCCACTCTCAGCTCGAGCAGCGTACTCGCCTTAAGCCCTAAATATGAATGAAAGGTCGAGGAAGCTTTACACTTTACTTCTATTATTATGAGCTTTACTTCCTACTCTCTGTGCTAATCTCTTTCACCTTTGGTGCAACCCTTTTAATGGTCTTACGATATCTATTACCATCTTTGCAGGGTTTCACCTTACGTGTTCATTAATTTTCTTTGCTAATCGCAAGCTTTGAAGTTATAAGACACACTCGGAAGGGAAAAGATATGATAAGAGCGATTCTCTCATTAAGGAACTAAAACATATCTTTAATGGAAAGAAAGAAGAAGATAGTTAGATGAGGAACAATAGAGCTATAAATGGGAAGGATTGGATAAGGAATTGACTTCAATCAAAGCGTAGAACGAAAGGAGAGCTCAAGGGTTTTTCTTAGGGTTTTTTTTCCTATTTTCGCTCTTCGAAGTGTATAAAGCTAACAGGATAATCCCTGAGTCGAAACTCCTTTTTATGTCGTATCATTTATTTGCCCTTCACATAATAAATTGCACTGGACAATTGCAGACGTACTACTTGATAGATTCTTCGTCTTGGTGCTCCCGGATTATACTCATGTGGGAAGAACCCATTATGCGATTCATGTCCGCGCTGTATAGATTAAAGTGGACATTCCGTTTGCGTACATTCAGGGTTACGACCATGCAGTAGAGTAGGAGTTGCAGGTGCTTGGAATGCAGCACATAGGAGGCGCCCATGTTGTCGGGGAAGATGGGTTTATCCCAGGCGCTGCAGTCATAGAGAAAGTAGCCGCCATCTCGGCAGGAGGAATAGCCAAAGGCCAGGTATTTCTCCTGGCACTCAAGTATGCCCCATTGGAAGCGCGTAAAGAAATAGGTAAGCGCCTCGCAGAGACCCATCGAGGTGCAGGCGGGAGCTGTGTAGAGCTGGCCAAAGCAGACCAGCTGGAGTTGCACCATGAAACGCAAATCCTGAAAGGTGCAATCCAGCGACAAATCGTCCAGACCGAGAGGATGATCGCAGTTGGGGTTCTGCATGAGACTCTCGCGATAATATTTATCCCCATTGACAACGATGGCGTCCAGGAGCTTGGGTGTCCATTCGCCCAGGCTGCGAAAAATGCTGGCCGCACAGCAGGCGACGACACAGCAGGCGAGTGTCTGGCGTCCTCTCACCTGGCTATCGAACCAGGCGGCCTTCGGATGCAGTCCACCCCAAAGCGACCAGAGGCGGTCGGTAATTTCCACATTGTATTTGAACCATTTACATTCACTTTGCTGCCTCACTGTGCCCTCCATGTTCCGGGGAAGTCGCCGACTCCAGATCGGCAGGCTGTGCTGTGTCGTCAGCCACATCATTGATTCGCATTGGGCCGTCAAAGGATATCCTAGACCCAGCTCCCTTAAAATACCTGCGATACTCGTGTGTGCACCGTCTCTTTGGCGCAGCATGCTGCTTCAGTGGCGCCACACGCAGCGGTCGAAACTTGCGTCGAGTTGGCGATGGGGCTCTGCCAAGGCTATTTACGTACGACCAGGAACTACTATGAAAGCCGCTACCTAAAATCTCATGAACAAAGTTTTTCGGACGAGGAGGGACCATGTCGAAGCAACCTTCCACTCAAACAATTCTCGACGTGCATACACTTAATTTTTATTTAACAAAGACAAAAGAATACTTAATTTTTTAATGGTTTTACATGCCGGGACAAATAAACGACGACTAAGTTTACCCTAAAAGTTGCCTTTCATTCAACAGGATCGATACAGCCTACTTAGTTTTTAGTTTCCCAAACAAACTTGCTTCGAGATTCTTCTTTTAATTTCTTCTCATTTGAAAGTAGCCAAAGGTCAGCACTTGTCCATTAGCTCAACCTTGTTTTATATAGATTTTATTTTGATATAACCATAAATTAACCAAGATAGCTTCATGCTGAAAGGTTAAGCACACAATAGAAGAGCTATTAACAGAGTTTTCCCTAGACCTTTTCCTAGAGCGTTTTCCTCTCTGGACTACTAAAACTAACACCTTTCCATTGTGATGAGAGTTATTAGCCTAAAGCTTATTTAAGCATGAGAAAGATATAGAAGAAGTTTACCATTTGTATAAACTAGATATAGAAAATACACAACAGGATGAGATTATGTCAAAGGGTTGAAAAGGAGGAGATAACAGGAAGATACGAGAGTATTTCGCTCCTGCTCTCTACTACCAAAAGTGTGGTACCACTGTGCAGGTGATTAACAAAGTCTAAGTCCTCTCTGAGATAGAAAGAAATGGAAAAGTCAAGGCTCTTTATATCTGGAAAGACATAGAAAAGGTATAAAAAAGACATAGGAAAGAAATAGGGAAGTCATAGAAAAACTTAGGAAAGTCAAAGGAAAGACATCGGGAGAAACATAGGGATCCATGGAAACGACATAGATAAGAACGAGATGCTAATCGAATCCCAAATAAGACTTCTTCAAAATAAAACGCATTATGTAATATAACTATATATATATACTATATAACTAGGTACATCGGGTTTATTGCATATACTTCAAATATCGATTTCGATTTGTTTGCTTTGAACTGATTGATTATACTTGGCAATCAATTGATCCAGTTTCTGATCCAAGAGCACAATCTTATGTTCCAAACCATCAATAGTATTCTTAAGAGTTCTGGCACGTACGATCAGATAATCAACGGGCTGCAATATATCCTTCAAGTCGAAGTCCTTAACACTTGGCTGCTCCTTCGGCAAACTGTCCATATCGAGACCGAGACGACTTTTATGGTTTATTTCCCGGATTTTCTTCTGATTTGGAGTTTGCGACAAAGGACAAGCCTTATGTTGAGAATTACTAATTAAACGGTTTGAAATTTTCTTATTATCCTCGATTATTTTCCCCATTTCATTTATGGAAATCTGAAAGTTTTGCACTTTTTCGACAAAACTCTCAGTTTGCTTTACATAAGCTTGGGTAATTTTATCCCGATTCTCAGAAGCTTTCTTAATAGCAACGCTGCTTGAAGGTAATATACCAGACTGTAAAGGTAAAACATACATATATATGTACTCCTAGTATTACTTAAAAGGGACATACCTCCATTAAGATGCCCCTTAAGTGGGTGTGAAGCACAATTGCAACACGTTTCTCAACAGCTTCCTCAATCGTCTGTTGTATTGATTTCTCTGATTGAACAATTACTTTATCAATTTGCTGCTCTGAGCTCTCAACTTTGGACTGTTCCGTTAAACATAAGCTTATCTGTAGGACAGGACGATACTATATAGTACTACTTATATATATACATATAGATAGATATATACCTCTTTTTGCAGCCCTTTCTTTTTGATATGTTTCGGCTTTGGCTTGAAATCCGAAAGATAATCAAGGCCGCTGGTTTTTACTTTGAAGGAACTACCGGAATCGAACTCTTTATTCATGTTTGTGTCTATGCCGGAAAATATTGTTTAATGTATTAAAAATATAAAACATATCGTTAGACTTAAGACTTATTTAATTTAAAGCTGTACTGGAAAGTATCAAATGTAAACTGGCTCAGAGATTTATAGTAATTTCCCCCAAGTTATTTTGACGTGAATCAGAAGGCAACTTCGATCGGCTTAAGCTAAAAATATAACTATCTTTACCTACTACTTTACCTATTACTCTACCTATTACTTTACTCAACTGCAGTTTGTGCCTGTAATTTTGAGAGCTGTTGGCTCAAAATGAGCTTGAAATTAGACGCAATTCCCTAAGCCTTCCCTTTCCTTCCCTCTGTACATCAGCCTCATCAGAACATCAGAAACAAGCACCGTGGGGTAAACAGAGTAAATGAAGTTCGCGTTACTGTAACGCATTAGGGGTAACCGATAATTTTAGTCATCGTAAACACGTCGTAAATTTTGCACAAGCAAATGTAGGCTTTAATTTTCTATAAAAGACACAACGGAGCTGAAACCCAAGCAACGTCTACGCCTCGGCTGGGGCATTCCTTTCCCTCCCTGCAACCCGCGCTTTGTGCCCCCTCCCTACCTGACACACCGTGTCCCTTACACCGTGCAACTGCACCAGGTAATTACAGCCCATTAATTTTTGTGTGTGTTGCTGTGCGCTGCTTCTTTCACTTGGCGCATGCATGATAAGTGCCACTTGCCCAGTCCACAGACTCCAGCAACTCCCTGCTACCACAGCTGCCGCACAGTGGCAACTTTTCACATTTTTTACAGCAAAAATTGTAGAAGAATTTTTCATTCTATTTTGTATATATTTCAACTGTAACTGTGAAGACTTTTAATATGAATTGTATGAGTCTTTCCAAATAGAATTATTTTTGGATAAAATTATGTTTAAAATTATGCCGAACTATGGAAACTTTTTAAACTTTTCCAACATAAAATATATCTAAAAAATATATTAAAATATGCAAAAATATTTTATATATATTTTTAATCTTAATTTACGCTGATTTTGGAAATAAGTTTGATTAACTTTTATTTATTTGTATATTTATAAATTTGTTCATTTTTTAAATAAAAGTATTTTTGGGATAAAATTATGTTTTAATCCTTGTCGAACTATGGAGACTTTTCACAGTTTTGCAATGTAAAATATATCCAAAAATAAATATAAGAACTTGGAATAATATATTATATATATTTAATCTAAAATTTTGTAGATTTTTTAAATCAATTTGATGAATTCTTATTGATTTATTTATTTATTATAAAAAATATATATTTGGATAAAAGAATTATTAGAATTCTTCGAACTATGGAAAATATTCATATTTCCTATTAAAAAAAAATGTGTTATAATTTGGAATAAAATTTAATATATATTTAATCTGCATATTTTAAAATTTAGATACGAATTTGATGAATTTAACTAAATAGAAATACTTTTAGATTGAAGAATGCTTGAAAGCTTATCGAAGCATTTCTCATACAAAGCCTGTAGAAAGATCTGGTTGTGTTTCATACTAAAAAGAATAGGAATATATATAAAATCCAAGTAAGCAGAGAATTGATTTATATGAAAGGTCGAAACAACATTAAAATAGAAAAAGAATTTTCAGAATTTTTTTATAGTCATAAAAAAACATTCTAAAGAAAAAGTATTCTCTCTGGAAAAGTTTATATATATTTTCCATTAAATATTCAGTTCTCATTTTCCAACTTTCACTTTACTTCTCTCTCTTTTCTTTATTTTCAGCTATTCCTTTTTTTGCTGCATATTTTGCTTAGCTGTTCCATAGTGCAACCCTCTTTGACGCAGCTTCGTTGGCCGTTGCGTATTTACTTTGATGAAAACGTTTCCCATTTCTTGGCTGGCATTGGACGCTTCTTCTCCTGCTTATGTGTGTGTGTGTGTGCCCCCAACCTCTTCGCCAGGTTGCTGCTTGCTGGTTGCCTTGCAACGGTCTTTGTCGAGGTGTAACCTATATTTTTCTGTTATTTTTAATTAGAGCCTTCTCCTTGTCTACTGCCTACAACCGTTGATTATTGTGCACCATTGTGGCATGCAACATGCCACATCCCCTTTCGGCTTTCCCCTCTCTCCTCTCCCCTTTCCCTTTTGCCAACGCGTGAATTACACACTTTGAGCCAAATTGAGCAGCATTGGCATTCTTGGCTTGTAATTACATAACGTGGCTTTAAGCTCACCTCGAACCACCTGTCCCCCCTCCCCTTCTGAGGAGTGACAGTGAGTGCAGTCGTGTAAGCCATTTGATAGGTTAATCAATTTATTTAAATGCCAAATGCTAATGAGTCTAATTATATATTTACCCAGATCAAAACAGAGCCACAACAGATCGTTATCCTCAAAACAGATCACAGACCTTAAGTGGGCCTCAGCTCCAGTCGTAGTTGAGAGATAGCACACTGACTTACCGATTAATAGGATAATAATGCACTCACGGACGAGTTCTTAACAAGCCATTACAAATCACTTCAATTATATGCACAAAGACAGAAGCTATTTAGCTAAACAAATACTCTATAAATTGGAGAGAAATAAAACTTGACTTGTGATTGTTTTCGTTCTTAATATTGTGAGTTATATTATGTGGTATATAATATATAGTATATAGTATATACTTGAGTTATTTCTTTTAATACAGAAGACACTCTTAGTAGATATGAGTAAATATATTTTGATGGTGAAATTGGAACTTGAGGTTCTTCTCTCAGAGCATTTTTTTTGACTTCCAATGCTTTTTATTACTTGAATAAAACTATAAAAAAAAAGGAAACTTCTAACTATCATTGAAAGAGTCAATAATTTATTTAAATGGTGTTAAAAGAAAGCTTTTTCCACCGAGCACTAGACCAATCCTGAAGCTCTTCACAATGGCTTTAACTTTATTTAACGTGGAAACATTTTCATTTTTCATATGATAAATAAACCATATTTTTTTGTTAAAAAGATTTGTTCAAGGCATATTTTATCGAATATTTTTTCTACTTTTAACAGAAACTAAAGAAATGTGCAGAAATATGAATATATCTCAAACTGGAAATACCCTACGAACAAAGTAGTTCAAATGTGTAAGTGTTTCATAGTAAAAAGATGAGAAAGTTTTCCTTATGCAAACTTTGGTTTATATTAGAAATCCGAAATGTTTCTATACATTTTGGCTAAACTTAATTTGTTACTTAATTTTGATAAATTTGGTTTCTTTTGGGAAGAGGTATTTATAGTAGGTAGACGAGTTCCTCCTGTTAAGCCATAATAACAGAAAGAGTAAAATAAGTATGAAAATACGTTGAAATCATAACCTCAAGCTCTAAGTTTAGAGTATGCTATGCATTAATTTGGATAAAAATATTTGTAAACTGGCATTTCTAAGGTTTCAAGTATGCGAGCGTCTACTGTAAGAGTATATATACCAAGTATAATATAGTACGTCACTATATCATATATTCTAGAAGGAAACAAACACTGAACCAACCACCAGGTGATTTTTCATAGCCAGAAAAACACAATTTTAAAAATATGTTCACAGTCGTGACTCGATACAGTGAACTAATTGTTGCAAGATCTGTTCAAAGTATTGAGGTTTTTGACTAAAACAAGGCTGAAATTTTTGCTCAAAAGCTCTTTCTACTCGTATTTGTTTATTTCTATAAATTTAAGAGATCAAAAACAAATAAATTAGTAGGAAAACATAAATTTATGCATATTAAAAGAATTCGCAAATAGACGTTTGCTTTTTGAGTTCAATTATTATTTTATCGCAAAGTTAAAGTACTCCATGTCAAAATTTGGGTGTTCACTCTATCGAGGTGTTCACTTTATAGAGTGTTTACTATACCCAGAACTGAGTGTATATATTTATAATAAATTGCTCAATTGCTGGCAGCATATTTCAGCTTGTGATAAAAATATAACAATAAAAAATAATAAAAAATAGTTTTAGCAACATCGTTTTATCTTCTTCTTCTTATATAAATATAAGGAATATAATTGAAAAAAAGAAAAAAGAATGTTAATCCATTCGCAGCCGGTAGGATTCGAACCTACGCTCCCAGAGGGAATCTGATTTCTAGTCAGACGCCTTAACCGCTCGGCCACGACTGCCTGTTGAAAGCTGGCGGCAGTTTAACCTATTTGGGCTTTTGCTTGGGAGCAGCACGAAAAGTTGAAGACAAGAGCCAAAAATGGTGGTGAGTTTTGAAGTGGGTCAATTCAAAGATTAAAATATGATATGAAAAGAGCAAAAAAAAATTAAGTGGAAAAGCAATTTAATGAAAATATTAAAAGTTGAGGCAACAGAAGAGTGGGAGAGAAAGAGAGAGAGAGAGAGAATGGAGGCTGGTGGAAAAGTCTGCAGTGAGGCTGGAAAATGTGGTGCGACCAATCGGTTGCAAATCAAGGCGTCAATTAAGAGAAGAAACGCTGGCGGCTTGCAACAACAGCAACAAAAAGGTGGAGCCAAACGCGGCGATTCACTATCAGCCACGCTCCGACTCTGATCTCGCCGAGACGCGCCAATACCAAAGACTGAAGACTGCAGACTGAAGACTGTAGACTGTAGACTGAAGATAGAAGACTGAAGACTGAAGACTGAACACTGAACACTGAAGACTGAAGACCGCAGATCGAAGCTTGAAGACCTGCGGCTGCTCAACGTCGACTCTTCATTGGCACCTGCAATGTTTTTTATTTTTTTATTTCTCTTTTTATTATCTGTCGGCGGTGATTCCCTTTGATGTCGTTCAGTCAACCAAACCGCCTCCTAAGTCGCTTCTGCTCCTGCTGCTGGTGCTGGTGCTGGTGCTGGTGCGCCTGCTCCTACTGAGTATCTAAAGATATTGATAAAGTGTTAAGAGTCGGAGAGTTGATTGCCAGACAACAGCTCCAAGAAGCGTTTGTCGCCAATTTGATGGAGCTTCATTTCAGCAGTTGTCATCGTCTACTGGAAGACAACACACTTGTGATCAATTGCCCGATAACCAGAAGATCAGACAACTACGAGTTTAATGAGGAGCCAGAATGAACACTCTGAACTTCATTGAGATTAGCCGCACTTAAGATAATACGCCCGATATAATCACTTCATTCTCAACTGTCTTCTTATACGATAAAACTCATTAAACAAACATTTCAATATTTCTCTCATTTTTTTATACAATTTCCCTTTTACTTTTTATTCCACAGAACTTTCTCTTTATCTTTTTAGACTCCCAGAATACCAGAAATGCTTTCATATATAGGTAAAAGAATAGAGATTTAGGGTGTTAGCCCTTTTAACCCTAGACATATTTCCAGCACATAAAAAAAATAATACGTTAAATAAATTTGAGGTTTTAGAATTATTTAAAATATTTTGATATATTTTTTAAATCTTATAAAAGTCTTAAAAAAAATTTAATTAAAATAATATATATATATAAAAAATAAAAATATATAAAAAATAAAAATATATAAAAAATAAAAATATATAAAAAATAAAAAATAAGAATATAAATTATAATACAAAATATTTAAAAATAATATAACCTATTAATGAAAAATAATATATAATATTAAATAAAAAAATTAATAATTAATAAAAAATTTAATGAATGATAATAATAAATAATACTAAATAATAATTAAAAAAATAATAATAATATAATAATAGATTATTATATTATTATAATATTATATTATTATAATAATATATTATGATATTATATTATTATAATAATCTATTATTATATTATAATAGAAAATAATAGAAAATAATAAAAACTAATTATAAATTATATTTATTGTCATTAAAGAAAGTAAATAATATTAAGAGATAATAAATAATAGTAAATTAATAATTATTAATATAAATTAATAAATAATAAATAAATAATAATAATAATAAATAATAGTAAATTAATAATTATTAATATAAATTAGTAATAAATAAAATAAAAATGAATAATAATTAAAAATAATTAAAAAATACTAAATGATGAAAAATAATAATTGATAATAATAAAATAATAATAAATAACATTAAATCACAATAGATAATAATAAATAATCCTAATCACGTATATTCAGATTTTTTTAAAGAAAAATAAAGAAAGAAATGCATGGAAAAGCTGAAAATTTGCCTCAGGCAAGATTTAAAGTCCTGACTTTTTGTTATTTATTTACATAAATCAGAAGAATTGAGCCTTAATGCTTTCTACTTATGCACTTAGAATAGTTGAAATTCTATTTATTTTCTAATGTGGCTGCAATTCCAGCACTAAATTCTAAGTTAATCTACAGTTTCCTTGGAGCTGGACACCACCAGCAGAAGTAGTCGTAGTAAGTACTCGGTAATGTCAAGATCTTAACTGATTGGTAGTGGCCATGAATCAGCAGGAATGGAGAAGAGCTAACCCAAATACCAAGGCATTGTCCAGGCTAATGAGCTAACCACTTAATCGTGCGCAGTAGAAGTACTCGGTGCGAGGTGGTTCCATGTGCATGTGCAGAGACTCCAGCAAGATGCATTCCTGCAATTCATTGTCCATAACAAAAGTGTGCGCAACTTTAATTTTTCAGCGCTATAAATCAAATCCAGAAGAAACCCCAGCAGCTTAATGAAGTAGTTACCAGAGTCGACCCGCTGCTGGAACCATTCATCATGATGTTCAACGTTGTTTGTGGTGTAAGGATTGGCAGGGATTGGGGGCAGGATGGGGGGCGGGGGGAATTCAATTCACGCCTCTGAGGAATGCCTTTGACACACACTGTCCAGAGAGATTTGCTGACCACCGGATCCCAATGCGTCGCATGAGGCGATAATTAGCGCTCAATTGTCGTCGTCATCTTATTTGTTGGCATCTCTGGGCTCAGGTCTAGCCTTCTCTATATTCCACTCCTAGTTCCAGTCCAGATCGTCAGGCGGTCTTCTCTTGGCGTCTGTTGTGTCCGGGCGTACGTGACAAGCACTACAATTGCAGTCAATCAATGACGCAGCTCAAAACACTACCGATGATCACCTACTGACATCACCTGCTCTCTACCCCAACCACACACCACAGCACACCCAACCCTACCCTATCCACTTTTCCCACTCCAGAAGCCATTGTAGAAATCGCTGGCTAATTATGGGCGCGCCCAATTGTGATTTCTCGCATATTTAATGGCTTGATTCCTCTGAGCAAATCCGGTTACCAGACCCATAATATAACTACTTATATACTCGTCAGACTGTTTACACTGCAGATTAACTGGCCAACTGCAGCCTTAAAGGAAACTTGCAGAACTTCGCTAAATTATAGTTTGTTAAATCTAAATAAAAACTTGAGGTTTAATCGAAGCGATTGATAATTTTGGCTTTAAACTATAATAATGTTTTATAATCCTATTTAAGAAATAATATTTAAATATTTCTTTTATAATAATTATATATTAAACTATTTAAACCTCTTTAGGAAATATTTAACTTTATGCTAATGGAAAGATATAAAGAAAACTTTGAGGGATTGAAGAAACTTTTCTTAGTTAATAAAAATACTTTTCCTTGACTCGAAACATTCTTCAAGGCGACGGAATTGAATTTTCTTTGGGTTTTAGAGAAACTTTTTGAATAAGGTTCAAAAATAGATATGAGAAATTAGAGTTAAGCCATAAAAATGGGCTCGACGAAATCTCTGAGTTCGACTTTTTGTAGAAGAGACAAACACAGTTCTTGGAATCGATTTGAAGTAAGAGAAAAGTGAAAGAAAATGCTAAAGAACTTATTTAATATTTAAGAAAATATCATAAAATAAGATAAGTTTCTATATTTCTTAAATAAAAAAAGAAGCTAAAAGGTCTTTAATGATTATATTTATATAAAGTTGTTGGACTAGGCTTAAAGCAACTTAAAGAACAGATCTCCAACATTAAGGTATAAGCTTTAAGCTAAAGCTGTTTAAATAGGTGTAAAGATATTTTCCGAAAATAAAACTCAAATGAAATTACTTCAGTTCTAAGCTAACAAGTTTCTTTGGTTAAGTTAACAGGTATTCAAAGAGTTTTCCGGACTTCCACTGCGACTTTTACTGATGTCTATCGAGTCTTTCACGCTCAACTCAACTCGTATGAGTAATCTTTCATCTGTGGAAAAGAGTGGAAAAGTGATCCAAGCAACTATTTGAAATCAATGACAAATAATGTCAAAGCAAAATTTGCGAGATGAGGCGTAGAGGCGATAAGTCTGAGCTGAGGATTGACTAAGAGGCTAAGCATAAATGGTCTGGTGTTAGGTGTCAGTTATCGCCATAGACAAACTGTCAATGATAAGACCACACACAGACAGACAGACAGATACATAGGTAGAAAGCCTTAAGAGGGGGCATGACACGCAGTTTTTCAATTAGCCATCTGGGGGGGAAAAAAGAAAAAAGGAAATGAAAAAAAAGAAAAACACTTGCGTGCGCAGAAACAATTTCTGGATGGGGATTATATAACAAGTTGCTGGAATTTGCAAGGTACGAGGTACATGCGATAATTGTGAAATTGCCAGGAATTCTGTTTTACATAATTATATTAATTGTTGGCTGCCAACACGCCATCAAACCGAGTCTCAGTCTCAGTCTCAAGTCTCGAGTCTCAGTCTCAATTTCAGTTTCAGTCTCCAAGTGAAAAACGCATCAGTCTTCCCATTTCTCTCATCCTTGTCAGTGTATGCAAAGCAGCTGAGCTGTCAGTTTGATTTAGTCACAACTGATGTATCTATAACTGTGTCTGCCACACACTCACTGCGAGTGTGTGTGTGTGTGTGTGTGAGTGAGGGTAAGGGCTTAAGTAAGGGTTATACCCCCTGGTCTAACCCTAATTAGCCACTTGCCTGGCTTTGGCGTGTGACACGTGTCCCTCGTGTTAACTCAAGTGTTGCCAGCGACTGCGGCTTTTGGTTTGTCATTCGCCTGCTTCACTTGGGGCTTTGTTATTTGAGACCACCAACCAGACCAACAACAACAACAACAACACTAACAAGTAGAAGAACAACCCAACCATTCCAACCATATATCGTTGGCACTCTTTAGGCCTTCTTGTCGTTGGCATTTCTCGTTTCCGGCTTGCTGCATTTCGTCATCGTCATCATCTTCAGCCTCGTTCTGTTGCACTTTTCTTAATTAAAAGGCAACATGAGTTTGGTGTTTGCTGTTTTTGTTGCCCTGTTGCCTTGTTGCCTTGTTGCCACCACCTGCGTTTCACCACTTGCTCACTTTGTCGCCTAATCAACAGTCAAGTTGGCCAATCGAGTGACTCTCAGCTTGGCATAAGGGATACAGGACTCAGAATACCATTGACACTTAAGATCTTCATATGGTCACATGGACGCTGATTCTCAATTAGAAACCCACATGAAAAGTGTTCGCTTTTTATTCTAGATCTTTGAGTACAGACTTCAATTGAACTATTCCAGATTTCAGTTGAATCTTTATTCAATATAAACCTTTGTATTTTAGTCTGAATAATCACATAGAGAAGGCAATTGGTTACTAACTCATGTTGCCTGCGTTTCACCACTGATTCTGCAATCAATCACTGGAAAGATCCAATAACCTTTCACTTCACTGAGAGAAGATTATCATACATATTATACAGGTAAACCACACTCGAAAATCTCGGTCAATAGGTGTCACATTCAACAAACAGGCAATATTTATTTCTATTCATTTTGAAGAAGAACATTTTAAAGGCGATAAATGTAAATCACGGATAAAATTTAGTATGCCGGATAACATATATTTCAGAGTAATAGAGGTCCGGATAGTTGACATTCAACTTAGATACACTTATGAAGTGCCGGATAACAGATATTTCACTTATGAAGTGCCGGATAACAGATATTTCAGAGTAATAGAGGTCCGGATAATCGACATTCAACTTAGATACACTTATGAAGTGCCGGATAACAGATATTTCACTTATGAAGTGCCGGATAACAGATATTTCAGAGTAATAGAGGTCCGGATAATCGACATTCAACTTAGATACACTTATGAAGTGCCGGATAACAGATATTTCACTTATGAAGTGCCGGATAACAGATATTTCAGAGTAATAGAGGTCCGGATAATCGACATTCAACTTAGATACACTTATGAAGTACTGTGCTTAAGCTCAGGAAAAGATGCGTGAATAAAGTGTTAAGCCAAGAGGATATTATTTATATATTTTATGGATCGGAGAAGGGATTATTTCTGCCTGAGTACAAATGCTTTCTATATGACATTTTTACATGTTTTTTCATAGAGTTTGGGTCAGGTGTTTCTACCTCTCAAAGTCACCAAGATCAATAAGGTAATAAAAATTACAAAAAAAGGAAAAGACAACATCAACTTGGATGCTTACACTGATCGAAGTATATATATTCATAGTATATATTAGTCTATTAGATGTATTTTACAAACTATAATTTTATTTGTGTTAAATTAAGAATAAGAAACTCAATTAAAGTTAAGACAAATATGTAAGTAAATAAATAAAATGAAAAATAAAGTAATTTGTAAATATAATTTGTAAAAAGTTTTTGCAACACTTGAAAACAAACTGGAATATTCTATATAATATATATATAGTTGCTAAACATATGTCTAGAATCAAAGATACATCAGTTAATGCGAGAGAAATTAGAAAACTTTTCCATAAAATAGCTGAAAAACAAAGTAGTCTGAAATAGGAATTGGAAATTAAACTTTATCTATTTCTTATGCTTTTTATGATGTTTAATATATTAATAATGAGAAAATGTATTTAGTTTTATTTTATTAATTAATTAACTATTTTTTTCGCTATAACTTTTTAAACTTTTATGTTTTCTCTTTACTTTTCAAATGTTTTATTTTCATTAAAATTGTATCTCTTTTCTAATTATATTCTACCTTTTACTAAACTGATGGAAGTCGATGCCGAAAATAAAATAAATATTAAAATATGAATAGGAATTGTATTTCGTATTGGTCCTTTCAATCGCTGTACAAGTAAATCCTTCGTATTCTGCATTTCGACAAAGTATTTCTAGCAATCGTGAGAAAATCAACCCACGACTTTCCACAACAAAATTTCTCCTTGTACTCAGTGCGAGTATGTGAGTGTGTGTGTGTGTGTGTGTGTGTGTGTGTGTGTGTGTGTGTGTGTGTGAGTGAGTACGAATACGAGTAAAATGCCTTGTTTAGTTTTCACCGAATTGGATTGGCGGGTTCATGACACCACGTGGGCAATAACAACAAGCACAGTGACAGTCGGAGTCACAGTCACATTTGCACACAACATTTGGTGACAAACAACAAGTTGTTGTTGATAGTTGTTAGTCGCTGTTGTTGTTGTTGTTGTTAGCTGTTGATTGCCTGCAACAAGAGGCAGACATACACCAATACGGAGTACGAGTACATGCAACAGGTTGCCATTGCTGTTGTTCCGCCAGATATCAAATTTCAACTCAGGACAGGCGACTCCACTTCAAGTGCTACTTTTGGACAGGTGGCACAGGTGGGAGGGGGGCCCGAGGGGGGAGTGGGGAGGGGGTGCTCAGGTGGGCACAAGTGTGGCTTGCACACACCGTTTGGTTGGCCAAACAGCACACAAAAATTGTTTCAAGGTTAGTTGAAATGCAAACTCGTAATTCACATGACGCGCCAGGAATTGGAAGTTTCTTCTCCGTTTTTGTTTTTCTTTTTCTTTCATTTATTTTTATTTATTTATTTATTTTTTTGAATCTGCGCTCAAAAGCGAAACTCATTTAAGCAAATAAAAGCCGAATGCGGTTTTAACTTGAAGCACGCAAACAAATTTCTGAATTTATTTTTTCTCTCTCCCTCTCCTTTCCCCTTCGGTTGCGGTTTTATACCCCGTCTACGAAAAGTTTCAATGAGAAGCTTAATCGATTGCTTGGACTATATAAGACTTAATAGAAATACAGCAAAAGAGTAGAAGAAATATATATATAAAAGAAATATATATAAGTTTATACTTTAAAGTTGTTTTATATTAGGAATTTTAATGTTAAAAGATCAGATTTGAAATGTGAACGAAAAACATGAATTTAAGTATATAGAAAGGTGCTTTATATCTAAAAATAATTATAATAATATTAATATTTATAATTATAATCATTTTTATATTAATTATTATATATATATAGGATTATTATAATCCTTATCCAAATAGTTCAAACAAATAAAATAAATAAAATGTTGACCAGGTTCTAAAACTTTAAGTTTGCTTTCATTACAAATTTAAAGACATCTTCTACTATAAATTTTATATCTCTTCCACAGGGTATCAACTAGTCGTGCAAGCTCTACTGCACAACTATGCGTACTTTGTGGTTTTCATGAAATTTTCAAGTGGATTTTCTGGCAAACAGAATGTGTGCTGCCTAAACCAGATTCTAAAGCATTCATTACAAATTTTGTTTGATTAGCTGAGCGGCAGGTAAGAGACAGGAGAAAAGAGAGATAGATAGAGAAAGAGAAAGAGGGAGACAGGTTAACCCTTTCTTGGGATTATCTGTGACTCCCAAGTAATCTGCACATTTGACACAACTCTTAAACAAAGCCAGGCGACTGTTCCCCATGAACTCTTATCGCAGCACAAGTTGAGGGAGAAGAGAGGGAGAGCTGAGGGAGTTAAGGAAGCAATCGCAGCACATATGCGCACATAGATGATGACTATCTCTGTTCAGAGTCCCTGACCTTAGGCAATGGAGCATGCCAGAGATGTGCAAAGACAATGATAAGAACTCAAGCAGCGAGTGTCTAGACTCTAGACTACAGGCTGTAGAGCGAAGACTGAAGATTGAAGATTGAACACTGAATATTATTGACTTTAAGTAAAAATTGTGCTATTTATTAAGCTTTCCTTTCCTTTCCTTTCCTTTCCTTTCCTTTCCTTTTTCTCTCCTCTCCTATTGTGTACTCCTACAGGTCCTTGTCCTTTTTACGCCTCTCATTTATTACTTTAAGAGCTCCTCTTACCTATTTCCCCTACAATTTGCCTTTTGTTTCCATCTCTCAGGGTTTTCATGCCTTGTTCCTTTATCCTATTAATAACTCCTTCAGTTCCTTCCCTTTATCCCACCTTCTATTGATTACTGCTAGAGTATCCAGCTATCTTATCGAGTACTCCCACATTCTATTCTTTGTTTCACTCTCTTATAGGTAACTCCCACAGTTTTCCTGCCTTATTCCTTTATCCTGTTATTAACTCCCACAGTTCCCACCTTCTATTGATTACTACTCGAGTTTGTCCCCTCTCTGATTGATTACGCCTACATATGATCCCTTCTCCTGTTGTGTAATGCCACAGCTTCTGTGTTTGTCTGCCTCGCCTATTGATTACTACAGCTTCTCCCAGTTTTCCTCCCTGTCACGTGCTCCTACAGTTTCCCCCCTTGAGCCGCTTATTGATTACTCCGTCCCAGTTTTTCCCCTCTCCAGGCCTTGTCCAGTTTATTGTCCCATAGCTTTTTATAGCCTTTCCTCGTTGTCTGTTTTTGTGCCGTTGCGTATTAATTACACATAAAGAAAATTTGCCATAAAAACTGTCGTTTAATAACAATTTCATTATTAATTACGCGTATTTCTGCTTAACCGCAGGGGCAAAACAATGACAATGAGACTGCAAGAGTCGAGTTCATAAAAAGGGGCAACAAAGTGAATCCTCATTATGAATACAATTTCATATACAATAATATTTTTTAAACATGCGCCTATAAAAAGAATCTATTGCAAATCATGCTCTATGACAACAAATAATATGCGAACTATAGAAAAAACTATTTGCAGTGTTTGTCTGTCTTCTTTCCTATTCAGTAATTATGTGAAATGCATTAAAAATGACTTTTCATTATATTCTCGCATATATTAAAAACAAACAAAAACAAATATTGTATATTCCCGGTGAAAACTGAAACGCTGTCCATGTACTTATGTAGCCATTTCAGCTCTCTATAAAATAGAATAAATAAAATAAAATAGATAAATAATATAAAAAAAAATTAATAGAATAAAAAAATAATAAAATACATAAAATAATTAAAATAAATAAAATAAATAAAATAAATAAAATAAATACACATAAATTAAATAAATAAAATAAATAAAATAAATCCAAATAAATAAAATAAATATAAATAAATTAAATAAATAAAATAAATCCAAATTAATACAAGTAAATTAAATAGATACAAATAAATAAAATAAATAAAATATACACAAATAAATGTAATAGATACAAATAAATTAAATAAATAAAATAGATACAAATAGATAAAAATAAATAAAATATTAAAATAAAATAAGGATAAAAAATATAATAAATAAAACTTAATTAAAATAAATAAAGTAAATATAAAAAATATAATAAAATAAATACAAATAAATACAAATAAATACAAATAAAAAAAACAAATAAATAAAATAAATACAAATAAATGAAATAAATAGAATAACAAAATTAATAAAATACATAATATAAATAAAATACATGAAATAATTAAAATAAATAAAATAAATTAAATAAATAAGATATTAAAATAAAATAAAATAAATACAAATAAATAAAATATTAAAATAAAATAAAGATAACAAAAATACAACTAAATACGAATAAATAAATTAAAATAGATAAAAAAATAAATAAATAGAATAAAAAAATTAATAAAATACATAAAATGAATAAAATACATGAAATAATTAAAATAAATAAACTAGATACAAATAAATAAAATAAATAATATAAATAAAATATTAAATATTAAAAATATTAAAAATATTAAAAAATATTAATAAATACAAATAAAAAAAGCAGATACAAATAAATAAAATATTAAAATAAAATAAAGATAACAATAATACAAATAATTAAAATAAATAAAATAAATTAAATAAATAAAATAAATAAAATAAATAAAATAAATAAAACAAATAAAATAAATAAAATATATAAAATAAATAAAATAAAGATAAAAATAAAATAAAGATAAAAATAAAAATAAAATAAAGATAAAAATAAAATAAATCCAAATAAATACAAATACACAAAATAAATACAAATAAATAAAATAAATGCAAATAAATGCAATTAAATGCAAATAAATGCAAATAAATGCAAATAAATTAAATAAATAAAATGAATACAAACAAATTAAGTAAATTACATACTTTAAATTAATAAATAAAACTAGCTAAGATATTAGAAGCTCCTTTTTTCGATCTATTGCATATTTAATACGATTTCAGTTCCCTTCAGTAAGGGTATTCCAACTTCAGCTTCCGCTGAATATTTGCTATTTTTATGAAAGGCTTACACATATTTTCAACAGCCTGTCAAACATAATTTTTCCAATTAGCTTATTAAAATAACGCTACTGCATTTCACATGAAATTACGTGTAATTATGTTTGCTTTTGAAAACAAATTAAATAATATAATTCCTTTTAATATATTCAGTATGCAAATTGTGCATGTTTGTGTGCACGTATCATGTATTATTACAATCAATATTAAATTAACATATTATATTATCATGCTTAATGGCATTTTCTTTTCATACACACACACACACACACACATATATATGTATATATATATATACATATTTTATTATACCTGAAAAAGTTGTCAATATTGTGCATTATTTTCCACGCGAATTGTTCAATTTTAAATTTGCAAACATAAATAAAGAAAATTGATGTCAAAGCCGAAGCGACTCATAACGCATCATTTGTATGCAGAGAAGCCAAACAAAACAATTGAATCAAAATATTTATAAATCATTTATAATAATAGAGTGTGCAGAGCGATAAAAAATAACTGCATAAACAATAATTTATAATAAACATATATATAAAAGCCGAAGAAACCCAGACAAATGGATAACATATCATCGAGTTTCATATATAGATATATAAGTTGTGAAACTTTGAATAGTTAGAGAATATATCTGAATAGTAATGGGAGGTAATGAATCTCAATTTGGGAATTAGACAGATAGATAGAAGAAAGTAAGTATCGAATTACTGCCGCATCCAAACTATTCTGCAGTCTGGCTCTTTTCAGATCTCAAAAAGTACCTCCAGGGCAAGAGATATCAGTCGGATAAGGATGTGATTGCCGATTTGAGGGTTAGAATTTATCCTTGTACAATAAAGGCAGCGAAAAGTTGGAGAAGCGCTGGACTGAGTGTGTGACTTTAGATGAAAACTATATTGAAGAAAACTATATCGACGAGGCCGAGGATTTATTGAGCGGTGTGTTATAGCTAAGGTCTGAGGTCAGATTTGATCGGATTAGAAGAATAGATTTCAAGCTATATTCCTAATAAAATATCATCGACTATCATACAATATATGATCAAGATATAGAATAATAGATATAGAGCTAAGACAAAACTTGTTGGACTTTTCAATCGCAATTTAGATAATGATTTGAATAGTAAAAGCATTCTTTAAGCAGGGAAATTTATGTAGACTAGAATAAAGTTATATCAGATGAAAATAAGTATAGCTCAGACATGAGATCAGATTTAATTTAATTAGAAGAATAGATTCAGACTTTATTCTAGACAAGATATCCTCGAGTATCATATATGCTATAGAGATAGAGTTTAATTAAGAGAAGGACCTGAATAGTCATGAAATTTTGTAGAGAGAGTAAATTTATCTAATTCTTCTATGCACTCTAGGGAATAAACTAATATCAGATGAAAGTAAATATAGCTAAGGTCAGGTTTAGTTTAATTAGATGAAGTCATCGAGTATTATATATGATATAGATATAGAATTAATACACAATTTGTGGCACTTTGAATCATACAAATATAGAAAATGATCTGAATAGTAATGAAATTCTATAGAAAGAGTTAATTTTAAGACTAGACACAGAATTATTATGAATTCAAGGGAATAAACTGATATTAGATGAAAGTATTAAATATGAGGTCACATTTAGTTGAAGTGGAATAATAGATTTCAAGTTTATTCTAGATAATATATCATCAAGTATATCAAATTTAGAGAATGATCTGAATAGCAATAAAAGTCTGTGGAGAGGGTAAATTGTTCTAATTCTTTTACGAAATCGAGGGCCTAAACTGATATTAGATGAAATTGAATATAGCTTAGGTATAAGTTCAGTTATGATTTCCAGTTTTATTCAATTTGTTATTTGTATTTTTTGACTGAAATCAATGAAGAGACCTCCAGTGAACAGCTTAGACTTAGCTCGTACTACGAACAAGTTGCGTATGAATCGAGTCGTTTATCTTTCAAATGAAATCTGTCAGATGTCGAACGAATGCATAGGAGTATTTATTGGTATAGCTCCCCCGGGGCACAGGCTGAAGCACAGGTCCAGTTGGCAGTTAGTTTGCTCCAAATCATGTACAAATAAATGCGCCAATAAATTTCATCATTAAAATCACTTAATTTTGATCTACGATGAAAATAATGAAAAATCGCCAATGCCAAAGCCACAGACTCAAACGAGACCTGACAAAAAAAGCAACAAAAACACACACAAAAAGCGCTAAGAAAAACTAAATAGAAAGAAGAAAAAAAATGTAGGAAAATATCTGAGAAATAAGCCAGAACCGGACCAGACGGACCAGACGTAGCTCTCTTTGGGTTGCAGTCTGCATAAATCATAAAATAAAAGACACTAAAAGCAAAAATAAATCACAAAAAGGCATGCAAACCGGGCGAACATTAGAGAAATTTTTACCTGTCCCGATCCGGTCTGGTTGAGCCTGGCTACTAACTACCAACGACCAACTACCAACTATCAGCTAAAAGCCAACATCTACCAACGGCTACCAAGTCCACAAAAACTTGGGCGAAAATTAATTGTAAAACGCGCCGCAAACACGCTCCGACTCCGACTCGGACTCCAACTCTAACTCCAACTTCGACTTCGACTCTATATATACGAGTGCATCTCTGGGTCCAGGCCATAATCTACATAATTCCCGCAGCGAAGCCACCACTGGCACCACTTGCACCACTTGCACCACTGGCATCACCTGGCACCACCTGCCACCTGCCCCGGACACCTCGAACTCTAAATATGAAAAACCCTGAAACGCATGCGTAGCCGCTGCCTTCGACTTGAGACTCTCCATTGAAATATGACGCCCAGTTTTTCTTTTCTTTTTCCATTTTCTTCCAGCTTACAAATAGATACGACTGTCTCGCCTATTTCCATGATATGTTTTCACTTCCAAGAAGTCCCATAAAGGCAATAGATTGGGAAGTTTTTTCAATTTTCCGCCAAATGAATGTGGCATCCGTGATGCATGTGAATGAGATTAGAATTTGCTTCCAATTATGAATCTCGGCTCATTTGTTCACTTTTTCCACACAACGCAAAACCATTTTCCGAATGGACTCATATTCCACGAATACGAATACGAATACATATCATTATTCACTCTAAGCACACTCACAAAGTGTTTCACAATTGAATCAAATGCTTTCTACTCGCTTTTTGAATCCTACGCTTATTCCAATAGAAATCATTCTAATTTATATTCTATAACACTAGAATCGGATTTTTAGTCTTTAGTTAATAAGTAATCCTACTTTTAATTTAACCTTTATGCATGTCAAACATTAATCGCATTTACACATTTTCCTGGACTAAGCATTAATTTAAAACTTGAAAGAAAATATTAGAAAAATACCTTGAGCAATATTTAAATAAAAAAAATATTTATCTTTAATTTAAAGGATCTTATTGATACTTTTATCAATTAAAAAGTTCTATAGTTTTTATATAAAATTTGTTTAAAAATGAATTAAAGTTGATTGACTTGAAAATAGATTTTAGATTTTAAATTGTTTAATTTCAAATTTCAGCCAAATTTTATGAATTTTTCAACTTTATTTTAAAATTATTTTATGAAAATATTATTTATTATATTTATTTTTTAAAATTTATAATCGACTGATATTTATTGCTGATATTATTTTTATTTTTTATTTTTAATTAACCTAAAAATATATTTAAAACTAAAAATATCTCTTTTTCAGACAGGAAATGCTTTTAGACTTTATAGACCTATGGATACTCACAAAAAGAAGAAACAGATGCTATGATATATATGAATAGATATAATTTATATACTTGTATATATCTATTACCTTTTCAATTAAAGACATGCACTTAATTCTGACTACATATGTTTATTTTCTGTAGATATAAAATATCATTCTATCATCTATCATCCGCCTTATGGGAAACTTAGTTTGTGCCGACTCTAATATAGCTACACTTTAAGCTATATCTTTCAATTTTGTTGGTACAACAAATACATAAAATAAGCCATGAAATTTTCATACTAAAAAGGACCCATAAACAAACTTATAAATAATCTACTTGAGTTTGTTGGAAATATTTCCTTTAAGAACAATTAATCTGTTGCTTTTTCTATGATAAATACCCTTAATATCTTTAATACTCCTAAATGTTTTAAAACCTTTAAATTCCTTAAAAAATTATATGTCTTTATTATGTTTAATATCTTTTATATCTTTAATATCTTTTATATCTTTTATATCTTTAATATCTTTTATATCTTTTATATTTTTAATACCTTCAACGATTTATTATTCTTATTCTCAATAAAAGGTTTCTAGAAGCTTATCCAGCAACGTCTATAACTTCTTGTAAATGATATACTGATACAATATATCGGATCATCATTGAATGCACCCTTAAAAAGTTCAGTTAAATATTAATCTAAATATTAAATATAACATAAATAAATACACTCAAACAGCTCGCAAGTTGAGATAAATTCCAGCGATATCAAAGAGTTCTGCCACGTTTAAATCAAAGTACAGTTGCCACCGATATTGTTAGCTGCTTCTTTGTAGACTCACAGAGCGTAGAGAGTACCATCAAAAGCAGTTGCGAAATGGTTAAGTCTCTAAGTTACGCAGATTGGGGTCTAAACATGGTAAATTTACCATCTTATGGCCCTGGAGACTTGAGACCGGAGACTGGGCACTGAGCAGTGACTACTGTGTTATCCCAATCCCGATTGGTGAATCTACCACCCGTTGAGGATTGGCAAAAAGAAAGAGAAGAACCGACAACTGCTTCATCTTTTTGGCCTAAACTGCTGCTGGCCTGCTGCCAGCGAATAGTGGCAAATGTAATTTAATAAATTAATTACATCAATTAGTTGCCGCATTTTTATTGAAAGTGTTGTAAATATTTTGCTAGTCGCATCTGCGTATCAAGTGGCCGCAATTTCAATTGAATTTATAGCACATTTCTCATATCCAACGATGGGTTACGATCCGATTCGTACCTCCGTTTATCCCGGCATGAGTCTTAAACGTACTCCCCGGGGGCGTTCCCAGTGCTAAAAACATATTGCAAATTTATGCAGTTAACATAATTGATTTCTCGCATATACAGATGCATTTCTGGGGTGTGTTCAACAAATGCTGTAAATTAGATTAGAAAAAGAATTGGAAAACTATTGAACCCAGAGGAAACTGAGACTTGATAACATGAAGAAGAAGTTAAGCCATAGAAGCAAAGTGACCAGGGGGAACCTCTAGGAGACAGCCAAAACGTGTACTCTATATCTATATCGAAAGCTATATCAAAGGATTCGCTTTAAAAGGTATACTGGGAAGCAAATGATGAGCCAAAATCTAGACTAGGGTCTCTTTATCTTTGTCGATGGTATCAATTCAAAATGTATCTTAGGAAGTAAGGGAAGATCAGGGAGAACCTCTAGGGCAGAGATCCTCTTAATCTATATCGATAGATATATCGATAGTATCAATTTGAAAAGTATATAAGGAAGTAAAAGATGATTTAGGAGAACCTCTAGGAGGGAACCAATATACATATTAGAATGTGTTTGTCTCTACGGATATGGATAGTATCAATTAGGAACTAAAGGATTGGGGAGAGCCTTCAAAAGGCAGATAATAAGGAGTCCTACATTGTACCTTCGAGTATTTATATATCTTTATCGATAGATATATCGATAGTATCAATTTGAAAAGTATATAAGGAAGTTAAAGATGTCTTAGGAGAACCTTTAGGAGGGAACCAATATACATATTAGAATGTGTTTGTCTCTACGGATATGGATAGTATCAATTAGGAACTAAAGGATTGGGGAGAGCCTCCAAAAGGCAGATAATAAGGAGTCCTACATTGTACCTTCGAGTATTTATATATCTTTATCGATAGATATATCGATAGTATCAATTTGAAAAGTATATAAGGAAGTTAAAGATGTCTTAGGAGAACCTTTAGGAGGGAACCAATATACATATTAGAATGTGTTTGTCTCTACGGATATGGATAGTATCAATTAGGAACTAAAGGATTGGGGAGAGCCTCCAAAAGGCAGATAATAAGGAGTCCTACATTGTACCTTCGAGTATTTATATATCTTTATCGATAGATATATCGATAGTATCAATTTGAAAAGTATATAAGGAAGTTAAAGATGTCTTAGGAGAACCTTTAGGAGGGAACCAATATACATATTAGAATGTGTTTGTCTCTACGGATATGGATAGTATCAATTAGGAACTAAAGGGATTGGGGAGAGCCTCCAAAAGGCAGATAATAAGGAGTCCTACATTGTACCTTCGAGTATTTATATATCTTTATCGATAGCATCGAATTCGAAGTTAAGGAATGTCAGGGATAAGCTCTAGGAGGCAGAATGTAGACTAGAGTCTCTTTGTATACATCGATAGCTATTTCGATAGTATCAATTCGAAAGGTATATCAGAAAGTAAAAGACTGACCAGGCAGAATTTATAGCAGAGAGAGACTGTATATCATTATTGATAGCACTATCGATAGTACAAATTCTATTAATTCGAAAGTTATATATAGAAGTTAGAAAACATTAGGGACAACTTCAAGGAGGCAGCCAGAATGTAGACAAGAGCCTCTATATCCATATCGATAGCTATATCGATAGTATAGATGTATTAGGAAGTAAACGATGTTTACAAGGCATTCAAAATGTACATCTATCTCGATAGTATCAATTCAAAAGATATATCAGAAAGTAAACGATGATCAGGGATAACCTCTAGGATGGAGTCAAATGGCTACTAAAGTATTTATATCTTAATCGATAGCACTATCGATACTATCAATTCGAAAGGTTTGGCTATATATTACATAGTTAATATCATGAATTTTTATACACCTATTTATCACTTGCACTTGTGGGTTCGTTATGCAGTAAATTGTAAGTTTATTTCCATTACAAATTGTCCAGCAACAAAGCCAACTTCAGTAGTCGTAACCCCCAATCTTTGCCGTCGTCTCCCCCATGTCAGATGGGGCTAATTTATAGTGTTACAATGTACGTGACTAAACTACAAGTGGCACCACAATTCCTCCTGTATATTCCAATCTATTGATTGACCAAAACACCAAAAACTGCTCCCAAACGACACGTGGGCAACAAGCCAAAAAAATCCAAAGAAAAAAATAAACAGAAAAAAGCGTCAATAAAATGTTAGAACATCAACTGCATATTGATGACAACTGACGAAGCCAACGATGACGACCACTTGGATGTGGAGCATGCATTGTAATACCCTCTGGACATACCAAATACCTTAAAGGGGTAGCACTAACTTGGCCAAAAGGATGGGAAAGAAAAAGGGGTAACTATGAGAAGTTCGAGAGTCTCAAATGTGACTCTTATCAGAGGCCGAAAATGTTTGTCAAAAGATAAAGCTGATAAATATCGGTTCAATTATAATAAATATGTAATCTATATACTCTAAAGACTTTCCAAAGATTGAAGAATAGTTAAAGATATTGATAAGTATATGTTAAGATAGTAAAGATACTGCATTAACTGGCGGATAAGGGGATCTCTCACATTCAATCCCTTCGATTATTTGTAATCCGATTTTTCCACTCTCTTTTGCCCTAGGATAAAAGTGAATGTTCCTGATGAAGAGTATATCTTTATCATATGTATATCATAGTATATATCATAGTATACCCTGTAAAAAATCTAACTACGCCACTGTCAAATCATGAAAGCATCTTCTGCCTGCAGCTTGAAGCGTGTTTATCCGCCTGAGAATACTTGTCTATATCTTAAACTATCTTCGTCTTAAACTGTTTACAGGGTATATTCAAGTCGAGTATGCCCCGAGTTGGGGTATTCTTATACGTTTGCTTTTGGATTTGGGTTATGAGCGAAGCATCGCTCAACTGCAAATGCGAATGCAACAATTCAGTTGGGGTTTGTTTTTGGGGTCAATGTCAATTTTGTTTTGCTGGCTGGGAGGTCGTACCAGGGCCTCCCCCCTCAGTGCTCTGCCCCTTGCCGCCAGCTCCCGTTTAGCACGCGTTTGGCATCTTAAGCAGCTGCAGTGGACATGGACTCATATAAAACGCAGCGCCGTCTCCAAGCCAGTCAGTCAGTTACAACAATGAAAGTCAGTTCAGTGGTTATCGTGGCGCTCCTCTCTGTGCTCAGCCTGGCGGAGGCGGATGTGCAGCAGCGGCGTCGCTATCAGCCCCAGCAGCGGCTGCAGCGGCAACAGCAGCAACAGCAGGCGGGTTATGACTACAAGCCAGCGCGTCTGGAGCAGATTGCACAGCCGGCAATCAACTATGGAGCACCACAACCGCAGCAATTGTATAGAGCACCAGAACCGATACCAGCTCCAGCCGCCGCACCAGCACCGGCACAAGCACCAGCACCCGCTGCGGCTCCTGCACGTCTTTTGGCTAAACCCGCACGTTTGGTGGCCAATAGCGAGGCAGAGGAGGATATCGATGATGCCGCCGAGGAGGTGGAGGTGCCCAAAGCAGCAGCAGCACCACCCCAAGCTCCAGTTCTACCAGTTGCCCCACCACTGCCTCCCGCTGGCCTTGCGCCCGTCCAGCCCCCATCCATTGTTTATTATCCTGCCGGCGCAGTGAGCTTTGTGCAGCCAACGACGTTCGCCAAGTTGATAACAGCGCCGCAGCCAGCCGTTGCTCCTGCCACCTACCTAGCCACGCCCCAATATTATTCCGCCTACTTTGGATAGGCTCCTGTTATCCTGTTGCGCACAAAACTGCACAGAACTTTTTTGTTGTTTTTGTTTTCTTATTGAATAAATCCCTCACAATCCAAACGCATGCATCAATTAATCCCGCCCTGATTTTAACTAAAGCAACATCCTGCGGAAGGTTCTAATTAGCCAATTTCAGGAATTATATATGCTATATATACTCGTGTATATATATATGCTTTATACACATGCTCTATACATAACTTCAACCTTATCCTGCTTCTTCATATCCAAACTGAAATTTGTTCCTTCAATTCCTTTTCAAACTATTTTGAATCTTTTCACCATTTCTGACAGATAATTAATATAGTTCAGATTTATATATATGATACAGTATTGAGATATATATAGTATTCTTATATATGAATGTTATGTAGATTATATAGATTCAACACAGATCACCTAAGAACCAAATACATATCTCTCTATAAGTTTGAGATGCTTGTACAAAAATTCAAATATTTTATGCCTTTTTTTATACAAATCCGTTTCCCAATTCACAACTTTTACTATATATATTATATATAAGTATAAATCCAGCGACTTACCCAATTTCCGACTCTATTTATAGCCCAAGGTAAAACTTCTCCAGAACTCTGTAAAAATAAGAATTTGACACATATTTTAGCGATTTGTTTGGGAGAAAAAAGAGAAGAAAAAGGAAATTGCTAAATGTAAAGACTAGTCGTAATACCAATAATCTGGGATTAATCAGTTGTGTTAGTAAAGAGTTTAATTTGATTGCATTTCTCGTTATTTTTAATCGACTCAATCATAGTGCAAAGTACCAGTACCAGAACAGAAGAGGAGTAGAGTCGTAGAGTCGTAGAGCTGTGATTAAGCTGCAACAGGCAGCTGCCCCCTGCTTCATCATGGCAGATGAGTTGAGATTGAGTCCCCTTGGACTCTGGCTATATATGTATATATATGAATAGTAGACATAAAATGGTAGGCAATACCAAAAGCCTAACGAGCATTTGTCGATGGAGAAGAAGATGCGAACGAGACACAAGGCTTCACAGTCTGACAATGAGTGAGCAAAGATAATCTATTATGACCGTAACAAGAAATAAATCCCAACTCGGTAATCCATCATTTTACGACTTGGCAATCAAAATAAGGAGTTTAGCTAAGTCAGTAAAGGAGTCAGGGATGAAGTTGGTAGCCAATCAACGGCCAACGGCCAACAAAGTTGGTTAACTAAACATCGCAGTTTAGAGATGGTTAAGCTTGAAATTCTCTTCAAGTAAAAGATACTTCATAAAGAATAGTAAAACTTTAAGATCTACTCAAACTGATAAGTAACTATATATATGTATATATTCTGCATACTTAAGATTCATTATTAAGACATAAATCGTTGCTCATTTCCATTCATTTGCTTTGAACATTTGGTGCGTGACTTGGTTCGTGTCACGCAGCCATCTCTATGTGAGACTAACGAACAAGTCGAAAGTCATGTTTAACGTAAAGCAGAACTAGAAGCGGACTGCTCAGATTGAGCCTGAGTTGTGATCAGGAAACATGCATTTTCGACATGCTGCATACACATTCAGGCCAAATCAGCGGGCGGGTTGGTGCAGACAAAAATTCAAAGCTCAATTTACGGCAGCCTGACGACTCGGACAAGTGGCAGCTTTGGGCCATTTTAGAGCCCAACCGCTGACGGCTTACTGCCAGCCAGCCATACAGCCATACAGCCAGTCAGCCAGCCAGCCATATAGCCATACAGCCTACCTGAATGCCTGACTGCCTGAATGCCTGACTGGCTCAGTGCCTGCCTGGCTGTCTGGCTGGCCGACTAAATAGTTGCCAATAATCCGTGTCCAAATTGATCGGGTTGCCGTTTATGGTAATGGACGAACTTAGATACCAAAATGTTGGCCGTTGGTCACTGGCGAATGCTTCATTACCGATGCACAAACTTGGGCGTGCGTCTCAAATGATTTGCAACGGTTTTCAGGCAACATTTTGCATTATTATTGCTTCATTTTGTACTCCTGCTGCAACAGCAGCCATGAAGAATGCTGTCAATTAGCGTAAGAGAGGAGCAACTGTGGTAGCTATTCTTTAGATTGAGCAATGCCTTTTGATGATGAGTTTTTACCTCTTGGCTTACCATGGAAATGGAAATGAAAATTGTAATAGTAATGGTAATGGTAATGGTAGTGGAAATGGAAGTAGAAGTTAACAACGACGGTGGGGGGTAAATTGTTTAAATACAGGAAACCCAAGCAGTGACAGCTGCCCCGCCCTTAACTCTGAGCCGCACAGTTGCTGCATAGTAATCCCATTTGGAACTGCTCATACATTTTCAAAATCGCATTTAAAGGTGAAGGTGCAACAGTTGGTGGGCATATCTGGTTCACTGCTTCTTGGAGCCATGCCAAGAGAGCTTAGCAAAACGTTGGCAAATTAAAAAGAAATATGGGTTAGAAAGAAATACATGGACCCAATCATGGCAAAGTCAACATGTGGGCGACATACTCGTATACGAGTACTTTAAGCTACGGGTAAGTAAAAAAAACCAACGGCAACTTTAATATTAGCCAGTTTATGCAGTGCGCAGTATCAGTTACAAAAATCAGTCAAGGGTGTGTGCCTTAGTTTGTGTGTGTGTGTGCTTTGTGGGCGTTTGTTTTTGTATTGGAGAAAATGTATTTTAAACGTCAGCACAAGAGAAAATGAAAAATAAGCAGCTATAGTGCCAGCATCAAATTAAAAAATAACACAAACCCCAAGCAAAAAGACCACTAACAACAACAGCCAATTCAATTACTAAAAATGCTAGTTACCCTCTCAATAACATTCCTGACGTCACCGTGTTATTTACCATTCAATATATACAATATTACAATATATAAATCTTAGCTTTACCACATTTACTTAATTTGAAATGCGCGGCTAATCTAACTCAATCGTTTACAATAATTTAATTTGAAATACGCGCCCAACGTTCGCTTATCAACACTAAATGGACGCCATTAACTTTTTCTGCTGATCTGGCAGCACTATTTTCTAACTCGTCTACAGGTGAAGTCGTGACGTCACGTATGCTTAAATTAGAATGAAGCTCTAACATATAATTTAAGCCTTTGAACAAATGCTTTGTAATATTTACATTTATGTTATGTTCACGTGTTATACATAAACGATTTTATATATACTTTAATCACAAACAAAGTCCAAATAAACTTTCTCCATCTCTCTAACACCCTTTCTATATAACCTTATTAGATTCTTGGTCCATGGCACAGCTGTGGAAACGGGCACATCAACAAACTCGTCGACAACAACAACCACCTGCAAGACTATCTATCTTAAGCGCGCCTCGAAGAGAAAAAGAAGGCGACGCATTGAAAACAATCCAGAAACTACTTGTTGACAAAGCAGGCAGCAGGCAGTAGGCAGTAGGCAGCTACCTGTACATTCGTGTTAAGCGCCGTTTGCATATTCCGTGTATACACACGCACGCGTAAAACGCAACACGTCAGCAGTCGTCGACTTTTGGTCAATACGTAAGTTAAAATTGTTTACATTCATGTCATCCAATATAACTAATTACAAAATTTAAACTTCAATTATAATTTAGAAAATGCGTCAGCTTAAGGGAAAAGTTAAGGAAACGCGCAAACAAAAAAAAGAGCGCAAATTGGAAAACACACAGATTCAGGCAAAAATGGGAACTATTGTGTTTCCGGCGCTAGGCGTCATTGCCATGATGGTAAGTAGTGCGAAATATGTATGTATGTGTGCAATCTTACCAATTTGTATACCAATTATATTTAACAGATAGTGGCGTTTGTGTACCTAAAGACGAGACCTGCAGTGTTGGCCTGAAAAATGCAATTAAAAGGAAACTATAGTAGTTTAAGATAGGAAAGATATCGAAGAATTTAATATGTACTTGAATTCGTGTATAATGTTATCTATATAACCACCTCAATGTCAATTGTGCAATTTATTTATCAATGTTGTTTAATGTTGCATTATATATGTTGTTAATAAACGCGTTAATTTAACTCTCTACAATGCATAATTAGCTTCTTATTATACAGTGTTGCGAAACGGAAAATCTTATTGAAGTGTTGCACAGGCGTTGAAATGGCAGGCCGCGGTTCGCGCGCATTTAAATAATTTAGCATAGTTGAAAGCTTATGCTATATACATATATATATTTAGCTAATAAATAAAAACACACACACTGTCAAGCCCACACTGACAGCAGCAACTAACAAGTTTTTATTTTTGGCTATTTTAAATTTTGCTTTGATCATTTTCATGACATTTTTATACGTAGTTCGTTCGTCGCGTTGACTAAAACCTGCCCTTAGCATTTTTTTAAAAATATAATAATTTAGATAAAAATCAAACAAATTAATTGTGTTTTTTTTTAAATAAATCCAATCCAACGCGACAATAACTATTTTGACCACCTAACAAAATTCAAAAGTGAACTTAAGCCCCTGCAGTTATTGTGCCTATACACGGGATTAGATAATACAAGAATACAGGAACAACAAAAAGAAGAGATAAAGAAAACGTAGTGTGCCAGCTGTTTTCGGTCTGCTCTCAGTCACTCTCTCACACACGCACACATACACACACGAACAAACGTTTGTCTCAGGCAAACGGCACTCGTCTAGCTTTAACTTTTCGTTCAACGCAGTTGTTTGGTTCTCACACTGGCGCGTGCGGGTGAAAAAAGTGATATCTGGACAATGTTAAAATTTTTGGTAAGTATCGTGCAAGGCAAGTGAAAGTTTATGAAATTCACCGCTTCACGGCTGCAGCGAGCGCGACAAGTGTCAAGGGCAGCGACAAAACGCAATACTTTGTTCTTTTTACGGCGATGACTTATTGACGCACTCTTTGTTGCCTCTGCCGCGGTCGCTGCCTCTGTTACTGCTGTTGCCGCACCATTGGCTGTCATACGACAAAGAAATGGCAACGACTCTTTTTGCAAATCATAAGCAAACTTGAGAGAAATTTGTATCTCTTTTAATATTATTATATAAAATGCCAATATTTAAATGCTATTTGGATACTGACTGCATGTATCTGTTTTGGTATTCTTGCCGTTATACAAAATGCAGATACATACGTATAAGTATGTGTGGCTGTACATGTACAAGGAGCATTGCTCCTGAAGATCCATCTCCGTTATTTACAGTCCAAAGTCTACAATTTATTTTTTACCTTGTGAAACTTATCGATCAAAAATTTACTCAGTATACAGTCTGAAAAATATGTGTATGTATGTATATGCATGTATATGTATGTACATATAAAGTTAACAGGAATCTGACTATTGAATCAAAGCTTACCTTTTTACATGAACAGAAATTGTAGTGAAAAGTTTGTACGTTTGAAATCACACACATCTCAGGTATACATTTCATAGCTTGTACAATTTAAATTTGTTCAAGACATTAAGATCCCCCTCATACATCACAAATTTTTCGAAAAAATAAACTAAATAGACTGAAATTTTTTAATAACTACCATGAAACTGCTTGGAGTCGCTGTACATGCATTGAAACGAGCTCAATCCTCGTGCGCCAGTGGGTGCCATCAGCAGTGCGATACGTTGCCGCCGTGTCCGCCTAAGCCTTTATGGACAGGCGGGCGCGTAATGTTTTTTTCATTGGTCAGAGTCGCTTTATAATTTTAAAATTCTCAGTTATAACTCTAATTAATAATTTAACCTTCTTCATTGCAGTTGACTTTTGGGGCCGGAGTTTACACGGGCATTTACGTATCGCAGAATTATGAGGTAAGAAATGAATCTAATACATTTAAGAAGGATTTTGCTAATTGTATGGTTATTCATTGCAGGTGCCTCGTGTAGATGACCCTCCAAAATTGGTGGAACGATTGAACCAAAAGATCCGCGAGCTTATTGACGGGGATAAGAAAAAGTAACGCCCAATCCTGGAACTACTCCCTCATATTCATCAAATCTAGACCAGGCAGTTTTACTTTACTAACCCAATGTAATTTGGTCCTAAAGCCACGCACGCTAAAAATTACCAATAAATCTTTTGACAAAATTTTTAATACAATGACTGCTTTTAGACGGGCACAAGACGAAGCCAAACACGTTAACGATGAAAAGAACATTTGGATTCAAGAACTCTATATGTATATCCACTTGGCTAATTAAACTAACAACCCGGCACCGTTTAGAGCAGGAAACCAAACATTAGCACTCATGATTAAAACCAAATTAATAGTTGTTTAACTATACACATAATATTGTTTAATAAATACTAAGCCCGTACTATTTTTTTTATTTTCACTATTCGCAGAACGGCAGTCGAACAAATGGTGCACGACTTCAAGAAGGAAGCTAAGAAAATGTTAGATGATTAAATGGCAACGTGTAAAGAAAAACAATATTATAATTTAGTTCTTCCGTGTTATTTTTTGTCTATAACTCAATAAATCAAAATTAAACATACAATTTACAGTCTATACGAACGAAACACCACCACCATAAAATTCTAAACGCGTCTGCGGCTGCACAAAAGCAAGCCAGTCCGAGGCATGCGTGGGTAATAGACCCATACTATGACATTTATATAAAGCCAGAGCAACATTGGCCAGATTACCTAGTACATAGACGACGCGCTGACCCGTGCCCTGTGCGCCATCAGCCATTTTTGAGGTCACTTGAGTTGTAAATATAGCCTTAATCGGACGTATCAGCATCATGCCCACCATCATAATCGGAAAAATGGATATTGAATTACCGGACATGTACATGATGAATAGATTCATGGGTATCTGGAACCGAATACAAAGGTTATATTAGTTACTCCAATTACCAAGTACCATCTACATACCTGCTTCAGGGGTCCCAGGGCCAAATCCCAGGACTTCTTAATGACCAAACGCTGATCACGCACGACTTCATGTTGATTTACCAAAGCCGACGGGTTGAACCCGGGCGGCGAGGGTATATCTGAGTTTTTGGTGCTGCACAAGAAGAAAATAATCAATCAATTGTAAAGGTAAATGCAATTCGTACTCTTACTTGACATTAAAGTCCAGCGCCCACTTGGATCTCTTGGAGTGTTGCTTGCCCGACATTTTGGTGGTATTTTTGGTCTAGTTTTATATTAATTTAATTGAATAATTGCGTATAAATTGGCACTTGAAGCAGAAAATAATTTTTGTTATCGTTATCGACAACAGCAACCCTGGAAATGCACTGAGCGTAGAGTCAACACATTATTGAAAAAAAAACTTTCCAAACAGTGTTGCATTGACGTAAAATTCTCGATAACAATCACATGAACTCAAGTAAAAATTAAATATATATTTATCGGAAGTTATTATTGCTGTTGTTGTAATTTATATAGATTTAAATTAGCGTTTTATTGGCATTACTTAGCGTCATTTAGCTGATAGGAAATCCAATCAAGTCCATCCAAAATACCATCACTGTAGTCTGGACACGTGGCACTGATATGCCAGTTGCGGTCTCTCAGTTTGTCTAAGCCAAGCTTATCGCTCATTTCAGACACTTTCATTGAATTTGGGTGATGCTGGATGAAACAAATGAGACAAAAAAATATATATTAATACTATACTATTGCATATATTTTGTCTAGAACAAATCCGTTTATTAAAAAGGGAAGTAAAACATATTTTATGTTTCGTACCTGTTTATTAGCGAGTACTAATAAAACTGCATCTCGAAGCTCATCCTCTGCCAGTATATGCATCAATTCGTCTCTCGCTTCAAGGATATGTTCTCTGTCATTGCTATCAACGACAAATATAAGACCCTTAGTGTTCTGGATAAGTTTGCTCCACAATGGAATAACTTTATCATGACCGCCTACATCCCATACAGTAATGCTTAAATTCCGATATTCAATACTCTCTACATTAAAACCTAAGCATATGCAAAGTACCAATATTATTTCTTAATTTCTTTCCCTTGATTTTTTATGGTAAGATTTTTCTTGTTCTACTCACCAACAGTAGGTATAGAAATGGCACTATCTTCCAATTTTAGTGTATTAAAAATTTGTGTCTTTCCTGCGTTCTCTAAACCGAACATCAATATTATTAATTCCATTTTATTCCAACTTTTTAATGGATTTGTAGCTATATTTCCCATGTTTCTGGTCTTCTTTCTGATTTGGTTATAGTACATTATAGTACCGAGGCGTATGGCGATCGGCTGAGAACTCAGAACTCAAACTCCTCAATCTACCTCAGCCTACTTTAATTCAAATTACTAAAAACTAAAAATTATATTATTTATAAGTGAATCACTGCTAAAGAATACGCATTGCTTGATTTGGGTTAGCTATGATTCTACAGCTGACGTGTTCCATAAACGATGAATAAAATGCATATATTTGGATGACGAAAACTGCCGTTCATATTCATTTATTCATAGTGGTGAAAATAGTTCATTGTGTAATCGAAGTTAAATATCCGATTTAACATCTCTACAGCTGAAAGTTTGTTTTGAGATCACAAAAACTAAACAAAGGTGAACTCATCTATTGACAGATAGTTGTGAACCAGCTTTATAAAGGATACGTTACAAATGTAATACGTAGCAAAATGTAATATAAAGTTTTACAAATAGTATAAGATTGGTAATCAACAACAAGATCCAGATATATACTTATCCTTGATCACAAAGCACACCAAAATGGGCTCATTATCATGCATGCAACCCACGAGCTGATTAATTAATTGAAAATTCCGAGTTGTTTCTCAATTTGTCATAATTAGAAACATGGGGAAGTCCAAGTAGAGCACTGCTCGAAGCGTGTGGGCTTGTTTATGTAATTGTACATTAGGTGGTTTATCTCTCGTTGTGACTCGACAGCATCAGTCTTCATTTGGGCGAATGTTAATTAAGCTTCTTTTTATATAGTAAAGAGTACGTTTGTACAGCTTGAAGTATACATAAGTCTGAGACACTGCAGATATTCACCAGTTATCGTTGAGAAACATAGATTAGATTTGCACTTATCGCTTGCTCGTGTATCAAAAGTGATTCAAGTTTTGTTTATTTAAATTTTATTTAGAGTTACCTTTATATAAATAGTACGTTCCGTTTTTATGTAGTTTTCTTTTTTATGAATGTGTGTTATAGTTCTCTGTATTTATGCCAAGCGATGGACACATAAAAAAATTAAAAAAAAGTTGGGTTTTTTTTTGTATTTTTAAAGAGCAATTACAATTACAGTTTTGTTTTTCTCATTATTATTACTTTTATATTTATAAAATTAAAAAGAAATATATATTGATGAGGGGAGGGGGTAGGGCAAAAATAACTTAAAAAAGACAATTTGTGTTCTCTTTTTACTCATTTTTGCATTTAAACATCCAATAATTATATATATATATATATAAATTTAAATTAAATCATAGCGTTCTTTTTATATGCTGATGCTGCTTTGAAAAGTTGTGTTGTGTGGTGTATTGTTGTTTGCGTTTCTTAAACAAATTTCAATTATGCGCGGCGGCTTAGGCTTAGCGTGTTATGGAAATGCCTAGTAGAACCCTCAGTTCGCTCTTTTAATTGATGTTAATGTTGTTGCTTATTATTTCCCACATAAATGATGCCGATATATCTGTAGTTTTTCTTGATGTAGATGTTGATGTTCTTGTTTCTGCTATAGTTTTTCTTGTTGTTGATTTTCATATAGGGGTTTTCTGCTTTGCTTTTAAAATCAAAGTTAAGTGTTTAATAATTTTGTTGTTGTTGTTGCTGCAGTTGTTGTTGTTGTTTTAGTTTATTTAGCGGTTAGCATTCTTTAACTGATTGGACAACCAATCAAGTCCCTCATAGAGTCCATCGCCGCTGGTTGCACACGTCGCCTGTATATACCAGTTGCGGTTTCTGAGTGAGTGTAAACCAAGCTTATCGGTAATTTCAGCCGCATTCATTGCATTTGGCAGATCCTGAAATGAATTGAACGAGAGAAAACATAATTATAGTAATCGTAGAGTATAGGATAGTAAAGGAACACGTGATTTTCTTTCTTTTCTATTTATTAATGAGAGTGCATTATGTAGGCGCTGCCTTATCTCTTAAAATACCTTTTGTTATTATCAGTACACACACAACGTTTTGGCACATGTGTACAACAAAGCGTAGACTGTGATACGCTTTCAATATTAAATGCTAATACAAATATTAAATACACTTAATACAATACAAAAAAAACCTATAAACCTTTTCCCGTTTATTGCCTTTCATAGCTAATTACGTTTCAAAACAATGCGTCCTATTTAATAGGTTTTTGCTTTACACTTTTTCTTACTATATATTGTTGCAATGAATTCCAGTTTCAAAGATATGCTAAATTTAATTACAATTGAAATCGTCTTAAAACATGACACGTAACATAACGTTTTTTATATGCTATTTACACTCTGATATGCAGGCATTCTTTATCTCTTTCGTTCGCATTCCCTTACTCTCTCTCTTTCTCTCTCTATCTTACTTTGTGACTCTAACTCTCTCTCACTTTGTTCTCTTTCTCCCTTACTCTGAATGTTACACCCAAAAGCATAAGTAGATTGCGATGATCGCAGCCAGATTTTTGTTAATGTTGATACAACATATTTATTAATAACAAATTTTGAGAAAGTGCTAACTAACAACTTTTAGTATATAATATAATGAAATGTTAAAATGGATGGCATAGAATATTTGTCATACCTGTTTGTTGGCGAATATTAGTAAGACTGCATCTCTAAGTTCATCCTCGGCCAGCATGCGCATCAATTCCTCTCTCGCCTCACCGATACGCTCTCTGTCGTTGCTGTCAACGACGAAGATAAGACCCTGAAGAAGTATAAGAAGGAAAATATGTTAATTAAATCGAAGTTGGAGCTAAGATCTAAATTGGGGTCAATGTGATAAACATCAGTCCCGTCTTGAAACAAAAATAAACTTTGAATAATCATAAGAATTCATTACAAGTTATTAACATCATCTGGAATTGGGTAGTTACACTTTGATGTTTGTTACTTAACGTACTTGTGTATTCTGGAAGTAATGCCTCCACAATGGACGAATTTTGTCTTGGCCGCCCACATCCCACACTGTAAAGCTAATATTCTTGTATTCTACAGTCTCCACATTGAAACCTGTAGACGAAAGATAAATGCATAAAGGTTAGAGTTATATTTTAATATTTGTAGATTCAGTTGTGTAACTTACCAATAGTAGGTATCGTTGTAACAATTTCGCCTAATTTGAGTTTGTACAGAATTGTGGTTTTACCAGCAGCATCTAATCCGACCATCAATATTCTCATTTCCTTTTTACCGAAGAGGCCTTTAAATAGATTCGCAAATACATTTCCCATGTTGCTGGTGGCTTTTACTGCTTCTTGTCTTTTTCAATGTGGATGGGGACTGTTTATTTAAATGTAACTCTACTGCTTCTTTTTGCTATGCTGGAATTATAAACAAGTTCAAATCCGAGTTGCAACTGCTGTTAATATGCAACTCTTTATGGATTTGTGTGGCTGCGACGTGAAGAAACTGCAATGAACAAAAGAAAATAAAAAAAAACGCAAAATTAGTTATGGCTAAGGTGATTCAATCTAAGGATAACTGCTGACGCCCATAAAGAAAAAACAGCTGCCATAGACTTACAAGCAATCAACTGACTTATGAATAATATTAGTACTGACGTTTTATAAAAAGATTGTTTTGATCTCGCTGATTAAATGCACCAGAGTTTTAATTAGTTTGTATGTATCCGGAACTCATCCAAGATGTTCCTTCGTGTACGAGCGAAATTTACTCAATGAAGATATTTTTCTTCTATCTGACATTAAATGCAACACAGCATAACATTGTCTATACGTGGACTTTCAACAAAGCTTTGATTAAGCTGACGTGTTCAATAAGCCATTAGTAAGCCGGAACGATTAAAAAAAATGATGAAAACTTCCAGTATTGTTAGTAAATGTTTACTAAATATGACCAAGAAAATCACTTCAAGCGAGCAAGAGAAGCAGGCAGGTAACAAAGAACTTTTCAAAAAGTTCATTGACAATCGCAAGTTCAAAAAGTCACCGTCTAGTCCAAATAGAAACAAAGAGAAAACCAACCGTTGTAAGCTAATTGTCAAAAAAAAAACAACTTTAACTTGGCTTTTTTTTAATTCGTCGTTGTCGGTGCTCCACTGACGCTGACGTCGCAGCTACTGATAAGATATTGATTTTTTTTAATGGTGTTTGCGGCGTCGACTGTGCGATTCAAAGAGAACGTGTTTCTACAGAGCATATTAATGATTAAGGTAAATATATGAGAGAATTTTGCGATTTATCAGTTTAAATGCTAAAAAGGATGACTCGACCACAACCTAGCGTCATGGTGAGTCACAGCAGCGGCAAAGTTAAAGTAAAAAACATCGGCTTAACAACTAGTGTATGCGTGCCTATGTGTGTAAAAAAAAGAACAAGAAAAGACACGCACACATCAACAACAAATGCGTTCAATGTGCAATTCAACTGAAAGTTTAATTAATTTTGTATGGGAAGTGGCGAGAAGTCGACTCAACACCACGAAAAACCAACAATCAGGCAGCTCCGAAGTCTTGGTGTTGCTGATCAAAATTATTGCGTATATTCAATTAAAGCACGCTTTGAAAACTTTCACTTAAAAATAATTAATGCTTTAGATTGAAATGGCTAAAGGACAAACAAACAGGAAAATAATTATAACAATAATTATGTGTAAGAAAATAAAAACTACACGTAGCAAATTTCATATGCCGCAGCAGCAACACCCTGCACGCTCACACACACACATACACACAAAGGCACTATATACAAATACATATACGCAAGCGAGAGTTTAGGGTTGCCCATAGACTTGAGTGCGTGTTAAATTTTCGTTGTTCGATTTGACTTAAATGCACAAAATACACATAGATAGCTTCATAATATTGGTGAATATAAAAAAATTTATAAACTCTGTGCTTGTATAAAAAATAATACACTGCCACACGTAAAATACAGCCCTATGCAATTTCTACGTGTATATGTGTCTGTGTGGTTGCCTTTGTATGAGTGCCAAGAAATGATGACGGCGACGTATGCTTTTTTTTTTTCTTTATTTGCGTTCGTCAAACAGCGGCGAACTTGTTTTGTTAATATTCAGTCAAAATATTTGTTTTCTTTGCACTTTAGACATTGCCTAAGCACTTTCTTTTCAATTATTGCACTTTGAACTCAATATTTACCGTTTTCTTCGCAGCTTTTTTATAAATTTTTCTTTGATTAAAATTTTCTGCTGCCAAACCGACGGCGAAGAATGTACAAGTTGGCGATGCGAGTTGGATGCGATAGCGTCAATCGATACACGTGAAAGCGGTACTATCGATTAAACGCAATCTGGCAAACAAAGCAAGAATTTATTATATAATGGAAAAAGCATTGCATTATTAAAATAACGCATATAAAATAGAAAAACCCAATTGATAAACGTAAAAGTTTACGTTATGACGCACAATAATTAAATTTCCTTGCTCTCGATTACATTGCTACTCCCATCGCCAGTTCCTCACGATGGCTGACCGTGTATGTGTGTGTGTGTGTTGTGTGTGTGTCAAAATTTCTACACCAATACACCAACATCACCCACATTGCTGCGGCAGTAGCAATACCAAATAATAAAAACGCTACCAGTTTTTCATTGAAATTAACTGTTTATCACCATAAACGCCCAAAACTTGATTGAAAAGCCATACGCACCAATTAATTGAATCAAATGCACACCAAATTGAGCAGAAATTTTAGAAATTTCTGCTTGGAAATGTCAAAAAATCACAGAGCGAAATAAAACTTGACCGAGAATACACTTGCCGTTGAAAAACTGCAAACTCACCAGCGCTGAACTTGTACTCAACGCTAAGCGTGGTTGTATGTTAGAGCAGCAACACTATAGTGTTCTGTGGTGATTTTTGTCGCGGCTCTCTCATATGCTGCCACGTCTTGTCCACAAGCGAGGCCGGTGTGTTGAGTTGTTGTTGTTTTTGCTAGTAACACACAACAAAAAAACTAATCATTTGCTGGAATGTTATTCACAGAACACAATTTTTTTTCAGCAAAAACTACAGTAAACCTTTTTTGGTTTTGAGTTTTTTTAATTTGATGCAAACTTGTGTATATAACAGATTAATTAAAAAAATTCTTTCTAGCCGGCGGCTAGTATGAAGGGAAAACGACGAATGAGTCTGAATTCGAATTTAACAGCTGCTAACTCCCCATATTTACCATCTCTATCAGTAACTCAGCACTAACATCACCACAAGAACGATAACAGCTATTTAACAGAAAACGACACGCAGCAATTGCATAGCATTTTCACCAGCGAGGCCGGTGTGTTGAGTTTAGAGATGACATACAACCATGCCTGCGTGCTAAATATGTAAATCGATTGGCAAACTTATATATGTTTTATCCAAAGACACCATTTTGGGGAAAGGGCTTCCTGTTGGAAAACGAAGTGCTTAAAGTTCACGTAAGTTCACTATTAATACACAATTAAAATAAACAGAACCTTACAAACTTATATTGAATACCATATGTCAAAATTTCAAGTAGAGATGTTTCGTATTTCGATAACTCCTTCGTTCAATAGGGAAACACGGATGATAACTTTTTCGATAAATCATGAGCTTTGTGGCGCTAAATTGGTTCGTTTTCCTTGTATCCAAAAAACACAGGCTTTAAAGATTATAGGTATGCATATCTATCTAACATCCAAATGGAGGCATCTTCGACTATTCTTGAGGAATATCAATGGCATAGTCGATGTAACTATGTCCGTTAGTCACTGTAAAAACGCGATAGTGGGAAACACGTCTATAAATGCTGGAGTTTAAGTTCCCTTATACCAAAAGCAGATCAGTTGGGTACAGAGCATTCTCGACTAGAGATTTATTTATTGCCAATTTATAAATTAATTGATATTTTTTCAGACTGCAGCTTTACCCCAGCTTTTACCATGGTTGTGCCAGACGCCACGCATTACGACCTATCGCGTCAACACCCTAAGCATCTCCGTAGCAGAGTTCAAGACCAAACTTCAGACCAAGTTGGATAAGCGTTATGGCCAATCAGCTCCAAAAGTATACGGTCTACCGGAACTGCCGGAGATGTTATGCATAGCACCATTAGAAACACCAGCTGATATTAAATTTGATGACTCTCTCAAGGAGCTCATTGTGGACACCAGTTGCGGAGCTGCATTGCTGCGTGGCGCGCACATTTTTGCACCCGGCGTTTTGGCTATGGAGACGGGCACACAGCTGCAGGAGCTGGTTAATGTGTATGCGGATTTGCCGGGCAAATGCAAACGCGGCACTGCTACGCGCTATGTCTGCGACGAGAAGATCTTTTTAGGCGTGGGACAAGTACTTATGCAACGTCATCAGTTGTACAACAATAAGGATAGTCCGCCTTCAGGCATTGCCGTGCACATGCAAACGAATGTGAGTGGTGTACCTACACTAGGAGATCTGAGTGACTCAGAGGCACTTCTACAGAACTTACCCTCTATGGTCTGTGTGCGCGTCCTAGCGCCGCAGCCAGGAGAACGCATTCTAGACATGTGCGCGGCGCCAGGCAACAAGACAACGCATATTGCCGAGCTCATGGGCAATGTTGGCAGCATAGTTGCACTGGATAACTCGGCTAGTCGCGTGCGTGCAATGCGAACGAATGTGGCCAACTACAGCTGCATAGAGCTGCATCAGTTTGATGCTACCAAAGCCTGGGACGACAACAGGAATGGACTCCCAACGGAACCGCCTTTTCCCTCGAACAGCTTTGATCGCATTCTGTTGGATGCGCCCTGCAGTGGATTGGGCAATCGTCCGCAGCTCTGTTGCAGTATTAAACAACCGAAAGTCCTTGACTCCTATCCAAACATACAACGTAGTCTCTTTGCGCAGGCAGTGCCTCTCCTACGTCCTGGCGGTGTGCTTGTCTACAGCACTTGCACCGTCACCGAAGCAGAGTGTGAGCAGATAGTTGCGTGGGCGCTCCGCAAATTTCCTCAGCTACGCCTGGTCGATGCGACGCCGATATTTGGAGCACCTGGTCTACCACTGCCTGATCTCGATGCTGATCAGTGCAACCTCCTGCAACGTTTCGGCCCAAGCGACGGGAATCGTGTAGTGAACTTGGATACAGTAGGATTCTTCATAGCTAAGTTCCAGAAGGCGTCTGTTTGAGCTCATCCGCTGGCAAAGAACATGAAAAGAAGATGTAAAAAGAATTATTTTTATATAAAAATAAATAAAGAAAATAAAAATTATATTCCACGATCATTTTTTCATACTTTTTTCCTTGGGAACTTAACAGTTGAAAAAGAAGTAGCGGAAACCATTGGAAACAGGTTGTAACTATTCTCGATAGTACATCAAACGATCTCCTAGAGTTTTCTTAATATTTATATTTAGATAATTGGTCAACTATATCCTGTGTTGTACTTCCAGCTAGAAGATGTGGATGTTGTACTACCATATTTTATGGTGAAACTCAGGGAAAACCATTTTATTCCTAAGACAATAATATACCTAAATATTATTCTGTATACTTAAATTATAAAATAATTACTTAAATTAATTTAAATAATAACTTATTACTATAAAATATGTTAGTGTCTTCAAAGGAAAAACATAAGGTGCATGCACCCTGTTAGCATGTTGGTATATCGCTATCTCTTTTCGTTTTATGCTAACCTCCCTTTCTATGACATTTTATGCTGCGTTGGTGCAACATGAAACATAGACTTGCCGCAATATCTGAGTACTACATCATTATTTTTGGAAAATTGGGTGCTATTAAGAGCCTTTTTAATATAAAAGATTTATTTTTAAAGTATTAACGCATTGAAAATGGGTAAAAACTTAGGCAATAAAGTTGCGAAAACTTTTTAACAGGCAGATGGAAGCATTTCCGAGCTCATAAGAATGCCTTATATATAGATATATATATATAGGATCAGGATCAATATTTGAGTCCACATACCCAAGTGCGTCTATCTGTCTGTCCGCCCATCTGCATAAAATTACCGTAGAGATAACTGTACGCAGATCAAGTGCGTGTGTGTTGTAGTGTGTGTGTAATCTGAAGTTTATATTAAATTTGTTTATAATCATAGATAAAAGATATGTTAATTTTGACCTAAACTCATGAAATTTATTGCTAGAAAAAGCTCGTATGGAAAAAAAAGTTTGTAATTTCAAAAATTTATTCAAAGTCCACCGAAATCGCAGGCATTTCTTGTTTTATTTTAATTTTAATTGCAGTTTATATATTGTGTTTTTTTGTTTTTGATTTTTTTCTTTATATAACTATATAATATATTGCCACAACGCTTCGTGCAAAGACATTTGTGGCATGTTTCTCTCTATTGCTCAAATTTAAAATTAATGAACATTGCGTTGTGTTGTTCTGGTTGTTGTTAGCTGTTGGTTCATTAGATTTTAAAAATACTTAAATATTGTACAATACATAAAATTAATAATAATATTACAATTACAAGTATATGTCTAAGTTTTCTTTTGTTTTTATTTGTGGTGTTTGTATGTTTGTGTATAGTCATTATGTTGCAAATCCAAAACTTTGCTGTGAGTTTTTCTTTTAAATTGTTAACTGTTTACTTTCAAAATGCAACAGATGCATTCTGTTGTTGCCTAGAATAAAGAATTACACAATGCAATATTAAGTTAGGTAAATTAATTAAATTAGAATAGTGTTTGCTCCTTTTTGTTTTGCTTTTTAATTAGTACAAGTACAATTTATATTTGTAGGTAAGTTTTCTATGCAAATTTGTTGCCGTTGTTTTTCTAGGTAAGGATTTCTATTGGGGCTCTTAACATTTTGGATCTTGCATTGAGTAGTTGCTGGTGTCTAGCAAGAGATAAAAAACTATACAGATCCAAATCGAATACATTTTACTATAGTGAAAAACTTTCCACTTATTGCAAAGACTTTTATTTTTTTTTATTCTGATTAACATTGAATTAATCGAAACGCTTATTTAAAAAAAAAAAAAAAAACAAATAGAATGGATGCAAAGTCTTTTGAGCAATTCGAGGAATGCTAATTCTCAAAATGCGATATGATTGGCATAATGGGAGCAGCTACGGGATGAGGCTAATGCTTAGCGGCGTATTGTGTATCCTTACAACAACGGCCAGTGCTATGTCATAATAATGCCTATATACTACATATATACCTAGGAGTTAAGATATATTTAGTTTGCTTTCATTTACGTCGGGATATTTAGCGTCTTGAATTGATCCTCTTGCATTTCAGTCATCATGAAGGTGCCATCCTGCAGCAACAAAACAACGCGCCGGGTGCCACCTGCAAATTAAATAAAAAAGATTTAGTAACCTATTCATTTGTTTCAATAATTGGGGTGTTCACGACCATTGGATTAATGGGTTAACTGATTATTTTAATGATCCGCTATGTAGCACGGTCATTCGGTGCGATCTTCTTTATTCTTTGTATAAAGAAGACTCCCATTTGTGAATCACCAGTGGCTGTTAGAACCCTAACCATTTTGTTACTCACCCGGAGATGGCAGATCCGCTTGGACGACTTCGGCCGGTATTTGGGCCTCGGTGCCGTCACTGTCTGACGTTGTGATGTGAATTTGCGTCGTATGTGGTGTGCTACCCGCTGGGGTTGCCTCCTGTTGCTGTTGTTGCAGTACCGCAGCTTGATGCTGTGCTAGCTCCTCCTCGGTCATGCTTACAAGTATGTGATCCCCATCCGCTGCTGTATCGTTTTGTTGCCCAACGGCAGCGACTGCTTCGGCAACTGCATTGTCGAGCGTCAGGACATCCTGATCCTCACCCTCTGCGGCGGCAACGTAGGCAAACTGCTGCTCACCGTCGGGTCCTTGAGTAACAAGTATGGTCTGGCCTTCAGCGTTCTTGCCGGCCACCTGATAGACGGTTCCATCTTCGCCACGTACGAGCAATGCGGAGCCGTCCTCGTTGGTAAGTACCTGCTGGTCGCCACCCAGCAACGCCTGAGCCGCAGCCTCAAGCTGTTCGCGCTGCTGTTCCTGTTGTTGTTCTTGTTCCATTTGCAATTGCGTCTCCTCCTGGCCTATAAGTTTGCCCGTGATGGGGCAGAGTTTAGCCTGATGCTGCTGCACCTCATCCTGTTCCACATCTATATCTATTTGCATGGGCTGTGCCTTAGCTGCCGTATTTACCGGCCTTTGCCTCAGCGGATTCAGCTGCTGCACCTTCTGTATCTGTACAGGATGCTGCTGTTGTTGCTGCGCTTGTTGCTGACGATGTTGACGCACTTGCGCCGCACGTTGCGCTATCAGATCCTCCCGCGACGTCATAACCTTGCGCGTTACCTTGAGATCTCCAGACTTCGACAATTGCAATATCTTTTGCTCCGGAGTGACCGTCTTGGCACCAGTCAATTGTCGCTGTTGTTGATGCTGCTGTGGCGTATTGGCGCGCGTGACCAGCATGCGACCACCGCCAGTGGGTGCACCGGCTCGAGCGGGTGTTGCCACCTGACGCAGTGGGTTGGGAGTGCTACTGTTCGTCACAGGACGCCGTTGAAGCGCAGTACCTTGGCCAGGTGTACGCAACACATGCGTGCGCTGTCCAACAGTCACAGGCGAGCTGTTGCCAGCGGCTCGAGCAACAGCCATACGTTTGGCGGGCGCTAAGATAGCTGAGGGACTGTTCTTAAGTGGTGCTGTGATTTCACTAGCATCTGTACCATCTATACGAAAGATACCCCTGCTATTGCAGCTCATTTCAATGCGGGTTAAATAACGCACAGGCCCTTCGTGTTTTTGACGCTTCTGCAAAGAGAGAACATAATAAATATTATTAATCATCGAATAATTTGCATTTTTAAAAATTAACGATAATAAGATGCGATAATTGCTTTTAATTATCGGTACATTATAGTATTATAATTTGTTATCATAATTATTATAAATTAGAACATTATAAAATAAAATTAACAGAGATACAGACATTGGTTAGAACGGAGTTCAATTTGACAAGGTTTGTTTTTTTTCTTCAATATCATCGTCAATATGTCAATATATATATCCATCAATGACATCAATATACATATAGATTAGTGTATATAGATGAGGTCACTTACTGATTGTATGGTATTGGGCATTTCGGGTTTACGGAACATGCCCGTACTGGTCCTGTCGTCCGTATAGATAATTTCACCCATTTTTGAATCCTTATCGGTAACCACAACGTTTGCGGAGGTTGTGTTTCCATTAATGCGTGCCGGCGTCGTAGGCATTAAAGTTAAAATTTTGGGTTTACTCATCTGTACGGAGCTGCCGCCGTTTTTTAAACGCTTTACCGTATGTGATGGTATTAAGTCCTCTTCGAGATCTTCTAGCTCTATGGACTCATTTGAGGCATTGAAACCAGTACCCTCGGCACTGGAATCTGTGTGATTCAGTTTTCTTTTCATGGCCTGTGACGTCGTTGTTGCCGTAGACCATTCCTGTTCCGTGGCAGACTCATCTTCATTGGCCGATGAAGGCGATGTAGAGCCCTCGCCCACTCCGCTTTCATTTACCCACTGCTTAAATTGATCCATGGCTTTGGTCTTTGATGTGCGCGATGGCCGCGACGCACCAACGCCGGAGTTGGGAGACATTATTGATGAAGACTGTGGGCTCAGCGGCTGTGAAGCCTCCGTTTTGTGGCTAATAGCTGACGATGTTTGCTGTTTGTCCAGTTGCTGCTTTTCCTGCTGCATGCGCTTAAGCGCATCTAGGCTCTTCTCACGTTTAAGCTTCTGGCGGGCCAGCTGTTTTTCAAATACTTGCAGAAAGTAGGGCACGCGCTCCAAATTGGCCATCACTTCCCAAGTGTTATCATGATGCGATCGGTCGATCCACTTTACTAAGTACTCATGGGTCTTACGACGTGGATTAAATCGTTTTGCCACAATGCTTTCCACGGCCTCTTCAGTGCGTTGCTCGGTTTTTGGGTCGACACGTATGGCAATGTTATTGTTCTTGACACCGCCGAGTGTAGCCGGCGAGCCCCCTGTGGGCGTGGGCGTGCCTGGCTTGGAGTTTGGTCGCTGGTTCTCTGTGTCCTTAAGCTGCGAAGCGACTGTTGGATGTTTCCCAGCAGGAGTTTCTGCAACACGGTCAAAATAGTTTTAATGTTATTATAAGTAAATACAAAATTAGGTTATTCACGATGGGGAAGTGTTATCACTCGATTAGCTTTCTATCAAAGTCATTCACTAGTCTTAATGACAACCTTATCCAAGGTAATTGTTAAATTATTCTAGCAGAAAGAAATTAAAGTGCGACTGGTTGTTAGTTACGAGATAAAACTGTAATTAAATCATCAACTCATCTCCCATCGTGAATAGCTCAAATATTTAGAAAATGTATTTTAAGTCTTACTTTTTATTGGTGATACGCTGGATGTGTTGTTGCTATTTGCAGTGCTGGTGTTGTTATTATTATTGGGATTAACTACAGTTTTTGTAATTCGCACAGGCATATCTTGAAGTTGTCCATGTCCAATTTTGCCAAAGGACTGTATTGTCTTGCCGGCAACGATCCAAGGCTCGCGTACGCTTTCCTCTAGCTTGACCCAGTGCTGATAGAGAGCCCAGGAACTTGATGAGTTGCTCTCCTTGCGGGTGTATATCTGTGTGGCCTTCCATAATGCAAATGCCCATATTGTGGGCTTCGTATTAAGAGATTCTTTTCGATTTGAATTTTCCTTTTCACAAGCATCGTCCTCCTTATGCGTCTGAAATTCCTCAACAAAATTAAAGGCGCGCAGACAGCGACCACAAACGAGCACATCCATGTTGCCTAATTCTTCCTGGGCAACTAAAAGAGAAGTGGAGGGAAGGTATGAATTTCACTTGCCTTTTTTATATTATATATATATAAATATATACATATATATATTTTTCTCATTATTGCCTTCATACCTCTGATTATATTTGCGTGTTTTCCAATTTCCGTCGGTGCAATCTCCTGTGCCAACATTATACACAATACCAACGTTACAGCTAAAATATTTTATACAATTTAAAAACAAAAAAAACCGTAGAAAACTCGCGCACAAACACACACACGCGCATGAAAGCAAAAAAAAAGTACAGTGCCGTGGTGTGTTTGTGCAACGAAGTGGCAACATTAACAACTGGCAACCAAGTGTGGTGACTTTCGCGCGTAAGTAATGGCTGCAGAGCATTCAGGGCCTAGGCAGAAAGACCAGCACAAAACCAAATGGGCGAAAATGCAGCGAACGCCCGCACAAAAAGAAGACGCAGAAAACGTAGAAACCGGGCGCGAAAAATGCAATAGCAAAACATAAATGTTAAAGAGACTTTAACACATTCATAAGGATGAATATACTTAGCAACAACAAACTGTCTTATTTTATTCTTATCTTTAAATAGCCGCCATTTTTAAGCAAATAACCCGTAGGCTGCAATATCGGTTGCAGAAAGTAGGCGAAATTAAATAGATGCACATAAATACGCACAGATATGTTTAATTCAATTTTATTTTATATGATTTGAAACTCATTTAAAACATTCAATAGTCCAGATCCATTTGCAATATCATATGCCTTGTGCGCCCGCTTTTCGGCAAATTTCTCTATGCACTTTTTACACGCTTTTACGGTTTGCCATAGTTTCTTTTACTTTTTACACACCTTCATATACAAAACTGTTTTAAACAATATTGTAGTGCAACTAGTTTTTTGAACAATTAATTTTAATTTAACTGTTTTTATTCTCCAACTCGCGCAACGCTGTTCACAAATGCACGCGCGCCAACTCTGAATGCCAAAAAGTTTGTACCAGCGAACGAAGTGGCCAGTTCTGTTTTAGGAATATGGCTATGGTGACTTATGTGTGCGCTACTGCACATATGTTATCATATAAACCACATCAACTAATTACGCACTTAATATACAAGATGAGCGAAGATATCGTTTTTGATATTATTGGCAATATAAAATGAATTTTATTTAATAATTTCACACTCCAATTTCGATCGCAATATATTGACTGCTTCGTATATGCTCGATCGATTGTGTAGTGTCGTTTTCCGTTCGTCCGCGTTTTGTAGCCCTTTGTAAACCAATCACATGGCGTGGTGTATATATACAGTCTATGTGGCAGCACTGGTCATTTGATAGCAATAATAAATATTTAAAAATAATGCGTTTAGTAGTAATTCCTTTGAAATATATTTTTTATAATTTATAACATGCATTTTTTATTTTATTTATGCGTTATTTACAGTATATAATAGTGATGTAAGTAGTTGTTTTGTAGTGTTGTGTCAACTCTGCATATTTCAGCTGCACATTTTTTGTACTTTGTTTTGTTGTGTACACACTTTTTCGTTTGCCGGCCCGGCCTATTGTTGTTCGTGCGAATGAATTTTGTTTTATTTTGGAAATACGTAAAGTTTACATAAATAATCAAGCAGAATGGCTGACGATGAGCAAGACGATCAAAAAGAGTATCGCTGGGAAACGGGATACGAGAAGACATGGTAAGATACCACAGCAATCAAGTGTCCCTGTTGCTATTGTTGTTGTTTTTACCAATTCTATTAATTTGTGCCACAGGGAAGCCATCAAGGAGGATGACGATGGACTGCTGGACGGTGCCATTGCCGAGATAATCCAGAAAGCGAAGCGCAAGCGTCAGACGGAAAAGTCAAAACAAAATCGCTTGGGCATGATGCGGCATGTATTCATTGTCTTAGATTGCTCCGAGTCAATGAGCGTGCCGGACCTGAAGCCCACGCGCTTACTGTGCACACTTAAGCTGCTCGAGATCTTTATTGAGGAGTTCTTCGATCAGAATCCCATCAGCCAGTTGGGCATAATAGCCTTAAAGGCCAAGCGCGCCGAGAAGATAACCGAGCTGACAGGCACATCCCGTGTGCATCTTAAGGCGCTCGAAGGGTAACTAGATTTCACTCACTGCTATATTCAAATCAAACTAGTTATCTGGTTATTATATAACACGTAGACAGGTGCTAATAGAGTTTCGAATCCTTTATAGAAGAAGTGAATAGTTACTGTTTTATATCCATTTGATCCTAATCCCTTTTTCTAACTTGCAGCTTGGCCAATGTGTCGCTGACTAGCGAGCCTTCACTGCAAAATGGCTTGGACCTAGCACTGAAAACCCTTAAAGTAGTTCCATCGCATGCCTCCCGCGAGATTGTTATCATTATGGGCTCACTAACTACCTGCGATCCCTTGGATATTAATGGGACTATTGATGAACTGAAAAAGGAGCGCATACGCTGCTCGGTGATCTCGTTATCAGCCGAAATCCATATCTGTCGCTATTTGACACAACAAACGATGGGCACGTTTGGTGCCGTGCTGGATGATGCGCATTATCGTGATCAGCTACTGTCGCAGGTGGATCCGCCGCCAGCATCAAAGACCCAGGACAATTCGCTCATACGCATGGGCTTTCCGCATAGCAAAAGCGAGGTAGAGGGCAAGGATGCCCCGCTCTCCATGTGCATGTGCCACATCGAGAACCTCGATGAACCCAGCGAGCTTTCTACCACCGGCCATCATTGTCCACAGTGCAACAGCAAATACTGTGAACTGCCCGTGGAGTGTCAGTGCTGTGGCTTAACGCTGGTCTCGGCGCCACATCTAGCACGCTCCTATCACCATCTGTTTCCTGTGCCTAACTTTGAGGAACTGCCATTTGAGTCCGTGCCACCCGCATCACCCGAATGCGGTAGCCTGCGCAAGTGCTACGGCTGCATCAAAGTACTTAACGTCCTGATTGATAAGAGTGTCTTCAAGTGCGGCTACTGCAACCAGTTCTTCTGTATTGATTGTGATATATTCATACATGAGACGCTGCATGCTTGCGTTGGCTGCAATACCATACCCGGTGTAGCTGGCCTAGTCTATCAGAAGCAAGGTGGCAAATCAACTGACGTCCAGCAGCCACAGCAACAGCAGCAGCAGCTACAACAGCAACAGCCACAGCAGCTCCAACAGCAGCAGCAACATCATCAGCAGCATCAGCATCAGCAGCAACCGCAACACCATCAGCAGCAGCAACATCACCACCAGCAACATCATCAGCAGCAGCAACATAACCACCATCAACAGCAACATCATCAGCAGCATCATCAGCACCATCAACACCATCAACACCATCAGCAGCACCATCAGCAGCAGCACCATCAGCAGCACCATCAGCAGAACCATCATCAGCAACATCAGCAGTCTCATTCTATGAAACCATCTACCTCAAAGCACCGCAGTCAGTTTAACATGTAATTTAATTTATTGGCCATAAGCAGGCGATGTTCAATTTGCACCCAAGCTCAAGTTGCACTGCCTCATGGAGGCAACTGCTCTCGACTTGTTTCACCTATTTTTTTTTGTAATACTGTAAACACACATTGATATGTTCTACTAGATTCAGCTAAGTATTGTAAGAGCTAAAGTTGCATATCGTATGCATATATAAACTGTTGCTAAATACTAGATTTATTTCGATTTTATTGTCGTTATGAAATATATATATATATACATAGATAGGTAGCATTAAAAATGTAGAAAACGTTTACAATTTTATACTGTTACTTGCGCCTTGCCAGAAGGTGATCCAATGATCCAATAAAGTCTATATGTGAGACCTTTTACTTTAAGCTCAAATTTATTATGTTTGACAGTTTCTATATATGGAACCACTATATCATTTGGTAAATATTCCAACAAGCAATCGAATACCTTGATGTAAAGAATATATCTTTTTATATGCTGTTTGATTATATATTTAATATTGAAATATATGTATGTTATATCGGAAGAGTTAAGAAATCTTTTATATATTGTAAACTATTTTATAAGCAAAGAACGGTTTAACCTTGAGCTGATTTAAATATTGTTACTCAGATCAAATACTGTTCTGGTTATGAAACTACCTCAAATTTGTATATTTATATATCGAATATAAATAATTGTCAACTATCAGCAACTATTAGAAACGTTCTAGAACTTTTTCCATATATACATGTATAATTATGATATGAAAAGCAGAATTTTCATTGTAAATAATTGTGGCTATTGTTGCAGCTTTACTTACTTGCATATCTATTTATTTTTCTATTGTTGTGCTAGTTGTTCCTGTCATTGTTGTTGTGATGTTATTATTATTGTTGACATACACAGTTAATTCTTGTGATTTGCTTTTTTTAGTTTTGTGCTGCGAATTTGAACTTGGCGAATCTTTGGCCGCGTCTCGCACGAGTTCATCGCCAACGTTCGGCGCAGTCGGTTGGGCTTTACAGACATATTTTCCATATAGTTATATATTTTTTGGTTTTTCTTTTGTGTTTCGTCTACAGTTGCTTTTTAATATATATACAGTTACTTCTTAATATAAAGTGAGTTGTGTAAATCCAACAGGTATGTGGAATATTATTTATAAGCTACTGTGAATCCTTATAGAGATTATTCTCGTTTTAAACTGTGATAATATATAAGAGAATATACAAAAGGATAGTCTAAGCTAAGAGTGAGACTCTCCCTTTCAGCTAGGGTATCCGCTGATCGAGGTGTCATATTATAAGCTATGAAAAATTTGGTTTTTGTTTCACTTTGAAGCCATAAAATTATATTACTGGAACATAACGTCAATGGCACTGCCTAAAACGAGTTGTGAACTGGTTTTGACCAAGTTGAACCGCACTTAACGTTTATATTTCTTAAATACTCCACTGCAAGCTTTACTGTATTATGGTTTCTATTTTTTTTTAGTGTATTTTCTGTATTATATTTGACATTTTTATGGGTAAAAATATATCAAAATAAAATTGATGATTGATAAAATTGAAAGTCGAAAACAGACTTGAGAAGTTCAAGGAAGAATCTTATTTCCTATTTTAAAATGTGCCGGTTACTGTAAATTATAATGAATTGTATATATTTAACCTGTTCATGTTAAATCTGAGCTTATTGTAAGATATTATATCTTAAAACTGAGTCATTAGGGCGGTAGAAAGAAGATAATGTATACGATGAGTTTATAAACCGGTCTTAAAGATCAGATACTACTCGTACTCGAGCTCGTACTCGTACTGCCTTGCACCCTAAATTCCAGTATTAATCATTTTATTATTAGAACTGATTTATACTGCACTTGTAACTACAAGTACTATAACCATGATTGACACTTTCCATTGAAAGTGTTTGACCTTGCAACATTTCTCGTTTGCCACTTGCATTGTCCGCCTGGGTTCGCTTTGTGGATCGACGAGATCTACATTTAGTCACTGAATAGATATACGCAGTTAACTAACTGCCAGACAGGTCAGCTCTACATATATGCTCTAGTAAGTAATTACTGGACGAGTCGTACCTCCACTCTGTACTGTGGTCGGACAATGTGCAATTTTAATACCTTTACGTAGCTCTTCCGCATTAGGCAGCAACACCCGTTCCGTTACTCAAATGCAGCTGTGAATTGGTTTTTAAGTAATGCTTTGGACACTTGTACTACACTATACTATACTATATATAGTATACGTATTACATAAGTATATGTATAGTCGTTGCAGTGCCCAGACCCGACAATTGCCAGCAATTAGCGCTGGTCTAATTGCAGCCTTACGATAAATTTTCATGGGCTCGTCGAGCTACTCGCTGCTTTAAGTTCTCTCTTTTCCACTCATCATTAGGAAAATTGCATAGGCAAATTTTTCAGTTGAAAAATTTATTTAAAATTCAGATAGAATTTTCATTAGCCCAGGCCCAGACCCAGACCCAGGCTCAGGCCCAGGCTCAGGCCCAGGCTCAGGCCCAAGGGGCGAAAACTAACCAAAAATGTTACCGTATAATAATTTATGCCTGAAATGCGCCTAAAAGTGTGCTCTATAATTTGCCAGCCACCCGGGCCGGAGCAACCGGAGCAACTTTGATGCTGTAAAGTTTTTGTGCGGCTAATCACTTGTTAAATTATTTGTTGAGGCATGTACGGGTTGCCCCTGCCACCACCCACCTCCCACATCCTGCGTAGGCGTCTGCCAAGCCTTAAGGATGGGCTCCTTGAGCTTGCTTCAGGGCAACCAAAGTATTTTCGGCATGTTTGCTGACGCAAATTCTAGGCTATCCATTGATTCGGGGCCAAAATTTTAAAGTTATTTGCATTGCTCACAACTTTCACCCCAAATTGGCTATGCATAATAATATGTATATAAATTTCATATTTACATATAATTGATAATTAGTAAGATGAGAGCGCCTCTTTAATGTTCTTCAAATCTTTTGGTCTACTCGAAAATCGATAAGCAAACAATATTTTCAGTTTATAAACTTGGCATGGGGATTATAAGAGTCGGACTTCTACAATACTTGATTTGGGTTGAGAAAGTATAGATATCTAGAAAAGAGAGATACAATATAGATATATAGACAAGACTGCTCTGTGGGAAGAAGTTATCTTTCTAATTGCTAAAATTTACCTTATTTTGTTTTTAAGACTTTTCTTTGTCTGAGAAATTCCTGAGGATTAGAGATATCTTAAAGTAAAAAATAATATTCGCTATGAGAAATTCTTAAAGTAGGTGCCCAAATAATATTAACCAAGATTTTATATATATATATTTTTTAAATATTTTTATATATATTTTTATAGATTTTTATATATATTTTTATGTAAATTTCATATACATTTTTATATATTTTTTATATATTTTTTATATATTTTTTATATATTTTTTATATATTTTTTATATATTTTTTATATATTTTTTATATATTTTTATATATTTTTTATATATTTTTTATATATTTTTTGTATGTATTTTTATATATATTTTCATACATATTTTTATATAAATTTAGTATACATTTTTATATATTTTTTATATTTTTTTTATTTGGTTTTATCATATTTTTATATATATTTTTATATGTATTTTTATTTATTTTTATATATTTTTTTACACATTTTTTTATATTTTTTTAATATATATTTTTATATATATTTTTATACATATTTTTATATAATTTTTATGTACATTTATATATATTTTTTTATTTTTTTTTATATATTTTTACATACATATTTTTATATATTTTTATACATATTTTTATAAATATTTTTATTTAATGTTTATATATATTTTAATATATCGTTTTATATATATTTTTATATATATTTTTATGTATATTTTTATTAATATTTTTATATATAATAACTGAGTATTTGGAAAAGATCTTAGTGAGTTTTTAAGCAAAAAAACTGAATTCAAATGAAATCCAGTTAAATCTAACATCCTTATCTCTAACAAAGAAAACATATTCCAAATTGGAATTCTAAACAAGAAGTGCTTAAATATATATTAAATTATATGAGGTCCAATAATTATAAGTAAACATTTGTAAATTGAAAGGCTCGTGCGGCGTTTTTTTTGTTATTTTTTTACAAAATAAGTTAATAAAATTATTGCGTTTATTTATAAAGGAAATTATAGAAGCAAGTCGTCAGCATGTAAGAGTTATTAGCACTTGGTTTTTGGGGCTGGGCTGGCGTATTCAGTTTATGTATTTGCTGCTAAATTTAATTACGCTAAACAAATTAATTAGTAAACTTTAAAAAAAGGCAAACTCGTAGCTGTTTCTTTTCTGCCAATAAAATTCAATTAGCGACTCGAAAGTCAATTTAATTTTGAGGAAATCATTGGGAGAACAAAGCGAATCGATTGCTTAATTTATGAATGGTTGAGACTTGAATGGAAATGCCTTGACTATATGATATATATATGTTTGTTATATATACCTAAAAAACAGCTCTATGTCTGATCCAATGTAATGTTTATACTATAGTTTCCGATTACAAAAGAGAAACAGCTGTATCAGGTTTTAGCCCTGAGGGAGTTCATAAACATTGACAGATCTAAAATATAGATACTTAATGGGTTTGGGTTACTTTCGGTTCAGTAAACCCCAGAGAATACATATATATAATATAATGTAACAAATAATTATAATTAGCAGTTAGTTTTTTGTGTGCGTGTGTGTGTTTAATATAATTATATCCAGCTGTATAAGAATTTCTATCCAGTTCTGTTCCCATTGTACTGCTTTTATTTAAATTCATGTTTTTTAAGTATATATTCAGTTGTAGCTCAGTTGTGGCTCTTTTTTTCCATGTCATGTTATTAAAAAACATTTTTCATTTATGACAAAAGAAATACCTCAAATACTCGTACGAACATTCGTGCGAGTAAAGAATAGTATTTTTTTCCTCTATATTTTTTATATTTATCAATGCGAAACAGCAAAACAGATGGCAAATAATTTCCGCTTAAATGGTAATTGGTGCTCACACTGAGATACCGATAGACCCCCAATAGAGCCAATAGACCAAATTGACAATTAATGTTATAAAATCAACAGAGATAACAAAGCGAAAAAAGAGAATTGCATTTTTTTCTGTTTGTTTTAAATTTACGCACAAGTTTAATTGCCATTGGCTTGTGGGAATAAAATGTGTAAATAAAAAAGGTTCATCATACTTATAAATATGACTATCTCTCTCTGTCTCTCTCTCTTACAAATTGCTTAACTTAACTAAGGTTAAATGTACACGTGATGGTCTCAACACGTTTACCTTGGGCTAAACCTAGCCCTCGATATGTTAAAACTCTCATTGTGGTGCATTAAACAAATTCCCCTTCAATTGAATTTTAAATTACACTCCATAAGTGCATTTAACTATTATTCAGAGACAAGAAATCAGTTACAGACCTCTCAATATATTCACATCTACATACATTGTATACATAAATAGAAACCTGTCTGCTCTGAGACACGTATGTCTTATATTGGCCTGTGCTATTCCGGTAATTCCCTTATCTAATCCATATATATACATACTATATAAATTGTATATATATATATATTGTGGTAATAAATGAGTCGATGTTTTTTATCACGTTACTTCTAAGTGTTCAGTGTGAGATTTGTTAGTATTATGGAATTATTATAAATTATTATTAAGTACTGTTACAACGTTTGTCATCGATAAATTAAATTGTTTAAGCGGCTCACTCTATTTATTCTCTATACTCTTTCAACCTGGGCATAAATCAAAGATAAAACTAGCGGGAATATGCTAACTCAGTGGGAACGACTACGAGATACCACGTACTAGGTGTGAGGGGTATATTGAAAGTGCTTAAACAAATGAAGGAATTTCTATATAAGAATGTTTATCAGGAATTTCTAAATACTTTATAGGTTCGAATATGGATTCTTACTGTGTCACGTACATTAGACTTGACCCTGTGATACCTTTTAAATATATTATACAAAAACGTTATGAAATATATAAAATATGTAATACCCTTTATTAAATTGGATAATTATTTAATTATGGATATACTTGTATGTAATAATTTATACATAAAAACGATTTCTATTCTATAATAAATTATTTAGAAAAGCGATTTCTATACTTATAATCGGAAATAGATTATAAAAACTTTTTACTCATATTTTATAAATTAAAGAAAATGAAATATAAATATTAAATAAATATTTAAAGCATGTAAAAATAATATATTTCTGCATATAAATAATTTTATAATATTTTTGTATTTTGTATTATATTTACTTTTTTTATATATTTTCTTAATATATTTTTTAATATATTTTTTTTAATGTATTTTTATTATATTTTATTATATTTTTTAGTATATAGATATTTTTTCATATATTATATATATATATATATATATATTTATATATCTTTTATTTTATTTTTTATATATTTTTTTACATTTTTTTTTATATTTTTTATATGTTTTGTTTATAAATTTTTGTTATATATTTTTTATATATTTTTTACATATTTTATTTATATAATTTTTATATTTTTTTTATATATATTTTCTTATATTTTTTAGTATATCTATATTTTTATATATTTCATATATATTTTTTATTATACTTTTTAGTATATATATATTTTTATATATATATATATATATATATATTTATATATATTTTTTATTATATTTTTTAGTATATATATATTTTTATATATTTTTTTACATATTTTTTTATATCATTTTTATATATTTTTTTACATTTTTTATATATTTTTTGAATAAAATTGCATATAAAATTTCTCATGTTTTCATGTTTCTTTGTTTCGATAAACTCTTTCTGTTGGCTTCCCTTTTGGAGGTTATTTCTAGGGTATGCATAACTGTTATAGTATATTCTGCTTTTATGGTTTGTTCTCGTTTCTCTTACTTGCTTTTCCCTCAATCGTTATGTTTGCGATTTGTTCATCAGCATCAGCCTTATTATATTGAGGCTTTCTTACGTATTAAGTTATTTACAACTGCTATTTGTTCAGTTTGTATAACTTAAGTAAAGTTTTAATTTTTGTTTTTGTTTTTTAACATATTTAAAAAAAAGAAACGGCATAAAGTGTGTGAATGTATGAATATGGAATAAAATTATAATAAACGTGAATGTTTAATAAATTAAGGAAATAAGCACTGTGAATGTTTCCTTTTCCAGTTTGTCACTTCACAAGTCCCCGCCTGGGTTTTTAAGTATATTTTAAGTATAAATTCAAAACGTTTAACAATTTGTGAAAATATTTGCTGCAAAGTAGCCGCCAAGTGAATTTCGTTGTGAATGTTGTGAATATTCGTACGTGAGGAAAAAGAAAACACCAAAAAGTAGCTGTAAAGCGAACATATAAACTGAAGCAATCCGCAATAAAACAGATAAAATAGGTAATAATAGGAAATATATTAAATAATCTGCAAACATAAGAGACTAAATAATTTATAATTTTTTTTTGCAATGTGTTTTGGACTTTCCTTTTGGTTTTATTGTTTATATTTTATTCTCTTCTGTTCATGTTTTTTTTCGCATTTTTTTTGTCATAGTTAATGAGCTACTTTTTATAACGTTAATGACATCATTTTGGTCTATTTTATGGACGAATTGTTTGCTCATTCTCCTCAATTTGGTCCGTAGCTTGTTATTTTTGTTGACGGAAATATAGTTTTGAATGCTCGAAGCTGCCTCTGAGTGTTTTCTATGGAGCATTGAAGGTCTCTTTGCCAGGCTTTAAATTTATAATTGTGTCTTCATACCCTGGACACTTGAAATCTGACAATCGGCTATATCAAAGTGATAGTTGATAGTGAGAAGGAAGCTGTATTAAGTCTATAAAGTATAAACGTAGCTGATATGGATTCAATTTATAGAATTCTTCTTTTAATCAAAACATTTCTTGTGGAAATAAAACAACTTTGGCTTTTTGTAACTTAACTAATTAAATAATTAATTGATAAAGAAATAATTTAAAAATGTTTTGAAAGAAAAGAGTTAGAAATTCATGTGTATTGGATAAACTATCAGTTTATCTCTTGGATCAACTATCAGCAGAGAAGAGGCTTTACTTGAGTATAGCAAATCTCTGAATAAACAAGGCTTAACAAAAACTGTGCTCTAAGAAAGGTTTTACTCTAGTTTTTCTGTAAAAAAGTCAAGCTTTAAATCTACAATATGTTAACAAAATATTTTGAATATTTTTGAAAATATTATAGTAAGGTTTCACTGTAGCTTGTCTGTAGACAAAGTCAAGCTTATAATTTGAAATGTCTTAAAAATATATTGAAAATTTTTAAAAATATTATAGAAAGGTTTCATTGTAGCTTGTCTGTAGACAAAGTCAAGCTTATAATTTGAAATGTCTTAAAAATATATTGAAAATTTTTAAAAATATTATAGAAAGGTTTGACCTCTAGTTTGTGTCTAAGAAAGTTAAGATTGTCATCTGTTAATTATAAGTTAAAGCACACAGAATATTTTTGAAAATAATTTGTGTACGATCTACAACACTTTTAATCTTTCTACAGGGTATCTTTAAGTCATCTACTTTGCCTTAGTTTACTATATCTTTTGCTAATTCTTATAGCTGTCTGTCTGTTTTTTGAATGGGAGCCACTTAAAGTTTTGTCTAATGATGGAGCATTAAATAAAAGAGCATTTGCAATGAGTTGCTGGATTATATTGGTATAAATTGCTGAAGCAAACCAGTCATAGTCATTTATGACTATATATTGGGGGCTTAGCCTTTCCATAATGTTCTAATTTTGTGATTTATAGTGCAAGGTTCCCGAGCTTTGAGTACTTGGTGTATTGATTTGAGGTACACTTATGGCTGATAGCTTTAAATGGAAAATGTTATTGAAAGTGTCCAAAGTCACCTGACAACGACGATTTCTTTGGACTGTTTAACAAATTCGAAGCAAAAAACAGCACTGATTATAGCTATCTAGTTCATTAGCTGCTCATGATTAAGTATTGATTTCATCACAAATAGTTAAGCCAAAGAACCCTAAGGTGCTTCCAGAGAAATTAAGAACATCAAATCCATCGGTTATTCCAAGCCATAAATATCGGCTCCAAATCGACTTTACAACCGACTCGAAATAAACATGTTTAATCGACTTCGAGTATGACTAAAGAAAAAAACACTCTAATGGAATTCTTAACCAGATAATGAGATTGGGTTCCTCAAAACGTGCAGCCGTGAGAGAGCTTTGAAAAGAAATTACTATCAAGTGCAATAAAGACTCGTGACATCTGAGAACGAGTGCGAGTGCTTTATGGCCCACTAAAAGGCCTTAAAAAAGCTGTCTGTAATATCTACAATGTAAACGGAATTAAATGTGTCAAGGAATCTTTTCGTTACCGATTTAATGCTTAATAAATATTAATTGAAATTGCATTGTATTGGGAAAATTGGCAACAAAAATTGATATATGATAATGTTAATGATCTTAAATAGACTTACGATATTAAAGGCTTTCGCATTTTGACTTTAACAATTAATAGTGCTTATTTTTTATCTATTGATTTTGTTTGTTTATTTATTTAAGAGTCATTTTCAAGCTGTTGACAAACAGATAAAAGTTGAGTTATAAATGAATTATTATAAATTATTTAATATAAATTCTTTTGATAGCAAACTGGAAATTTCAAAAGGTACACAGTAAAAACTCTGGGGGAATTTTGAAATATGATTTTACATCTAATTTGATGAAACATTTGTTGCACGAATTTGGGAAAACCCAGAAAAAATCCAATCAGAATAACATGTATAAAGTTTTGAATATTAACATTATGATATTATAAGAAGAAGATATATGAAAAATAAGATGGGTTTAATGTATGTCTTAAGAGACTGAATATAAAGGAAAAAAATAGTCTAAATGTATAGTTAATATACTGAGAATCAAGAGAATATACCGAATATAAAGAAAATAGAGTAAATATTAAAAGATAATAGTCTGAATACAAAGAATATAGACTGAATATTTAGAAAATAATGCACTGAAAGCTCAATAAAAAATTGAAAATAAAAAATCTTCAAGGATCTTAAAATTTAAAAAAAATCTATGTGAAAATATATAAAAAAATATATATAAAAATTATATAAAAAATATATAAAAATATATAAAAAATATATAAAATATATATAAAATATATATTAAAAAATATATAAGAAATATATAAAAAAATATATAAAAAATATATTAAGAAATATATAAAAAATACACATACAAAATCTGCAAGAATAGTTAGCGAATAAAAAGTTCTAAAGTTTAGTCCGAAAAAAGAAAATACTAAAAAAATATTATGCCTAATGGATATAGGAATGTACTTAGTAGATTAATTAAATAATTAAATTTAATAATAATAATATAATTAATTAATTTAAAAAAAAATTTTAAAAATAAAAGAAAGTCTCAAGCTTACTCAGAAAAAATAAGAAAATACTAAAGAAATACAATACGTAAAGGATATGGGAATAATTAAAACTAAAAAAAGTAGTGTGAAAAAAATATTAAAAAAAATCTTAAAAAATATTGTGAAGCTTAAAGAAACATTATACGTAATGGATATAGGAATATACTTAGCAGATTGCATTAGGGGCAATGTTTCGGTTTGGTTTATTTTCCGCTGCACAAATAAATTTTCATAATTAGTTCGCTTGAGTAAGCCTCTCAGCCGCCTTTGACTTTTCGCTGTTGGCATGCAAATGTCAAGAATGGTTCTACCGGTTACTCCGTTCGAGTTGAGCCCCCTTCCCCCTAACACCGCCGATTCAGCCCTGAGATGGAATGAAAACGCAACCGCATGCGGTGCTTCAAAGTCACAAACAATTTGCAAGCCACGTTGAGCACTCAACAAGCCGCATTAAAATACAACCCATTGTTGTGACTCTCCCGACAGCCCCATAGATGCTCAGCGAGTCTCCCATCTGACAGGCGGCAGTTCATTAAAAATGTTGTTTTTCATTTTTCATTTTTCGTTTTTTTTCCCAAATGGAAATTCGTTAATAACGTTATTGTCGCCAAAGTCGGCATACAAGTGGAACAGTAACAAAACATTTGTTACACGACTCTTCAAACTAAATTGAAACTTTCAAAATAGTCAAAATAAAAGAAAGAGTTTATGTATTTTGTATTATATTATATTTATGTGCTTGGCTGCAAGTTCAGTGACATATAATTAAATAAAAAAGTTAACAGAAAGTTATAGAGTTATACTAGAGAGAGAGAGAGAGAGTTTGTATAAGAGTGTAGAGTATTTGGATTCAGTTGCTGAAAATCTTCTTCAGAACAATCTAATCAAAATGCTTTCGTAACGTCAATTATGAGTATAAGTAGTGTGTTAATTATACTATGCAAAGTGCTGCTTAGGAGTAGTAGTAGTAGTAGTAGTAGTAGTATAAGAGTGGGGATACTCGTACAATTATCTAAATATATACGATACTATGTTTGGTTTCTTAACACATTTTAGTATTCTTATCATAATGCAACCTTAAATATCATTAATAATGCCCCAAAATAAAAACCCCTGCAATAACTGTAAACACATTTTAATCGCCCTGAACTATATGCTATGCAAGTTATACGATTGTGAATTCTTCATCACGAGTAAGTAGCTTGTACCTAAAGTCTGTCAACATTTGCTGGCGTACACATATCATAAATAATATATGCCTACAGGGCAGAGGTACGACCAAAAGGGGGGTTCAAGTGGGAGAAAAGGGAGATATGATTATCAATATGAATGAAAAACGTTTGGAAACTCAAAGGAAATTTGTCGCATGAAATCCCTTTTGAGCTGCAAGCGACGCCTCTGTGCTCAATATAAAGAAATGATGGGGAAGAAAGTCGTTTGTGTTCTTCACTTTTTTATCTAGCAAGAACATTGCAAACCGATTGTCAACTCACATATATATATATATGTATAACTGTACAGTTGACGATAATTATAACTGGAGCAGTGTTATCACAAGTCGTCGACACAACATGGAAATTATGTTCACCTTCTTGGCTAAAAAGGTAATCGTCATCATGTGCAATTACCAGCTATAGGAATAGGAGATCGTCGCCTCGCCTCGCGTCGCCTTGGTATCTGTTATCAGAGAAGTCTGGGGCAAAATGCCTCATAGATGAATGGTGCCTACTTTAATTGCATTCGGTTATTAAGGGAATCAACTTTTATAGTCCCCCAGGCCGACTTTGCACTTGCCATACGCGTGTTTCATCAGACTTTGGGATTCTCAGTACGATATCTCTATATAGATGAGCCACTATTTGCGCATTCAGTACAGCTTTTAACTGCTTCACAGCCAAATATGACGACCGACGAAACAATTCCCAAGGAACTTATCACACGGAGAGTTGAGTTTACGTAAAAATTATATATACATATATACTGATCGGTAAATATCTCCATACAGTACCAGGATTAAAAGTGCAAAGTGATTCTATTCTATTATTAAAGAGCAGACAAAATTGTTGATTATAAATCAAACAGAAACAGTTTTATGAGCATTGGATATATCTGTATATATATATAGGTATAAAGTACACGTACAAAAGGCATAAATCAAATTGCGAAAGAATGCAATCCATAAATTAAATGTTAAAGATATGATATCAATAGATATAGCCTATATAGTATATAGTATATGGATGAATGATATGTCAACTATGTTTATCTAAGCTATTTAATAGTAGTTAATATGAAATGAATACATACAAAAAATCGTCGACACCTTGTAAAGGTGTCAAAATATTTGATATCTAACAAATTATTGACTCTTATAAAAAGGTGACAACAAATTGTGTAAATGTTTGGGTAGAAAAAAAATGAGAAAAAAGCTTAAAAATTAATTAGGCGTATTCAAATTTTGATATGCCTTATAGAGAAATTGGGTCTGTGACGTCCCTGGCTTACTTAATGTTAACGGTTGATGACGTCAAAACCCACCAAATTGGTAATTGAGCTCTAATAAAAAAGCCAAACAGTGATTGCGCTATTAACGTGGCTGCTTGAGTTGACTTGAGTTGAATTCAATTCGAATCGATTTGGTTGATTTGGTTAGTTCTCAATTTCATTTGATGTCATAACAGAGCATAAAGTGGGCCTGTAGCGGCTTATAGAGTATATAGTAGGCCGCGAAACTAGCTTTGATTTATCTTACAAGTTTTTGGCTTGAATTTCAGCTCAATTTGGAGCTCTGCATTCGAGAAGTTTTCAAAACATACACGAAAAACCAACTCAAGTCATTGATCTTGCTCGAGGCCTCTGCTCTGGCTGAACTTTGGAGTCTCTTTTAAGGCATCTGTTGGTCAAGTTGATGTTGGCTGTTTTTTTGCTATTGCCAATTTCGCTATTCAGTCTACACACACACACACACACCATCACTTGTTTATGTCTCTCTCAATCTGCGTAATGGAAATTTACCGAACTCACTTTGAATCTCGTTATTCACCGCGAAGAGCTCTCAGTACTCGTGAGTGCTCCTAATGGATTGTGTCATGTGAAATGAATAATTCAAGTTATTATTTGATCTTATTTTTATACCTATTTCTTTTACTACTTTGTTTGCTTTAGTTTAATTATTATCTCATTTACTTCAGATGAATTTTTATATATTTTTTTTTCTTAATTTTATTATTTATTTTATTCTGTTTTTTTTCCTCTTTTTTTAAGCCTGTTTCTTGTTGTTTCGGCTTTGCATATTTTGTTTTGAATTTGCTTTGAATTTCTTTTTTATTTTTGTTTTAGTTTCTTTCTTGTTTTGGTTTGTTTTCTGCTTTACTTCTAGTGTCTTCAACGAGCTTCTCATTGCAGAGCGCAGACTTTGACTTTATTTTATATTTGGCGTTTGGGGTATTCCCGCTTGCTGTCAAATACTGGCTTTCCCCTGCACGCAAATAATTTATATATTTTTATTTATATACTATTTATATAAGGGAATCACAGAATGAACTTATCTTATAGATATCTAATTTATAGAATTTATTTAAAAAAGATGAAATCAAAAATGAAAAATAAAAATTCAAATTAAAGTTTCATCTGATAAATGAAAGGCTTACAGTCAGCCATGAAAGTTTCTAGCCTCTTTTATTTGGCAACTAATGATGACTGTCTATAAGTTTTCAACTACACCACAACATGAACTTATGTAAGAGAGATACAAGTATTTCTCCAGCTGTTTTCTGTAATTTACACGCACGAAGATCTTCAGTATCCCACGAAGCTCTGGCCATCTGTGGGTTAAGTGTGTCAGGGCCACAAAACATAATTAAAAAAGAGCTAGAGCCGAAATATATTCAAGTTAAATATCTAATGGGCCGCATTCTAAAATGTTATAATGTGTTTGTGAAGTTTTGCTACGATTTACACAAACACACACAAAACATGTGGTTATTGATGTAAATTTCATTGAATAAGTCATGAAGGAGCTGGGATTGTGGAACGTGTCTGAATGTATTGGGGGCTTATCAGAGGAGCCAAGTACACCTGGTTACAGGTGGGCAAGTGGCCAGAAAAGTGTGTTTAACAAGCTCTTAACTTTATGTGTCTGATATCAGGCCCAAAAGCCGCACGACTAATCAATGGCACGAGCTCCAAACGACAAGAAGAGCCAATAAACAGCTCGACTATGAGATACCCAGTGTTTTCTTTTTATATACTATATATCCGTTATCTTTTACGATTAAGGAAAGAGAAAGGAAATATAGCTTATCTTATCTATATCATATAGTAGTTTGATCTCTTTACAGTCACGTGTGTTACTAATAAAGATTCACCAAAGGAAACAAAAGTGAGAAAAATAAGTTGAAACTTCCCATTTTTATAATTTTTTTTTTGATATTTTTATGCGGAGTAACGCTAATCTGTGTGACGTCAGAGGTCGCTCATATGGCCGTGTTTAATCTGTGCGGTGCGGTGCGGCTTATCTGGGCTGGAAGGGGTCAACAAATTGTTACAAGTCCATCAATAAATCTTGGCCAAATTCGCCGTACAAAAAAATCGGTTTGAACCGGAAATTTCGACGTTGGAAAATGCTACAACAACGCGTTGACGCGTTGTCGACGTCGTCTGTTCGCTTTCGTTAAGAAAAAGTTGTTAACAAATTGTTGTTGTTGTTGTTGTTGTTACTGTTATTGTTGTTATTATTATTTTAACTGGCCGGCAGCCAGGCAAAGCTTTAAGCGTTCCAACGCCAACGCCGCACGATCAGAACGACTTTGGAGCGCGTCGCGCGCGGTCGTTGAATTTATTAACTCTGTTAAGTTACTTCGTGCATCCGAAAAAGCGTTACCAACTTTTACTGGAACCGTCAGTTATAGTACAATTTTGTGCCTAAAGTGGAACACTTGTGATATCGTTTTTTTTTTCGCCAAAAATTGGAAAATATCAACAACAAAAAACCTCAACAAGTATGTGAAACAATTATAAATATTTTGCATTTGATTTTGAATAGTTAAATTAATCAGAATCGGCTTTAAGCAGCGATTTGTAACAAGTATATGGATTTTTTTTCAAATATATATGTTAGAGGCTTTTGTGAAAGTAGAAAGAACAGTGTGACCAGCTGCAGCTGAAATCTGCCAAAGGACTACTTAAAGTACTAAAAATAAGTGTGTGCTTTGTGTCTTTACTAAGGGAATTCTGATATACCTATACATATATCTATATATATCTCACCTTTTGCAATTTCCATAATATATACATCAGATATATGTATATATATATCTGTGTAACTCTAAGTATGAAACCCATTAAGACACACGACAATTAATGGCATTACTCTTAAAAGTTTATTATCTTCGTAAAATTCTGCAATTCGCAAACAACAAAAGCGGCGTTTATTTTTTTTATCACACATTGCGAAAAAAATAAAGTAACGATACTAATATTAAAGAATAATAATAATAATACTGGAAAATATATATGGAGAAGTAACGAAACAGATTAGCAGAAATAAAACAATAACCGCCTGAAACTTGTTAGTTTTAGTTCGAAAAGATTTGAATCTCCACTGAGTCTAAGGACTTATTTGTATTGGAAACTTTAAGCTATATATAGAGATTTATGTAGAGATGATATCATGGGATCGTTAGTAATAGTATAACATCCATTTAGGTAGGGGTATGCGCTTTTACGAGTGGTTTCGACATGTTTCATTTTAAGTTCTACCGACGCACTTGAAACAATGAAGAATTAGGTATAAAAATATAGTATGAGTATTATCGTGATTCGATTAGAGAGTGTATAAGTATAAGTATAAGTATAAGTGTAAGTATGAGTATAAGTGTAAGTATGAGTATAAGTGAAAGTCCCGTTAGAATGAAGTTCAAGTGTGCACTCGAATTATTATCTCAAATCTGATCTCCATAAAGTCTAAAGACTTCTTTAACTTGAGACAAGAGTTTCGAAATAAAGTATGTGTTTCGTGTAACTGGCTTTATTTACTTCCTCAAACTCAGCTGATTATACATACATCATATACACACATATATGTGTGGGTGTATATATGTATGTACTTATATGTCTTTAAGTAATACACCTGCACAAAGCGACAGTTATGGACTTACCCTTGTATGGTACGTGCTTAGCATTAATCAAACTGTTACCATAATGCGATCTGTACTTTTTAGTATATATAAACATACATACATACATATATATATATACTATATATACATACATAACTTATGTGACCCATAAAACCTGAGACCTGACCTTCGACGCGTGCTTTGCGTGGGAAAATAATTTATAGATGAGTTTTAATTAATCAGAGTTCACTTTCAAATAACTGAAAAGATCTATAAAAAAAAACAGGTCTTCCATATAAAGTCTGGGCAGTAGTTATAGACATAGTTCAGATCGGTAACTGGTATTGATTAGTTATCAGCTGTCCATGAACACGACAGATTAATCGCAATATTGACTTTGAATTCCGACATATATATATATATAATCGAAGCATAAATCCGAATTACACTCTAGGGTTAATCTGCCCAAAACATAACCTAAGATTAGATAACTTCTACTCCCTTAGGGCCTCCTTCTACGTCTGCGACTTATCAATTTTTGGGCTATTATTAAGTCAAAATTTTGGCATTCCTTGCAAAAAAGTATTTATATTAATTTATTGTATTGTAAATACTTAATTGTAGCTTTTTTTCCCAGTTTTATTACAGAAAGAAAATAATAATAAAACCTTGATAGATTGCGAGTTACTGATCCAAATGGAATTTATGAAGCTATTTTACAGCGAGCTAGACAGTTTTAAAGACCCATAAAATAGGTTTACTTATTTATGAATACGGCAGGTGGTAGGCTTAACTTATAACTAATAAAGGTTCATAAACTCAAGGAAAATCAGTTATCGACTCATTTTAATGGAAACAACAAATACAAACGTAGCTCGAAGCGAGACATGAAAATGGCTTTTATTATATATAAATATATAGAAATAAATTAATTGATAATTTCTAAAATAAAAAGGAAACATTTCTTAGCTATTCTTGGTTCTTTCCTAGATTCCTTAGAGATTTCTGATTTAATAGAAAAAATATAAAAATAAATAAATTAAAATTTTTACAAGACTCCTCGGCCTCATCCTGCTTCCTTTTGACAGATTTTTTTATAGATTTTCATATATAATTTTCCGATCATTTTCATTCGAAAACAAACTGAAATTTCCTCATATAAAAAGTTCTTCTTTAAAGCAACAGTCCTCGAGGCTATTCTTGGTACTTTCACAGATTCCTTATAGATTATTATATTTAAATAAAATTTTTATATTTAACTTTTCGAACTACTTTCATTCATCAGCTGAATGATTCATTTAGTTGTAGCCTAAGCTTCTGTCCAATTACTCCAGTTTTCTAGACTGCTTTCAATTAGTTTTAAATTAAAAATATATAAACAAATAAACTGAAATTTTCACAAATAAAAAGTTCGACAAACCTCGAGGCTATCCTTGATTTTTTCACAGCTTCCATTTAGATTTTTATATATAATATTTCGAATATTTGCATTTCATTCATCTGATAAATGATTCATCAAGTTAAAGCTTAAGCTACTATTTAATTAATTACTTCTGTCTTTTAGACTCGGACTCATATTTTGTACAGATTTTTCCTAGATTTTTATATATAATATAATATATTTTTAACTCAATAAACTGAAATTTGCTCACATAAAAAAATCTTCTTAAAGGCCACACTCAGCGACTCAGCGATATCCTTGGTCCTTTCACAGACTTCTATTAGGTTTTTATGTTTAATTTTCAACAATGATATTCAATATACGAGAAACTAGATATATAGAGATTTTTCTTAGCTTTTTATATATATTTTTTGGAGTCTTCAGATTTCGTTCGAAACATTTGAAAATAAAAAAAGTGAAATTTTCTCACATAAAAAAATCTGCTCCTCAGCGATATCCTTAATCCTTTCACAGATTTCTTTTAGATTCTTATATTTCATTTTAAATAAGATATAATAGATATATATATATATATATATATATATATTCAGACTTCGTTCATTTAACTGGGCTTAATCTTATTCTCAAATGACTTCAGTATTTTTTAGACTGTTTCGAATAAATCTTAAGCCAGACTCGTACACAGGTAGCATTGTCTGTATCCGCTTGTCAATAAGTATATACATACATATATATATATATATATCTATATATCGATATAGTACTTTGTCTTATTGTTGTGTATTAATTTCATAAGATTAATGAGTAATTATTACACACAGGCAGTGGTTTTCGTCATTTGAGTAAAAGTGAATGGCCTTTGAGCAAAACAAATGTTTTTCAAAAGTGCTTTTGTGTTTCTGTTTCTAAATAAAAAATTTCTTTAAGCAAATTGCAATTATTGTAGAATGCAAAAAAAAGTTATATAAAAAGTGGATTAGAGGTTAAAGGAAACCGATGCGAATCGAGTGGAACTATAAAATATATAGAAACGTTCGGAGTTTCGGAGTTGGCAATTTATCTAATCGCGTTCAATGACTCCTCTAAGTGTGTGTGGAGGTGTGTGTGTGTGTGTGTTCAAGTGTATGGAAATATGTGCGTCTGTGTGTGTGCATCTCTGTTGTTTCAGCCGTGTTTGGCATGACAAATCAGTTAAGTTGGCCCATTAACAATAACTCGTTGCGATATGGAAAGAAAAAAAAGCTTCAGGCCAGGCTATAAAGCAGTTGCTGCCTTCGGCTTATCGATGGCTGACATTGAGGGCTCCGAGCTGAGCGATAAGATATGCAACAGTTGCAACTATCTACATGACCTGGACAATGTCTAACTAAACTGTTAACTTATTCAGCCTAAGGTTAAACAACTATTTCAAAAATCAAAATCAGATCGGGAACAGATAAACTTGAATAATGTTCGCTTAACCTCGACTGAAACTTATATTTATTATAGAAGACTAGACAGCCTAAGGTCCTTAGCTATTAACTATTAACTATTGAGTACCATAAACTAGTTTTGGGTTTATGCCCAGATTAAAAGTCAATTGACTTTTGGAACAGCTGCTGAAAACATTTCCTGATTCTGATTAAACTTGAGATTTTAAAGGTTTATGCTCTGAGATTATGAAACGCACCTTAGGTAACAATTCTTAAACACGTTAAAGCAAGTAACAAGCTGTGCGTGTGTGTGTGTGTGAGGGTGTTTATCCGCGTGTGTGTCTCCTTTTTGGTTGAATACAGTTGCTCGACTTCTTGGGAAATGTGCAGCGAAATAGAAAATAAATAGCGTATAAGAGTGTGAGAGGTGCAATAGGTAATTAATTAGTATTTACTAATTAGCAATTAGTAATTAGTAGCTAGTGCTCCAATAAGATTTTGTCTAATCATTTCTCTTTGTGTGTGTGCGTCTGTCTCTCGCTTTGCAGAAATGTCGAGAGTGTGGAATGCCTTAACCCGTCGCAAAACGGACGATGTCCATGAAAGTGAATCGCAGCTGGCCCGTGTGCTCAATCTCTTTGATCTGACTGCACTTGGTGTCGGTAGCACCCTGGGTCTGGGTGTCTATGTGCTGGCTGGCCAGGTGGCATACAATATAGCTGGTCCGGCTGTGGCCATATCTTTTCTGATAGCTGCCATCGCTTCGGCGTTCGCCGGCATTTGCTATGCGGAATTTGCCGCCCGTGTCCCAAAGGCGGGCAGTGCTTATGTGTACAGTTATGTGACCATTGGTGAGTTTGTGGCTTTCACAATTGGATGGAATTTGATCCTGGAGTATGTGATTGGCACGGCTTCTGTGGCCCGTGGACTCAGCGGATACTTTGATTCGCTTATTGGCAACAGCATGTCGCATGCTCTCAATGCAACGATGCCAATCAAAGTGAGTTTTCTGGGTGATTATCCGGACTTCCTATCCTTTGGCATGATTCTTTTGTTGGCCAGTCTGCTGGCCTTCGGTGCCAAGGAGTCCAGTTTCCTGAACAACATCTTCACCAGCGTCAACCTGGTGACCATTGGCATTGTGCTAGTCGCAGGTGGCATGAATGGTAAGTCATTTTTTTCCCTCAGCTCGTGAGAGTTGTAAGCTTTAAGTGTTTAATTGGAATCGTCAAATCTATGAAGATATATTCCTTGATTATACAAATATATATATATATTATATATACAACACATAGAGACACTTAAAGCTTACAATGTCAATGTAAGCTCAGAAAATCTCACGGCTCTTAAAAAAAAATAATTAAATTTAATTGCTGAAAATCTGCCAGCTAATTGCTGATTGCATATAATAAAAAAAATACAAATAATAAATTTAATACAAAATAATTATTATTAAAAATATGTATAAATATTATATTAGAGATATAAATTTATCTCTAATTGTAATATTGTAGATATAATAATAATAATTAAAGAATTCGTGAAGAGTTTTTGCTGAAGTTTCTCGATTTCATCTGCAATTTTCAACACTTTTTTTAACTCTTTCCTTCTCTTTTCTCTCTCTCTCTCGCTCTTTCCTTTATAGCCAATGTGGACAACTGGCGCATTCCCGCCAGCGAGGTGCCTGAAGGATTCGGTACTGGTGGCTTCATGCCCTTTGGCATTGCTGGAGTCATGGCCGGAGCTGCGAAATGCTTCTTTGGCTTTGTGGGCTTCGACTGCATCGCCACAACCGGCGAGGAGGCAATCAATCCGAAGCGCAACATTCCTCTGGCCATTGTCATTTCGTTGATAATCATCTTTCTGGCTTACTTTGGTGTTTCCACCGTGCTGACCATGATGCTGCCCTATTACCTCCAGGATCCCGATGCACCCTTCCCCAAGGCCTTCGATGCCGTCGAGTGGTACACCATCAAATGGATTGTGACCATTGGAGCCGTGTTTGCTCTCTGCACCAGCCTGTTGGGCGCCATGTTCCCGCTGCCACGTATACTCTATGCCATGGGCAAGGATGGTATTCTGTTCAAGCGTCTGGCCACAGTGCATCCCTATACGCAGACCCCACTCCTGGCCACCATTGTCTCGGGCATCTTTGCTGCGATCATGGCGATGCTCTTCAACCTGGACCAATTGGTGGACATGATGTCCATTGGAACGTTGCTCGCCTATACGATTGTGGCCATTTGTGTGCTAGTGTTGCGCTACCAGGATGACCAGATGACCAAAGTGGTCTCGGTGCGTGCACCCAACATCTTCCGCCAGCTGTTCTGCAACTCGTATCGCGAACCCAACACGATGACCTCGGCCATAACCAAAGTTGGCATCGTCGTCTTTGCCGTCTTCTGCATCATCTGGTGCATCTTCATGAATGTCTTTGTGCTGGCCGAGACCAGCGGCATTGTCTCGCTGAGTGTTGTGGGTGTCGTCCTCGTCTGCATATGCGTCATAATTGGCATGCAGCCTGTGTCCACTGTGGAGCTGACCTTCAAGGTGCCCTTGGTGCCATTTGTGCCCTGTCTGAGCGTCTTCGTCAATCTGTACCTGATGTTCCAGCTGGATCTGTTCACCTGGATACGTTTCCTGATCTGGATCGCCATCGGCTATTGCATATACTTCACATACGGCGTTTGGAACTCTGCACAGATAACCAGAAATCGCAATCACGCCGAGGCGGCGGCCAATGCCATGCAGAACGCGGATCATCCACAGCAGCATGAGAATCGCGCCTTCGAGCCGGACTGGAAGGTAGAGAATGGTGTTAAGTCCCTGCCGCCGCCCTATGAGTACTCCGAGAAGCTTTGAGTCCTCTCAACTTGAGTGTAGTAAAAAACAAGTATTATAAGTTGCCTTGTAGAAATAAGCTGTGTTCACACGTGGCAAATCGCTAAAAGTGAATTCTTCCTGAAAAAACCAATAGAAGTATTCCTATATATATATATATATATAGTTTGTATAGCTATGTGGCACGTGTGAAATCAGCTTAGGAATTTAATTGTAAACTTTATTGAACGACTTTCAACCCAATCCAACCAATCCCAACCTATCTTGCTATCTAACATCATAACATAATTGTGTTGACTCGCTGACACTTTTATTTTGTGCTTGGCTGGCATGTGTTTGTGAGAGAGATGAATAGATTGCGCATAAAAATTAAATGATACCCTACAATACAAACGCGGACAAGCAGCCCTTGTCTCCCCTAGGATTCGTTATTTTTATGCGCCAGAAATTTAGACACACACGACTTCCTAAGACCCGCTCAATGCAGAGTTTCTTTACGTTTTTTTTACAATTTTTTTTAATTTTTTAATTTTTATTATTTTGTTTTTTTATTATTGTTTTTTTTTTTATAATTTCTGATTCCTGGTTTCAATTTTTATTTTGTTTTAGAGACTCTTTTTTCAAAATTTTGCTCCCTTTTAACTTCTCCTGTACATAATGTCCCCATATTGTTGTGATATCTGTAAATATATATGTATATAGTGTTATAATATATTTATACTATATATATTCCTGTCACAATTCTTGTTGTCGTTATGTGAATGCAATTTGTATCATAATATTAATAATGTCATAGAACTTTATGCAATTGTACAATCCTAAGCTAGTTCAGTATTTAAGTTATTTAGCATCTAAGTTCCAGTTCCACTTTAAAAACAAAAAACAAAACATTTTCCGAACATGTGTTAATATTAGTTTAAAGAAAGAAAAGATAAACGAATTTCCCCTAGTAATTGTTTGTAACAATAAAGAAAACACAATGTTGTACAAGAAATAAACCCATCGAAAGATTATCAATCAACTTATCGAAAACTTAACTCACATCACATCAAACATTACCGTGAAAGTTGTTTACTTGCAGCTTATCTAATCGCCTGGAATTCATTGTATATATAGAATCGTGCTGAACAGCCAGATGAGAGATTTCCTCGGTCATTATTATATGACAATTTTTGTGCGACGAACGAACAAAAGACGCATGGAAACAGCATTAAGTCTGGCACCCGAACAGTGACTGGCGTTACGCTAATTTCGATTGAGTATTTAGACTATATCTCAGTACTTAAGTACTTAAGGGTAAATGCTGGTAGATTTATTGCCTGATAAGGTACTCACTCATATAAATAGTAGCTAATCATTAACCAGGCTTAAAAGTATTCAAGTTGATATGCCAGAGACTAAAACTTTCTGGCTCAACAAATATATAAAGACTCGACCCGATTGTATCTCAGTACTTAACTACTTAAGGGTTAATATGTAATATTATAGGCTGATAAGGTAGTCAATCATATAAATAGTAGCTAATGATTAACCAGGCTTAAAAGTATTCAATTTGATCGAAGAATCTTACAACTGCTTAAGAATAGTTTCTGATTCTAGAGGTTAAAACTTTCTGGCTCAACAAATATATTAAGACTCGACCCGATTGTAACCCAGTACTTAAGTACTTAAGGGTTAATATGTAATATTATAGGCTGATAAGGTATTCAGTCATATAAATAATAGATAAAATCATTAACCAGGCTTAAAAGTATTCAATTTGATCTAAGAATCTTACACAGCTTTAGAATAGTTTCCGATTCTAGAGGCTAAATCTTTCTAGCTCAACAAATATATTAAGACTCGACCCGATTGTATCCCAATACTTAAGTAGTTAGAGGTATTGAATCATATAAATAGTAGCTAATGATTAACCAGGCTTAAAAGTATTCAATTTGATCGAAGAATCTTACAGCAGCTTTAAAATAGTTTCTGATTCTAGAGGTTAAAACTTTCTGGCTCAACAAATATATAAAGACTCGACCCGATTGTATCCCAGTACTTAAGTAGTTAGAGGTATTGAATCATATAAATAGTAGCTAATGATTAGCCAGGCTTAAAGGTATTCAATTTGACAGAAACCTTCTTCTGATTCTGGTTGAACAAATATATACAGAGCCGACCCGTATTAGCCAATAATGTCTATGAAAGAGTTGCATATGAGAGAGTCTGGCTTGCAGCTGACTCCTCTGTGTCCAGCTGGAGCTACAGCATTAGTTTCAGCTCCAACTAGTTAGCTAACCAGCTTAGTTAAATGGCAAATAAGCTGCTTCTGCCTCTGCTCTTCGCCGGGATATAAAACGCAGTAGAGTAAATATCAGAGGCAACTCAAATACTCCGACTGAGGCCAAAAAGCCAGACGAATGTTGCAGGGATAATGCAAACACATACACAAACACACACACAAACACACACAAACACACACACACACACATACACACAGAGAGTGAGTCGTGTAAAATGTGAAGGGAAATGGTCAACAAAGCGCCAGTGAGAAAATAAAATTGTTTTGCGGATTCTTCTTCGTATTTTTTTTATTCTTTCTCTCACTTCTTTTTTCTGCATTTGTAGGAGGAGCATTAATTTATGCATTTTAAAAGGATATCAAGTGCTGGAACGTCAAAGGAGCCGAGCCCCAGCCACACCACATATGAGCTGAGCTGAGCTGCTGACTTTTCTGCTGCAGTGTATTGTAATTTGACTTTTTGTGTCTTTCTGCGCACATGTGCGGAAATATGCAATTTTTCACACGCTGTCATTAAGCAATAAAAGCAGAAATGTGATTTTTATACACTAGACTGAGACTAAGACAGCTTTAAACAGAATTAAATCAAGCAAATAGAAAAATAGAAAACTTGTGTATAAATTATCTCAAATAGTTTCACTTTATGCTATGTGCAGTGGATTAAAGTATCAAAGACCACAATTTCAAATGGAGCCCATGCAACGTGACGTATGAGCAACGCATCAAATAACAATGCCAGCCCAAAAGTATGCAATGCAATTTGGCCCAAACAAGCGATCAAATAATAATACGGCCAGCCCCAAAGTATGCAACGACAAATGTTGCATACCAAATTCCCTTTAATTTTCGGTCCGGGCCTAAACGATAAACTGCTTTCAGCCCAGTTGGTTCACCAGACATTTAATTGTGTAATCCGAGAATTCCAAAAATGTTTGAAATCTATTTGAGGAGATATGTTTATTATATATATAAATAAATTCTGGTTTGAATACACTTATTAGTTGGTCTAGTTGTAACCTTTATTTTTGGAAAATTTAGGTTAGGGTATCTGTTTGCAAAGTTTTATGGGCCGATATCGCTAAAACACGAAACCAAAAACGCTTTAGAAGGCCACACACACACACACACACACACACACACACACACACACACACACACATAAGTAGAGACGAGCTCAGAGGCAGACAAATACAAACACAAATACACAGATGTAAATAAATAAACAATAATTTGAGCCACGTTTATGTATGTGAGCGTTTATATGTGTTTGTGTATGTTAGCATAAAATGTAATGTAAACGGCGCAGGTTGAGGCAGTGGCAGTGGCAGCGGCAGTGGCAGTGGCAGCGGCAGCGGCAGTGGCAGCAATTTGAGGCAGAGGACTCAGCGCTCATTGCGCGTTGCGGTTTCATTTGTGAGTTTTAATTAAATACGTTTAAATATTTGTTATTTCCGACAGGCAGACAAACCAAACGCCCAACAACAACAATTATAGAAACACAAATCCCAACAACACCGGAGAGAGATTCAACAACAACCAACAACCAACACCCAACACCAACACCCAACACGAACAGCAACAGCAACAGCCACCTGGTAAATATTAGCGAAAAATTAGCAAAGTATTTTAAGCGCAACATGTTCGTCCTGTGGTTTTCAACATCAAATCCTCTGGCTACACACACACCCACCCACACACACACACACACACACATCATATCCTATCGGGAGGCAACACACATCATTTTCTGCTGCACGCTCGTTGCGTGTGCATTTCATTTATTTATAAATAACGCATAATTAATTTAAAATGCGTGCGTGAAATTGTTGTTAAGTGCTTAATCCTGTAAAATGCAACTGGACACGCACGTTAACACTGGCAAGAGGCCACTAAAAGCGCAAACAGGATGCTCTGTGTCTTCTTTGCCAGCTCAGCTTCTAAAATACATATATAAATAATACAAGAATTAGCTAATCGAACGTGTTTTGCTCACTATCTAAAGGAATAATCTGTGTTTCTCTAATGTTTACAAATGATGTTTTTATCCTATTTTGATTAGATTTTCAGTCAGCCAAATGGGAAACTGATGTTTAGCAGATGTTCAGCATGGAATAGCATACTATATATATATGTATAATATTTCCTCATTTTCGTCAATCAAATAAATCAAACCACGAAAACGCTCAATTGAAAAGTTTCTAGTAACAAAAGACAGAAATTTGAACTTTGTTCGGAGTCAATAACAAAGCTAAAATCAACTTAAACCCAAAAAAAAATAATTTGCTAATGATTCTGAATGAGCACTTACGTTGGCCATTTGACCCGAAACTCCCGCCCGCCCCTCTAAACCATTCCCTGTAAATTTGTCAAAGTCAAAAAGTTCAAAATTTTACATGCGGTCAACAAAATCAAATTAACTTTTGGCGCAAATAAATTTTGCAACCACAACTCGAAATAAGTTTTAAAAATTTAATTTTAAATTCGTGCTACAGCTTAAGAGTGGAGCTGAGAGGGGGTGAGGGGGCTGGGGGAGGGAATGTGTGCATACTCGTATAATAGGCCGATCAGCATCAATTAAGAAAATAATCCGCGCATTATGTGAATAGTATATAAATATTATTTGACAACAGGCAAGCGGCAAAAACTGTCGTCGAGTGGTCACAACAGCAGAGGGGTGGGAGCTAGAGAGGGGGTTGGGGGTGGGTTGAGCTGCTCGGCTGGGGATTAAGGGACCAAAATACGTACATTTTCAACATATGCTAAAAGAGCGGAAAAATACTCTTGAACCACGTCATGTGGCGGTCGTAATGATGACACTGATGAGGCTAGGAGCGGGTATCAAGCGGATGCCAATGCCAATGCGAATGCGAATGCGAGTATATGCGGATATTTCAGCTGCAGCTGCGGATACCGATGATAATGATGATGACAGGTGTTACACGAACTACACATGCTTTTTATACACTGCCAGCACACATATTTGTGTACAGTAAATACAGTACGACACTTCTGCTGTGGCTATTAAAATGCAGCCAGAGTTTTTCTGGCTTTTTTTTGTTTGGAACTTTTAAACTTGCAGCTCTATAAGGATTACAGATTTAGCTATATATATATATATTTGTATAGATATATATATTATATGTATAAATGGATATGAAAAGGAAGTTTGATCTCGGCATGAGAGCCAGGTGTACCTGGAGAGAGAGGTCCTTCGCAATAGACTGTGGCCTCTTTTTATTTTATTTTATTTATTTGGAGTTAACTAAAAGCAGACGAAATAAAATATATTTACAAAATTAAAATAAGAAAATATTAATCATATCAATATAAAAGGATACAATAAAAAAAGAAAATTTATTTACAACATTAAAATAATAAAATATTAATTTTATTAATACATATGAATATGAAAGGAAAACAAAATTAAAAAGAAAAGATATTTTCAAAATAAATATAAGAAAATATTAATTTAACAAATTTTATAAATAAAAAAAAATAAAAAATTGTTTACAAAATTAAAATAATTTAATATTAATATTATATACATTTATATAAATATGAAAGGAAAAAAATTTAAAAATAAAATATATTTACAAAATTAAATAAGAAAATATTAATCTTATATAAATATTAAAGGATGAAATATTTAAAAAAGAAAAGAAAATTTATTTACTAGATTAAAATAGTAAAATATTAATTTTATAAAAAATATAAAAGGGTAAAAAAATTAAAAAAGAAAATTTATTTACAACATTAAAATAATAAAATATTAATTTTATTAATACATATGAATATGAAAGGAAAAAAAAATTAAAAAGAAAAGCTATTTACAAAATAAAACTAAGAAAATATTAATCTTATAAAATAATAAAAGGATCAAATATTTAAAAAAGAAAAGAAAATTTATTTACAAGATTCAGCTAATAAAATATTAATTTTATATAAATAAATATATATATAAAAGGATACAAAAATAAAAAAAGGAAAGATATTTGCAAAATTCAAACAATTTAATATTAGTTTTATATAGAAATCTTATATAAATAAATAAATATTTATAAAATGTAAGTCATAATAATATTAAATTTGTTTTTATTAATAATTATAAATCGATAAAAAAAATTAAAAGGAAAGATATTAACGAAATGAAATAAAAAATATTAATTTTTCATAAATATTTATTATGATAAAAGGATAAAAAATTAAAAAAGAAAATATATTTACAAAATTTAAATCATAATAATATTATTTTTGTGTATATATAATAAAATAAGATACAAAAAATTAAAATAGAAAAGATATTTACAAAGTTAAAATAATAAAATATTAAATGTATGTATATATTATATAAAAATATATAAAAGGATAAAAAATGAACAAGAAAATATATTTACAAAATTAAAATAAAAAAATATTTATTATTTTTTACATATATAAAAATAATATTTATGAAATATAAAACGAATAAATTAAAATTAAAAAATGAATAAAATATAAAGTAGTCTGAACATTTATATGAATATTTGTGGCTGCTCCACAACAAAGTGAGTTCATAATCTGCGAACGATCGTTGACATTCGAAAAGGATTGTGTGTGAATAAGTAAATGAATAATTAATGTGAATAGGAAATTCAATGAACTAACAAAGACAAATGCTAGTCAAAAGAATTCAGCTCAACTTACATTCATTTATTAGTTGATTATTTACTCAATTAGCTGTAAATACTTAGTGAAAATTCTATTTGCCTTTGGTTGAAAATAAATTTTAAGTCCATAGGCAGAAATCGATATACTTATGGAAATTATGTGGAAGCCTTTGCTCCCTGTTCTGAGATGTAGGTAGGAAAATTCGTATTTAGCATGAATTTTCCCATTTTCGATTTTATTTTTATTTGTATTTGCATTGTTGTTGGTCGCTCAACAATCAGTTTTGGAAATGCTTTGTGCTGTTTTTGTCTAATGATTTGCATTGTTTCACGTTTATTTTGAAATTTACATGAGTCCAACTGATGGTCTTTTGATCTATTCATTATCAAATCGCAGAGAGTTAGGGCCCAGAGCCCAGCTCAAGTTTTCGCCTCTGGCACTGTTTATTTGCGAAATGCGAATTTATGGCCATTTCGCGTTTGTTTTTGATAGGTGCGAGCTGTGCAACAGTGCGTATGATGAATTTGGTTGCGAAACTCAAATGCATTTTAACAAAACAGAATATATACATACACATACATATATGTATATATGTATATATATAAGTATGTATAGTATATATATTTATGTCTGCATATGGAAAATTATATGCCTTGTTTATTTTGTCAGCGGCTCGTTGTGCGTGAATAAATATAAATTGCCAGCAATTTTTGTATTTGTATATTTAGTCACATAAAACGCAATTAGTGCATGGAGAGAACAAGTGTGAAAGGTTTTGTATTTTAATTGAAAAGTTGAATAGATGTGCTCCACACAGGAATGTAACGCTTTCGCATTTTGTGAGCGTCGCTTAATCAACAATGTTCATATAATTATTGTTATTTACTTACAATTTGCCAACGTAAACGTTAAATATTCCAAGCCTTTAATTAGCTCGCAAATTATTTATTGCCAATTTATACTATTTCTTTCTCATTGAAAGCGATAGAATATAACTAGTATTTAATAGCTTTCCCTATTGTTGTGGCTAATTTCTTTTTTATCGTTTGCTTTTAAGCTAATAAATAAACCTTGAGGTTTAGAATATTTAAACTGTTTTTTAATATTTATAAATTCTCAATAAAATTTCGATAAATAGATACAAACTAGACTTAAAAAACAAATAATAATTAAATTTTTTAAGCTTTGTTTTAGAAGGGAAAGACTTGTTGAAGTCTAAACAAATTTTTCTGGAAGAGCTTCTTACGTCTTATAAAGTTGCAAATATCTTTTAATTCATTCGCTTAAGTAAGTCTTAAAGTAAATTTATACAATCACAAATTAATTATTGCTTTGCTAACTAAATATTTAAGCTTCAAGCTGACAGTTCAACATGCGAAAAGCCTTTTATAGCGACAAAAAACTCACAAGTTTGCAGCCAACAAATTTCAATATTCAACTTTAATTTGTAAAAAATTAGAATTAAAAATTAAAAAGAAATTTAAGTCATAAAAAAGCACACTAAATAAATAATTTATTTAAAGTCAAATAGAAAATAAAATAAAAATATTTCTATAATTATAAATATATTTTATTTTTTTATCTATTTATTTTCTTTCTAGAATTTTATAGATAAAAAGGTTTTCTCTGCTCCTCGAAAAAGTTCAACTTAAATTTATTTTTATTATTAACTATTATATAAATATTATTAATTTTTTCATTCAAGATAAATTACGCTGGCTAAAGCTCGTACAAAGCCATTTAATATTTAATTGTGCCAAAAGGTTCACGAATTTGCAATCAAAAAACTGCATTTAGGCTCAAGAAATATTCAACTCAAATTTGTAAAAATGAAATAAAAAACAATAAAAATAATTTTAGTCATAAAACAGCACACGAATTAAATGCTTTCTATAATTATAGAACTAGCTTTATTATAAATTAATTTTATTTATTTATTTTAAAGATTTTCATAGATAGAAATAGTTTCGTTGTTCCTAAAAAAATTCAACTTAAATTTTTATTGTAATTGTAATATACTTTTTAATTATTTTTAAAAAATAAATTAAACTGACTAAAATCGTACAAAGCCTTTTAATAATTAATAGAATTTTATACAATTTGAAATGTTGCTACAGCTGTAATTTCATATTGCCACCGTTTGGGGCAAGTTGGTGCACTCGACTGACCAATTAATTGTGCTGCTCAGCTTGGCCTCGCGCGAAAACTCAATTTGCTTGGAGCCTGCTCAACAAATTTGGCTCAGAACGGGGCGACATCAAATGCCATCAATTTGGCCAACAATATTCACGACAATTAACAAATTAATTGCCTACTTTGAGGTTGCACTTGAAGCTATCACACAAACGCACACACACAAACACACACACACACAAATATCTATGGAAGTGCAGGCTCTGCTGCTTAGGCAAATTCCCAATGGCGTCTTAGTTTTATGGCCAACATATAACAACAACAACAACAACAAGAACAACAACAATGCAGGCCACAAAAGCTGAACGCTAATGAAATTTCCAAGCCGTGCTCCACGGTTGTCCAGGGAGTTCAAGTTCTGCCCGGTAGGCGGCGTATTTGCAAAGCTTTTAATATAATGACACATTATCATAGCAGCAAGTCAAAGGCAGAGGACTTGCAAACACACACACACATTAACAAACGCAAACACACACACACATACACAAATGAGCGCACGCATAAGTAGATAACGTTAAGCAGCGTAAGCCAAGGGGAGAGGCAGGGGAAGGGGAAGGAGGAGGGGGAATCTCTGTGTGCGAGCGATTATATCAGCAGGAAGGATGAGAACAGAGACAAAGTTGCAAATGTTTGCCTTTGTACACTTTACAGAGCCGCACATTGAGTAATGCATAAAAAGCGTAGCTAAGAGGGGAGAGGGCATATCAATACGCTAAATACCCTACCTAAAATTACTAAAAGTGAGTCAAAAGAATTTTAAATAAGGCATATAAAAGTGTAAAGGGAAAGACAACAAAGATGCAATTTATATCTAAAGATTGTGTGCAGTATTTAATATGCAATTAATAAAGTAATTATAGTTTATAGTTGAAGTAATTAGAATTATTTATAAAAGACCTTAAATACCCTCAAAGCAATTAAAGTGTCAAAAGAATTTTGATTGAGAAGCAAGAGTATTATTTATTAAGGGGCAGTCTTAGTTTTTACTTGGCCACAAATATGCAATACATTTATAAAGACTGTTTTATATGTAATTACTTTTATAATTCTCTCTCATAATTAAAGTAATTAACATTTATTTTATTATACTCTAAATACTCTCAAACTATTAAAAGTGTCAAAAGAATTTTGATTGAGAAGTAAAAGTATTATTTATTAAGGGAAAGGTTTAGTTTTTACTTGAGAACAATAAAAAAATTAGTATTTTAAGTTTGTTTAAAGTATTTTATATGTAATTACTTTAGTAATTCTGTCTCATATTTGAAGTTATTAAGATTAACTATAAAAGACCCCTATAAGATCCTAAATAGCATCAAAAAATTGAAAGTTCCAAAAGAATTTTGAATAAGATGCAAAAATTGTTAATACTCAAGAAATGTTTTAGTTTTAAGTTGAAACGAATTCCACAATTAATTTTAAAATATTTTATATGTAATTACTGCAGTAATTCTGACTCAATTTTGTAGTAATTAGGATTAAATAGTTTCAAATAAATTTTAAGAATTTTTTTAATTAATATTAAATTATTTTCAATATATTTAAGACATATTTCCAGAAGAGTAACTAAACTTATTATGAAAACCATTTATATAATAAACTATTGTAATAAATATTAAGAATTAGTAGTTAAACTTCCAGCTTACAACACAATTACTTGAGATATTACTCAATGCATAAAATCTTTATTATATATAGTTTAATATTATCTGTAATTGAGTCATAATAAAGCAATATATTTAACAGAGAAACTCTGATCAGAAGAGAGAATCTCTGAGCTTGAGATAAAATGATTACTTGAGTAATTCAAACATGAAGTGTGTAATTAATTTGGTAATTAAATTCACTTATAATATAAGTAGAGTATATACAAATGGATAGGAAGATAGTCTAAGGTTCACTCAGGTGTATACTCTACATTTTATAGGCGTTTACTGCCGATTTATTGCCTCCGTTGTTTGTATTCTTGTCGCGGCTGCTGATATTGCGTATACGGCGTGTCAGACGGGCTATTTGATGGTGGATTTCTGCCGTTGGAAAATGCGATTTAAATCGTCCAAAAAATGCAAACAAACTGGATACAAGTACGCGGTGTGGTCCACGCCCCCCTCTCCCCTCTGCCGTATTCCTTTATGCGTTTTATAAAATATGCAACAGCAGCAACGCTTGTTACAACAATGACAGTATCAACAACAACAGTTGCAGTCACTGCAACAGCAACAACAACAACAACAGCAACAACAACCACAGAAAATGCCAACGCATCCATTTAATTTCATTTTAATGCACAGCATGTCCTGGCAAGGTGTCCTGCAGCCTATCGTCTGCTGACTACCGACTACCGACTACCGGCCACCGGCAACCGTTTCCTATTGTCCTTATGAAGAGAGAGAGTAAACAATTTTGCCTTATCAAACAATCGAAACGTGGGCGCACACTCTGACAAGAGGCGTGGCCAATTAAATGCCTCGGACTTCGTCTCTGTCTCCGTCTCTATCTCTGTCTCTGTCTCTGTTTAATGCATAATTTTGTGAGTCCTCAGAGCCTGCATATTATTGCATTTATTGCTGCTCCTCTTGTTTTTATATATACAAATATATTTATTTTTTTTCTGTTGTTATTATTATTATTATTATTATTATTTGCTCGTTGTCTGTGTTTGTCAAGTGTTGATCGCGCTTTTATGGCTGCTTCAAACGAATTAATGATGAGCAGTACAATTACAGAAATTGCCACACACACAAACACACACACACACACACTTGACTATGGTAAATTATGGTGTTATGACAGAGAGATAATACTCGCATTGTATTCATACATAAAGTTGCCAATTGTAAAGCAAATAAACGGGGGAAGAAGCTGCTTTAAGCCGATTCGATTCGAGTACATAATAAATATGGAATTAAAGCGCTGAAGGCAGACGCTTGACATGATTCAATCTAAAAGTGAAGCATGAGTTGAGTTCTAAGAAGAATAGACTTAAAATTAAAGCCAGATTTGATATATAAAACAGGCGAAGACATCTGGTTCCGGCTGAAACTTGCTTTACTTTCAAGTCTCAAGGTTGATCGATATATGTTTTTATAATATACAATTTCCCTTTTACCTATTTTCAGAAAGCTTTTCATCTTTAAACTGTATTTTCATTGGTTAAACTTTTTGCAAAGCAAAGAAAATGATGAATTAAATGGAAAAGTCTGCAGCTGAATGTGCATATCACCTCTCAATTGACCCGAGGCGCAGTTACAGCACCTCTGCTGACATATTCAAACAGATACATGCATATATATATATATATAAATATGTATATAAACAGACACTGCTTCAGGTTCTTCTTAGAACTGCCACAAATTGATACTCAAATAAAATTTTCTGTACAAATTCAATTGCAATAAATATTTCTTAATATATCTCAAAGGGGAAAACTTAAATTGAACTGAAATTTAAAATTACTTCAAGGAAAGACAAACCTGATATAAACTATACAAATAAGTGAATATATTGTACATTGAAGCTATATATAAGGAAAAGTAAACTATGCATAAAGACAGCCAGGGCGATGGATGGATATAGTTAAGATAGATATTGATCAAGAATACATATATCCAAAACAAGTAGAGGCTTGAAGCAGCCTCTTCCTACAACCTTCATATAAATAAAAGTATATAAAATAAATGAAGTACAAGTTTGTGTTGTATAGAAAAACTTTTATATATAATTGAGAGATTCTAGATAAAATAAAAAATATATATATATATATGTCGAAAGAATCTACCTAAATCTACCTATATCAAAAAAAGGAAAAACTTAAATTGAACTGCAATTTAAAATTACTTCAAGGAAAGAGACTTGATATATACTAAAATATATATAAATATCGGAATATAGATTGAAACTATATATAATATAATATAATTTGTAATCTGCCTAAAGTTAGCTAAAAGCTGGATACATATATGATAGATACTAATCTAGATTTCATATATCCAAAGCAAGTAGATGCTTGAAGCAACCTCTAAAATTAGTGGGAAGAATTTCAGATAAATAAAAGTATATAAAATAAATGAAGTACAAGTTTGTCTTGTATAGAAAAAGTTTTATATATAATTGACAGATTCTGGATAAAATATAAAAAAAAATAAAAATATGTATAACAAAAGAATCTACCTAACGCTTTCTATATATAGATTGAACTTAGCTGATGTATTTTTAGCCTTATCCCAAATACTTTTTATAATAAACTTCAAATTGCCAAAGATTATGTCTGTATGCTTCTGCTCTTATGGCCAAAAATAAAATGGTTAATAGCTCTATAAATAAAACTAAAGTTGGCCAAAAATAACTACCAAAAGTGCACTTCAAAAGAGTTGGCAGAAAGCGCATTTCTTCAGGCAGAAGAATATATATTTTTACTCTAAGAAGAACGTAATAGATTTTAAGACGTATTTTATTGACAAAGAGTTTAAGTCCAATCACTTACATAACAATGACCAACAAAATGATCTAATAATAATACTTATAGACGTTAATAGCCTCAAGTGGCTGAAGCACAAAGCAGGAAACATATTTTGCTGTCGAAAATCTGTAATAATATTCAAGGTCAGAGAACGCTTCAAGTGTTCTATTAAGATACTTCAGCTAAGAACATAACAAGTGAGTGGGAATACGGGTAAGTGGTTTAAAAGATGGTTAACAAACAATTACGAAACATCTTTACCAGTTACCATTTATTATCAGACCACAAGAAAGCCACAAAAATAAAAAACAGTAGCCAATCTATTAGCCACAACTAAAACCTACAAAACGTTTCTCCACATCAGCAAAAGATACGAAGATGCGAGTCGAAGAAAAAATTGTGAATCAAAAGCCACTTCACATGCAAAAAACCTGATCCAAAAATAATTGTACTCAAGTGCGTACACAACCGAGTTGAAGGCGGACGTTTTACCAAACGGATCGTGCTTTTGGCCAGTTCGCCAGTTGCTAGGTTCGTCATCTTGGCCAAGTCGACTCGAGAGTGGTCAATAGAGCCCAAGCCGGCCCGTCGTCATCTTTGGCTTTGATGCCCACTTCACTCGCCTCGATATTTCATTCGGTACTTTATTTTTTCATCTTTTCAATCTGGTAATGAAAACTAGATTCGATATGTTCAGATCATCCATTTAACACTATAAATACGCAAAGCAAATTAGACCAAGACATCATTGGGTTCAATACCTACGACAGAGTAACATCTTCAGTCAGTTCACAGAGTTCGCTATTAAGAAAGAACTGAAGCTACAGCATGGTGAGTACCCCTACGGGTCCTTAAAATCTCTGCGAACAAACAAAAATCTCTTTCGTATAAGAGCTGTGAAACATAAACTATTTTTTTCAATCTCAAGAAACTGTGCTCAAAAGTTACCTTCTTTTTTTTTAAGTGCAAATCAACAAACAACTTTTTTTTTGAACTGTGAATTCAAATCAAAGCCTCAACAGAAACTTAGTTAATATTTAATTATAATCTATACTAAGTGACCTCTTCTTTCTCCAAAGAAACTCTTCATCGCCGCACTCTCCCTCTGCCTGGTGGCTTTCGCCGCTGCCCAATCCGCCGATCCCGCTGTCCAAGATCCCTCAGCTGAGTACTTGCCCCCAGTGGGAGATGAGGCAGCTCCTCTCTCAGAGGATGGATACCGCTACAAGACTGTGCGTCGCCTGAAGCTCCGTCATCGTCGTGAGGTGCCCGAGCAGGAGTATCTGCCACCCACTCAGGAATACCTGCCCCCAGTTGATGCCGTCGAGGCTGGCGATACGAAGGTTGCCGATGATGGTTACCGCTACAAGACCGTCCGCAAGCTCAAGTTCCGTGCTCGTCATCGTCGCGATGTCTCCGAGATTGAGGAACCCACCGCCGAGTACCTGCCACCTGTCGAGGTTGAGCTGGCCCCTGAGCTGAAGACTGTCCTGGGAGCCGATGGCTACCGTTACAAGACCGTCCGCAAGCTGAAGTTCCGTCGCCACCGTCGTGAGGCTGAAGCCGAAGCTGAGGCTGTTGAGGCTGAGGCAACCAACGGCGAGTACCTGCCCCCAGTTGAGGCACCCGCTGCTGAGGCTGAGGTGAAGGCTGCTGAGGAAGGCACAGAGGTGGCCAAGGATGGATACCGCTACAAGACAGTGCGTCGCATCCGTTACCGTTACCGCCATTAAGCTGTTAACTGATATCCGAACTAGGCATATTGAACCAAATTGATCCTGATAGTACACAGAGATTATCCGCCAGGCAGAGGAAAAGTTTTCAATGTGATTAGTTTCCCTGCTTGGCTGTAGCTCGAACCGATCCCTACCTCCTTAATAATTATGTATTGATACTTTTTTATCAATTTCCAACCCTGAAGCAGATTGAGTAATAAAATTTATTCACAAAAAAATCAATTTCTAATTGTTTAATATTTTTATGGGAAGGGATACAAATGAGGTATTGGCTGGCATTAAAAACAGTTTCAGATGTGCTTTCGAAGGCCTGGCTGTACCTGGAAGATGGCACATGTTTAGCGGAGACTTCTCCTTAATAAAGTGAAGTGCAGTTTTGATACAAGCAACACATTATTCAAGAGAAGTCTCCACTAGACAAGGGTGGGAGACGGGAGGGCCTGAAAAAATTGTGGACAAACATTTATTTCAGCTGATCTCGCACATCCTGAAATATCCTGAAGCTACTGCTAATTTTAGCTTGAAGCTATCGAACTATGCTGGCTAAACTAACTTTTGATAAATTTTATAAATTTTTATAACTTTTTAAGTATCCAGCGTACAGTAAGGATCCTGCTTAAGGCGAAAGCCAAGCAACTTGCTTGTGATTTTTTCATACAAATTTTAAATAAATTAAAAAAAATCTTAAAAAAAAATTTTAAATCTTATTTTTTAATGAAAATGAAAAAGGAACTCGATATTCAGTTCATACTTTTTACTTTATACCTTTTTACTTTACAGATTACTTTTAAGATTTTATATTATTCAATTTACATAAATCTCTTATCTTTTGATCGACTGTTTGTAGTCGTCGTTAAAATTAAATTAAATAAAAATTAAATAAATATATGAAAAATATTTTAAAATAATTATTGTTAGCACTTTTGAATAAAATACACATTATTAATTATTTTTAATTATTAATATATTGGCAGCTTATTTAAAATAAACAAGGCAAGTCGTTAGATATAAGGAAACCCACTTCCCAAGTGAATCAATCGTGTGGCTATTTTAAGGGAATATCTGTCTGTATATCAAAAAAACATATGCAATATCCTTGTGGCTTCTGAGCGCTGCATAAATCAAGGATCAACAGTCAAAGCAGGTAATCACAGGCAAACGAGTTGATTTCACATTGATTTTTTCCGAATAAAACAGAAAACTTCCATGTTAAAGAGTACAAAATTAAATCCTTTTTAAGAGGACATCAAATTGACACAAAAATAAAAAAGAAAAAGAATTGTTGCTATGGAAAATATTCTGCGAATAGAGCTGAAAAGCTGGTGACCCATCTATTATGTTTCCGGCTTTGGCTTTTCCCCATTGAAAGCACTTTCAGTGGAAACTGATTTCAATAGAATATCTGTAAAACAAATGAATTTTTTGAGAGACTCCGAGTATTCTGCGAAATGCATACAAGCACCGCACGGGGATTAAACACTTCTCCGCCAAACCAGAATTCATAAAATTTCTGCTAATAGTTGTATTTATTGCGGTTTCAAAGCGATTCACAAGAAATGACAAAAAAAAATGAAAACTGAATACAAAGGCGAACTTTGGCTTAAATTATATTTACATTGAATTTCGTTTCACAGTAAAAATGTTGCGAACTGGAAATCAGAATTCCAAATAAAGAGTTCAGACTTTACAATTCACGACATGAATATATGATATATATACACCCAACTCTCTTTTTACACGGTTTCTTTTTACACGAATTTGAAGTTAAACCAAAAGTTCAACTTTCTATAAAAGATTTTTTAATAAAAAAGTCGACGGCGCGAGACCTTTCAGAAAGTAGTCCGACAGATCAAAACTCTGTTACAGGACGAAACTCACCATTGGATAATTTGATGGATATCTCCAGTGATGATACCGACTTTAGTCCACATCGTCGCAAACAATTGCTCTTGTTGTCAAGTAGCGACGAATAATTTTGTAGCTATGTAAATATTTTTCTTTATTTCTATTCTAATTTCTCTGTTCTTAATTCTGGATTACCAGATTTCTTTTGTTTTTTGCTTGCTCTACCAATTTTTCACCAGTATGAATTATGTATTTTAAGTTTTCAACATTTTTTACACGGTTTTTCGAAGTAAATATAGTTCCTTATTTCATCTTACACGGTTTTCAAATCACATGGAACGTATCCCCCATTTTACTATAGGAAACGCCTCTTTTTTACACGGTTTCTTTTTACACGGATTTCTGAGGAACGTATCTACCGTGTAAAAAGAGAGTTGGCTGTATTTCAAATTGATATTGTTCCTATTAATATTTTATATTAATATATAAAAGTAGGGAGAAATATTCAACTTGCCTCACATAAAGATATTTATATATGAAACTGAGGTGTAAATTTATTTAATGGAAACTTAATGAGGCCAAGGATAAGTTATAAATAATTCATTTTATTTTGACTGATGTGAGAATATTCTGCTTGAAAAATTGATGACGACATATAATTAGTAAGCTCGCAAGTCTCTACTGACTTAAGGAGTCTAATTAAGACTAAGTACTACTAAGTTAAGTTTCTTATTAAAACTAAATTTTAATCGAGCATAAACACTAAATATCTAAATAACGTTATTTAATGAAATAAATCTTATAGAAAATCATATTTCATTACGCTTTCAGTGAAAAAAAGTACATAAATCTTTTCTCTAATATCAAATGAACTTCCCTTGTTTAAGAAAAAAAATTCAAATTTAACTCTTTTGCTTATTTTTTTTCTCAGTTTTACTGCCTCTTATAAGTTCGCTGCTTGCCATTGGCCAAAACTCCATTTGTATTTTCGTTTCTCAACACCTTTTGAGACTGGTTATAAACCAGATTTGATACACTCGAAATCAGCTGTAGATGATCCATTGAACACTATAAATACCCACAACGAATTAGACGAAGACATCATTGGGTTCAATACCTACGACAGAATAACATCTTCAGTCAGTTCTCATAGTTTGGTCTGAAGCTACAGCATGGTGAGTACCCCTATGGGTCCTTTAAATGTTTTAGTACAAACTGAAGACTCTTCCACAGAAACTCTTCATCTGCGCCCTCTCCCTCTGCCTGGTGGCTTTCGCCGCTGCTCAATCCGCGGATCCCGCTGTCCAAGACCCTTCAGTCGAGTACTTGCCCCCAGTTGCCGATGAGGCAGCTGCTCTCTCAGAGGATGGATACCGCTACAAGACTGTGCGTCGCCTGAAGCTCCGTCATCGTCGTGAGGTGCCCGAGCAGGAGTATCTGCCACCCACTCAGGAATACCTGCCTCCAGTTGATGCCGTCGAGGCTGGTGATACAAAGGTTGCCGATGATGGTTACCGCTACAAGACCGTCCGCAAGCTCAAGTTCCGTGCTCGTCATCGTCGCGATGTCTCCGAGATTGAGGAACCCACCGCCGAGTACCTGCCACCTGTCGAGGTTGAGCTGGCCCCTGAGCTGAAGACTGTCCTGGGAGCCGATGGCTACCGTTACAAGACCGTCCGCAAGCTGAAGTTCCGTCGCCACCGTCGTGAGGCTGAGGCTGAGGCAGAGGCTGTTGAGGCTGAGGCAACCAACGGCGAGTACCTGCCCCCTGTTGAGGCACCCGCTGCTGAGGCTGAGGTCAAGGCTGCTGAGGAAGGCACAGAGGTGGCCAAGGATGGATACCGCTACAAGACCGTGCGTCGCATCCGTTACCGTTACCGCCATTAAGCTGTTAACTGATATCCGAACTAGGCATATTGAACCAAATTGATCCTGATAGTACACAGAGATTATCCGCCAGGCGGAGGAAAATGTGATTAGTTTCCCTGCTTGGCTCTTTCTCGACATGATCCTTTGCTCCTTTCAAATTATTCATAGCTATTTTTCTTTAATATTTTCTATCCTGGAGCATACCGAATAATAAAACGTATTCACAAAAACTGAAATCAAAGTTTGTCTATCAAATATTCTACTCTCTTTTGGGAAATGAACCAAAAATTATATTTCAGCTGGTAAAAATTGCTTTAAATCTTGTTCAGGCGATATAAATAAAGGCTTCTGAGGCTGCAAGCTGCTTCGACAAATAGGTTTCAATGAAAGGTGAAGTATTACACGGAGAGTATTTAGTGGATAAACTGAAGAAGCATAAAGAGTCAGTGCAACCCATGACCTGATAGCCTATTGGTAATAATATTCTTGATGACAGGCCGCGCCTCATGTGGAGAAACTAGCTCTAATTTCAGAAATTGCATAAAATACGTGGAGTCCCAGATGATTGGAGCTCTACTCTAGATCTCATATAACCTGCATTAGCTCAGGAAACTCACAGGTGCCACTGGGATATCTAGGCCCTTGGTTAAACATTCAACTGATCTCTGTGTGTGGTCTCCAGTTAGAGAGGAACGTTGCCTAACCTATAACTGATAGTTAATCGATAGTTTTAGTTGATCATATTGAAAAGTTTTGCCCTATTGTAGAAGTCCACGAAGAAAGATGATACTATACTCATATTCTTCGTGTCTTTCGATTGACAGAGTCTCTCGAGAGGAAAGCAAAATATTAAGAACAGTTTGTAATATGGAAATGAAGATATGAGATTGATAAGTTTAATAATCAATAAAACTGATAAAAATAATATTAACTCTTTGGCTGATCTGATTCTGCAGAAGATTCTCCTTGTCAAGTTGAGTATTTCTTTGTCTTTAAAATTAGTTTTCATGTATTTTTCTTACTTATTCATAGAAATTATGGAGTAAATCATAGTTTTTATTTCCAGCTATCACAAAAAAGATTGTTTTCCACAGGGAAGTGTCCTTGGCCCTTTGCTGTACTGCCTGTCCACCTATGACTTGCCTCAGCCGGATGCTTGCCAAGCCGAAAAAACTATGCTTGCCACATTCGCTGACGATGTTTGCATTTGCTATAGGCCCCTTTATGAGTACGATGCTGCTGATGGGATCCAAAATTACGCCACAACATTCTCACAATGGGCATTAACGGCGCCAAGTCAGCCAATGTCTGTTTCACGCTGCGACATAGGTCGCCACCTGCAATTCTATTCGATGACGCACCTGTCCAACAGGCCAACTCGGCTAAATATCTTGGGGTCATCCTGGATCGCAGACCAACCTTTGTTAAGCATGTCTCATTGCTTAGGACCCGGATACGAGCGGCGGTGGCTAAGCACTCTTGGCTCCTGAACTCACGCAGCAAACTGTCGTCACCCAACAAGCTGACAATACATGTTTACAAGCAAATCATCGCTCCGATATGGAAATATGCGTGTCCAATTTGGGGACTGACCTGTGACAGCCAGATCAGGAGAATCCAGGTGGCGCAAAACCTCATAACGAGACTTACCACTGGCTGTGAGTGGTACATAAGAAGCACAACCCTTCACGGGGATGGTAACGGTCTTTGACCAAATAAACAAGCACTCCAGCCGGTACAACGAGAGACTTTTGCGCCACAAAAACAGACTTGCAAAAGGCCTGACCACTACAAGAGGTTATTCAAGACTAAATAGGCGCAAGCCTAAAGACCTAATAGTTCGTCTTCCTAGACGATCTAGACTTGAATTGCTATTGTTATTTGTTAATTGGTAATTGTTAAAATTTTTCATATTGAATAGGCTAAACTTTATCGCTTAGCAGGAGCGCCATATTTGCTGAATGCTTAGACAATAAGGTTATAAAAGGGTTATATAGTTTACCCCGTATACAATAATAATAGCAAAAAAAAAAACAAAGAAAAACATTTAAATAAATATCAAAAAATATGATTTAGCAGAGAATTTTCTAGGCCTGAAAAAGTTGAGAGTCACTGGAAAAAATTAAGCCTAGGGTAGCAGTTGAATGAAATTTATTTATTTTTTCGACACCGTTAAAAAGTTATTTATTTCAAAGAGAAATAAAGGAGCGATTTTTAAAATAAAGTTTAGAAATATTTAGTTTAAAATGTGAACTTAAATGTGTAAATATAAAATTCATTATACTTGTTCAACAATGGACAACGTGAACACTTTTAGTATATGCAAATGAATCTGTCGCGCTGGGTATGAGACTAAATAATAGAAATTGAAAACATATTGAACATAATCTTATTCCACCTACTTAACGCTTTATAATTATATTCGAATGATTGATAAAAGTGTTCTAAAAATAACTATATCCATTCTCTCATAAATGAAACTATTCTTACATAGATGCAATTCGGAACTGTGTGAATTATTGGGATGAGATTTGATACCTAAAAAAAAGTGAAGGTAATAAAAAGTTCAAGTACATCGGGGGTATTCGTTAGCATATAATAAACTTCCTTATTTCTTATTTTTTTCTATTATTATTATATATTTTTCAACTTCAACCGAATTTGGCAGTACAATTAACAATCTCTCAAAGACTGCTCGCTCTCAAGTACTTCAACTGATCATCTTTTGAGACTGGTTATGAAAACCAGATTTGATACACTCGTGAATCAAAATCAGCTGTGGATGATCGATTTCTGGCTATAAATACGAATCGTAAATTAGACGAAGACATCATTGGGTTCAATACCTACGACAGAGTAACATCTTCAGTCAGTTCTCATAGTTTGGTTTAAAGCTACAGCATGGTGAGTACCCCTATGGGTCCTTTCAATGTTTTAGTACAAATTGAAAACTCTTCCACAGAAACTCTTCATCTGCGCCCTCTCCCTCTGCCTGGTGGCCTTCGCCGCTGCCCAATCCGCCGATCCCGCTGTCCAAGATCCCTCAGCTGAGTACTTGCCCCCAGTGGGAGATGAGGCAGCTCCTCTCTCAGAGGATGGATACCGCTACAAGACTGTGCGTCGCCTGAAGCTGCGTCATCGTCGTGAGGTGCCCGAGCAGGAGTATCTGCCACCCACTCAGGAATACCTGCCTCCAGTTGATGCCGTCGAGGCTGGCGATACAAAGGTGGCCGATGATGGTTACCGCTACAAGACCGTCCGCAAGCTCAAGTTCCGTGCTCGTCATCGTCGCGATGTCTCCGAGATTGAGGAACCCACCGCCGAGTACCTGCCACCTGTCGAGGTTGAGCTGGCCCCTGAGCTCAAGACTGTCCTGGGAGCCGATGGCTACCGTTACAAGACCGTCCGCAAGCTGAAGTTCCGTCGCCACCGTCGTGAGGCTGAGGCTGAGGCAGAGGCTGTTGAGGCTGAGGCAACCAACGGCGAGTACCTGCCCCCTGTTGAGGCACCCGCTGCTGAGGCTGAGGTCAAGGCTGCTGAGGAAGGCACAGAGGTGGCCAAGGATGGATACCGCTACAAGACAGTGCGTCGCATCCGTTACCGTTACCGCCATTAAGCTGCTAACTGATATCGGAACTAGGCATATTGAACCAAATTGATCCTGATAGTACACAGAGATTTTTAGCCAGGCAGAGGGAAAGTTTTCAATGTGATTAGTTTCCCTGCTTGGCTGTTGCTCGATACAATCTCTTGCTTCTTATTAATATTTTTTTTTGATCTTTTAATTTCTGAAGCATATTGAATAATAAAATTTATTCACAAAAAACGAATTCAATTATGTTTTTTTTTTATTTCTAACTAATTGAAAACAATCAGAGAAACTATTATTAAGAAGTGTTTTCATTCTCTAAGAGAGAAATGGGAACTTTATACAGTCTTTACCTTCTTTCAAGGTTGCTTTAAGCTTTTAGTTTGAATCTGTTCAATAAACTTACATAAAGTAATAAAATTTGGGGAGTCCCCTTTTTACTTAAAGAGCTTCCATTTCATGCCCATTATCATCATCAGTTTCATTATGAGAGGCGAAGCGTCATTTTGCGGCACTCAAAAATCAAATCAAAATTAAATTTTTTGCTAAATTGCACATTAAAATACTGAACGAAAGTAGAAGCCAAAGAGGCAAAAGGAGAAGCCAAGAAAAAAGTGCACACAAAAGCAGGCAATGAGCAAAAAAATGGAATTGAAATCAATGGACAAGTAATGCCCACTAGCAAAAGGAAATAGCCAATAAAAAAGTGGAAAAAAAGAGGAGAAAAATATAAAAAAGAATCTTTCGGCGAATTGCAAAATTCTATTTAGAAATGAAGTGTATGCTTTTAGGCGCACCAGCTGAGCAACAGAAAGTGCAACGACTCTGATTGGACTCCCACACACCCCCCCTCCCCCGACGAAAACCCTCTTGGCCAACTCCGGCATCTTTCAGCATTTTTCGGTCAACTTTTCGTAATATTATTTTGCATTTATTTGCTCAACGTTCGGATTTCTTTGTTTTCTTTCGTTGCTTGTGCCTGGCCAAATATCAGAAAAAAGCACGGGAAGCAGTGATTTTGGGTATGCCGAACTTTTGATACCCTTTCAGACATTTTTGCTTATAATCTCTTATGTAAGCTGAACCAATATCTTGTCAGTAATAAGTAATATTTTATGCTTCTTTGTTGGAAGATAGAGTGAAGCGTAAACCTAGTAGGATCTTTGTCGATTGATATCGATAATATTTTGTGAAATTATCGATATGAACCACTTGCTTTGATATTTATAAATAGATTTTCTACACATGTCTCATAATTTATCTTGTAATTGCTTATGAAATTCCGAAGAATCGACCAGAAAAGTAACATCAGTGATGTGACTCTGCATCACATCGATAGCTATATTTACTATCGATAGTTTAAGCGATTGTTTTCGGCAGTAAGTGACTTATTTGAACATACCTACGTATGTCATATCTATGTATGCCATATTTAAGTTACCGTATCATGATCATTATTAAGAAAAAGATTAACAAATAAACTCTTAACCTACTTGAATTAAAGAGCCGTAGCTACTGGGCTTTCAGCTCAATAACCATATCGATATATTCTATATCTATGTATAACATATGTTAGTACTTGTACCATATTTGTATATACCATATCATATATACATCAATTATTCAGTTCTTAGTATGCCATATCGATATTAACCATATCTATGTATATTCATTGTATAACATATTAATGTAGCTATACCATATCAATATATACCATGTCTGTTTATTCAGTTACTAGATGCCATATCTATGTATATCATATCTATATATGCCATATATACCATATCATATAATACCATATCTATTCATTTCTTAGTCTTCCACATCGAATGCGTTACATGTTGTGTTTGATAGCTATACAACCCTCTGTTAGGGTATGTCGAGTAAAAATATGGCAAATTACAATATTGTAGCCGGTCCTTGGTCCAGAACCTCTCTCTCTCTCTGGCCAGTCGGACCTCGGCGAGCCAACGACGGGGGAAAAAAAGGTAAATAAAACATTTTGTGAACCAAACATAAAGTTACTTAATTGAGCGCTTGACTTTGTGAAGCAGCGGCCTGAAAAGGTTGCCAGGTCAAGCTTTGAGAGTTCTATGAATATTAATTTTCTAAAAGGTTCCCATCGCTCTTGTTCTTTTCATTTTTTGGCTGCGAACTGTAAGCAAATGCTTAAAGATTCTCCAACTTACTTACAGATGCACTGATCAAAATTATTTTGCTTAAGCGAGAGTCTAAGTTGATGGGAAAGTAATTAAATATTTAACTGTTTTTAGTTTATTTCAATTTTCGATTTATTTACAAATATTATTTTCACCTGTTGTAAATCCCATTTACTATACACATTTTACATACACGTAGAAAATCAATTGGAAATTCTCTGGCAGCTCTCTCCTATGTTTGAGATTGGCACTTTGTGTGCTTATAAAAACTGATTTAATTTTTTGTCCAACAGGTTTTTAACAATTATTGAAATTGTTTGAACTTTTTTTTAAGCTATTTTCAATATAAAAATTTACTTTGTGACATTTTTTATGCGATGTTTCCTTTTCAGTTCAAATAATTGGCAAAAAACGTGCTTTAAAGCAGCTCCGAAGGCTTTAAGAAAGTTTTGAACTATTTTGAGCTGGAAAAGGAAAAGTGTAAATAGCTGAGTCGAATTTCGGCTAATCGTCTATAGAGAGGTGTAGCCGACTAGAAGATACCCTGTAGTTAGTTCTGAAGAAGCCTAACTCAAAATATTATAAACATGCTTGGACATAATTTTATATCTTTTATATCTGAAAAGGTGAATTATAAATAAATATTACTTTCTCTCTCTTTGCAAAAGTTAATATTAATAAATATTTAATTATTTAATTTATTTAAATTATTTAAAGATAATTCAAGATGAATTTAAATACTCAAGAGTTGCTCAGTATAAAATGAGAATTTATTTATTTTATTTCTGTTTAAAAAGAAACCTAAACTAAGCAACTTTCTTCGAAAAATTTGTTCAATGATTTTCCTTTTATGAAATTGATAGAAATAATCGTTTTTCTTGGTAGGAAAAACTATTTGCAAAGGTCGTTATTATTCCAGGCAAATATTCGTAGAACACTTAAAGCTTTTGACTGTAGTGCATTTAAGGTTTACTCCTTTCCAATTAATATCAAAGTACCACAGACTGTGTGCAAATATCATTTACGCCTCAATATGAAACAAAACAATTTCTCCGCTTGATTTGACTGGACACAATGCGAGTGTGCTGGGAGATAGAGATAGAAACAGAGGCAGGCAGAGAGAGAGAGGGCTAGATAAATATTTTGTTTAATCTGGATTGTCTGTGAATTTGAGTGAAACAATTTGCAGCTAATTTCATTGTGGCCTTTTGTAATTGCATTTGTGGTAAACGTATTACAATTGACACAAATGGATACATTTTCCGGGTGTATTCGTGCCTGTCAAACTTGCCAAAGCTTAACTCAATTATGATAAGTAAACTAAATACCAATATGTATTTCAAATAAATGCTCGTTATTAAACATATTGTAAATAAGTGGAAATATATGTTTGTATGTACATACATATGTACGAATAGCTCATTAAATTCCTTTTGAATGATATCTCCGTCTGATGTCTCATCATTTGGCTAAATGTCAAACGGAAGCCACGACTCGTCGTGTGTGGAAGAAGAAATCGCAAAAGATAATATTTAAATGGATTTTTAATGGAAACAGACAGCAGAAGCAGCTGCAAGTATGAGAGTTACGGTTAAGATTAGGCGGGAGGGGGAGGAGGGGGTGGTACAGGGTGAGGGGATACGAAAATCTTTGACACAAAGATAACAAAATACGGGCCTGGGTAATGGCAATCAAAATTGTGCCTTTCATCTGTTTGTCAGACTGTTTATAAGTCAAGCCTCAAGCCGATTTATTGTACCCTCCCGAAGAGCATATGCATTTTGTTAAGAAGCGTGTAACGCACTTAAAGTGGAATGGAACAGTCCATACTATAGTATATTTATTGACAAAGGGATGGATGTATATCAAATAGATGGATATATATATAATATAACATATATATTTCTTATCAAAGAGATGAGCTAAGTCCATATAGCCTTAGTCTTAGCCCAATGCTTATAGCCAATCCTTTACTTATTGCAGCTATATATATCTGCCATAGGAATGATCTGTCGATAGTAAACTTTATTGTTTATTTTGGATACTTTTGAAATTTTTAAGTCATATAAAATTCAGATAACAATAACAAACAGACAATCTTTTTTTTGACCCTGTAGAGTATTCGCTTTTCGACATGTTAAAGAAAAGTTTTCTTTCCTGTGTTTTTTCTTAATGATTCACCTCAATTTGTTAGCAATTGACAGACACTTAATTCCCTGTACTGAAAATACTCCATTCCACTCTAGTTCAGTCCATTGACCCAGGTCAGCCAATTTAGAAAACAACCAGAAATTCGCAAGTACAGGCATAATTTTAAATAATTCATAAGTTTTCTGCTCAAAAACTTTTGCATTGGCCCCAAAAAACTTTTCTGTGTGTTTGACTTTCGACAAATTTTTGGCCTGATGATGTTGTTCTTGCTGTTCGGAAAAGCCAATCGCTGCTAATTGGACCAGACCAGAAACTCTGATGGAAATTCAAGTATGATAAGTAAATTGTCAAAAAAAAAAAATAATAGAAGTAAAATCAAAGACCTATAAAATTGCTCACTTCAAAGACAAACTGGCCAGTTTACTAACTCACAGTATAAAATTATCGAAATTTGGATATTTACTCTGAACTCTTTAATTTTTGTATAAATGAACTTAATTCTGCTTAAGCAGCAGATCTACTCGCAGCTCATTGCGACTAATTTGCTTAAAAACATTTCTGGCAATGTTAAGTGTAAACAAGTGAGAGTTCTCTAGTGGGACGTACGTAACTATTAGATACCCTACATAACAGTTGTTGTATAAGAACGGATATGCCCTACCTCTACTTGTTGTTTGCTTTTCCAGACTAATATAAGTATTAAGTATACAAAATGTATAATTATAAAATTTAAAATAAATTTATTAAAATAATAGATAATAATAATAGTAAAAATATAAATAATAAAGAGTACATACCTGTCGCTGTAGTATATTCTATGTTGTATGCGATGCGATTTTAAAATCGGCTGGTAACTAACATTTTTAATGTAGTTGCTTTGCATTTTGTTGTTCGAATGCATTGGGCGGTGGAGCTGGAGTAATGCGATATTGCGATGTTGGTTTTCCAGGGAAAAATCCAATAAGGTTTTAAAAAAAAAAAACAACACGAATTGGAAGGTGGGAGTGTGTACACACTGGTACAGGCATGTAACGTATGCGTTGTTGTTAATTAATCTCATTCAAAATGTTGGACCGTGTGTCTCCAGCGCTGGCCGCTTCATCAGCATCAGCGTACACACGCAGATGGAGAGAGAGGGAGACAGAGTCCGGTACAGTAACACACACACTTATGCAAGTACACATACGCATGTTGATAAGTCTAACAATGCGAATGAAGGCATGGAATGGAATGATGATGATGGGTATATGTATGCTTGAAATGGCCCACAGAACGATTGATAAATACGAATACTGGCGTCGACGTTGCTTATTTTTCAGATGACCAAACGACGACGACGACGACGACGGCGACGGCGATACAAACAAAAAGTAAATAAGAACTGCGGCAGCGTCGTCGAAGGCAGCGAGTAATAAAGTTGATTGCAGGCAGTAGCAGGCGGCAAATTGAATATTTGTCTTTGTGTGTATTCGCATCCATGTGTGTGCGTGCCTGTGTGTGCGTTTTGTTAGTATTTGTTCGCATTGTTAAATGTGAACAACGCAAGAGAGCACATTCAGCGCTCCCACGCGTGATGCTCACAGACCATTGTTAACGGTAGTCCTAGTCTGCGCTTTGCCTTTGCCAATCTGAGGCTCTCAGTGCGCCCGCTGCTACCAACGTAGTAGGAATACTACTATTTTTTGTAGCATTGCTTTGGTCCAGCTTCAAGGGCACATGCTACCCTCGCCGCTCTCACCATAACCACTCTCTTTTGGTTTGCTCTTTAGCTTGTTGCTTTGTTTTTATTTTGTTCTGCGGCTGCGACTGCGACTGCCTTTGCTGTAGCTGTAGCTGCAGCATTCATCTTTTGCTGCTCTTGCCAATCTTGGGCATTATCGATTTTCTTTTGTTTACTTTTCGACGACTACTACTCACACATTTGTTTGTTGTTGTTCAGTGAGTGCGCGCGCCCCTTTCGCTTTGGTTTCTGTTGTGGCTTCTTGTTTATTTGCTTTTGCCAAGAGTTTGTTGATAAGAGGCACCGGAGCGCGGGGTAATTGTGTTCTATGAGTATTCATGTCTCTATTGTTCGCAGATTTGAAGAAGATTTATGGTGTACATAATTATATGCCCCTACACAACAAGTACATGCATGCACAAACAATATTTGTTTTGTGATCAGCTAATTTACGACTTACATTTCTTTTTTGATAACTTATCGATTATCGGTCGAATGACTGCAAGCAATCGATTAAGCTTCGTTAAGATTTACTTGCTTATGTTTCTACACAGAAATTATGTGCGTAAATTAATCAGTGTTATTTCATCTGGTGATCATCGTAGTATCCTAAATTTTAGCAGGTAATTTTGTATGCACATATAATTATGTACACATTTGTCGATAGCATCTTGTCGTAAAACAACAAAGTACAGTGAACACTCCCAATAACAAATTTACTCATTAACTTTGAAATTGGCGATTAACTTTTGGGTTAATAAGATTTCTTGGTATTATCTTTGGTATTATCTCAAGATGTGTGTAAGACATATACAATACTTATGCATATTTCTGCTTGTATGTATGTTACGTTATATATGTATGTGTGTAATTGAGTGTTAACATAATCTACGTAGTATAACATCCTGCGATTAACAATCGTTCTCAGAATTAACTTAAGCTTATACTCAATCAGAAAGTATTAGTTTTTTTAAAAAGGAAAAGTCTATTAAGATGTTTCTCTTAAACGATCTCTTGCGCTTTCGCTGTAGTGTGGCTTTACTGTAGCTGGAATTACTCATACGTTGCTGTGATAAGCTTAAGGAAGAGAAAGTTCATCATATTGGGTAAAAGTGCTCTTCTGCTTAGATTCATTGATGCAAAAATAGTAGCTCCATAGATCAGAATGCTGACCTAACCAAAAATGTAGTAAGTTGGGCAAGATTGTTGGTAGACTTTGGGGTGTTGGGGGGAAGTTGTGTGGCAATATCAGATGCGCTCCTGTTTCACATTTGTGCGCGACTCTCTTGAGTTGATAAGACGCCGCAAAGTGCTTATTGGCAAGAACGCAAAAGTTCCCCCAATTGTTTACATCAGCAGAAAGCATCCTCTCAGCAATAGGCAAGAACAAGAACAACCACACCAAGAAGAAGAAGGAGATTAAGAACAACAACAACAGCAACAACAACAACAACAAGAGCATCAGCAGTTTATAACAACTAAGAGAGCGAACGCAGCCCCAAACAACGCGTGGGTCGGCCAAGCGCTCTCGCTCTCTCTTTGCACACAACACAAAAACAATTGGCAGAGCGTGGCAGGGTAGAGCGTCGCTCTCAATGTGGCTTACGCTCGCTCATCAGCGGCTGCTGCGCCGCCAATTTGCAAGAAAATTTAAGTTCGTTTACAGTTGGTTTTGTGGGGCAAGTTGTGAAAATCAAGCGACGAGCAGCAGCTGCTGCCAAGAAGTGGCAACAAGGCATTACCTACTGCAAGGCCAGAGAGAGATAGCGCGTTAATCCAACTGTATGTGCTTACATATATATCTATATAATTATACATTTATACATATATATATTTATATGTATATATGTAAGTATAATAAACAATTTAATTTAATAATATACAAATATCAATTGAGCTTGCAATTGTGCCTATGTTTGTTTGTGTGTGTGTTGTTGGTGTTGTTGTTGCTGTTATTGTTGTTGTTGGTGGTGCTGCTGCTGTTGCCGTTGCTGCTGCTGCTGCTCTCGCTGCGTCCGCCCGCTTATTTGTGTATGTGTATATAAACACACACACACAGAGGGAGCACTGCAGCTGTGTTTGTGAATTTTGTGGTACATTTTGCGCTCGCATCGTTTACAGATTTTTGTGGTGGCAAATAGTTGTTGCATAGCCTTCATACAACACACAACAACAGCAACAGTTACTAACACTTCGACAAGTGGCAGCAACCGAGCTAACGAGCGACCAACAAACACCAACAACAACAGCAACAACAACAATAAATAAGCAACGCTTTTATTGTTAATTGAAATAAATTGAAATAAATTCTCAACGTTCTGCTCAAATTGTTAATAAACCCAACAACAACAACAACAACAATTACCACAAACAACGCTGGGAAAAAAAGACAAGAAATAAAAATAAATTCTGTGCTAAAGTAAATAAACAAATATTAAATTTATTTTAACAACAACATGGAAATATTTTAAGTTTTCGGTTAGAAATTTACCTCAAAAATTGCCTCAAGTGAAAAGTGAACAAAATTATTTTTGTTTATAAAATTTTGGTTTTTTATCTATAATATATATTTTTTTATATATTTTTTTTGTTGGTATCAGCAATTCGGCAAGTTTGTGCGTGCTTATTTTTAGCGTGTGTGTACATGCATGTGTGTGTGTGCTTGAGTGTGCCAATGCAGCAGGCGCACAATTGAAAATCAGTGTAACAAAAAATTAGCAAAAAACAAAAGGAAAATACGAAAATAAAACCAAAAAAAAAAGAAGAAAATAATACTACGAGTAATAGAAACGCATCAGAAATTGAAAGCTAAAGAGGCGGCAAATCCGTTACGTAAGCTCCGAGTAAGGCATTAAGTGCGAGAGAGAAGCAGCAGAGCGAGACAGAGGAGGATAGTTAGCAAGCTGCTTAAAGGATTGGTAAGAAGTGGTAAGATTATAATCTTCTTCTTGCTTACAGGTACGCTCGTACTGAACTGTCTTAAGTAATACGCTTACTCTTTTGCCCTCTTTCAAATCTACTTTCTTAAAAACTGTTACTTTTTTTTACAGTTTCTATGATAAAGTGCACGATAAGTCGTAGCAGCTAAAGTGAGCTATAAGAGAGCTTTTAGCTTGGTTTAAAAAGTGCATTTTTGTTGTTAAGGAAATAATATTCCTTGAAGTTAAATATTACATTGAATATAGTTGTAGATATTTATGATTATCTTTTTAACTATAAGTTTATCATAGAATATTATTTTAGTCTATCAATCTTTATCTTTATTTTCATCTGATTATCTTATCTTTATAAGAGAAACTTGCTTAAAGATTATACTGCAAATACCTTTTCGATATATTTCCCTGCCTTCAGCTTTGTTTCACAAACTAGTCTATATATAGTCGAATTCTATACTTCACGTTTACAACGTAATCTTTAGTTCCGGATAAAGTCATTCGATTTGATAGATGCCTATTCTTAAGCCAACCCCTATATCAGCATCAATTTTCGTAGTTTCTAATAAACTATCGCTTATTTGAGAAGAATTTACTCATACGATTTACAAGCGGAACGCAACGATTATGCATTTGGAAATACGAGTACAAATATATATATATGTATAGGTATAGGTATATATGTATGTATTTTATATATATACCTGTATATTCTTGACCACAGCGCCTCAATTCTGGGAATTCGAAGCCGGAACGTTGAAATTGTTTATTTTATACGATTTGTTTGTCTAACTAAAAGTATAAGCATACGAGTACTTCGCACAAACATGAGCGAAGTACTCACTATATATATATATATATAGTGGTACATATATACATATACAGAATGATATGATTTTCTTTTATTGCTTTTCACCTGAATTAAATAATTGGCCTGGTCAGTGTGTGGGATCATGGAGCACTATCAAAACGCTTTTACATATTTCTGAAAGAATCTAAATGATTTCGGATCTCTCGCAAGATTTTTGCATTGATTTTTTTATCGTTTGATATTTTAAACTTTAATATTCGATAATTTAGACTATGTTAGACACGATCCTGAATATTATTCCTATATTTTTTTAAGCATTTTCTGAAAGGTTTTCAATACGATCGAAAGTTGCAATATCGCTTTATAGAATTTCAGAATTTAAATTCTTAATTTTATTTATTTAATTTCTTTATTTATATATTTATTTCCTTATTTTTTTTTAAATTTATTTATTTATTTTTTTATTATTTTATTTTTTATTTATCAACTAAAAGCAGAGGCCTACATAAAAAAGTTAAAAAAGATATTCACAAAATTCAAAAATAAAAATATTAATCTATTAAACAAATAGATATAATATTGATAATAAATATAAAGGAATCAAATTATTTAATAATGAATAAAATAAAATATATATCTGAGGGCATTCACAATTAAAAGCTAATTAAAACTGCATCGAAATTTGTTGCAAGGATTAAGGAAAATCTCAGTTTTCTTTGATAGATCGTTAGTAAACCTTTCCCTTAGGTTTGATTAAGCCAATTATTAGTTGTAATATAAAACTGACTTTGATTGTAAATTTATTTCTTCAATTGATTTTCATAATTTTCCCTTCGAATTGAGTTTCATTTTCTCACACATTGCTAATTGGAAATTGCATTTGCTTTTGGTGCATGCTTGGAAAGATTCAATGAAATAAAATACCCTTAAGTGTGCCCTATCCCCTATGTTTACCTATGCATAGGCATGTTTTAGGTTCGTTGAACTTGTGTCAGAAACAATGACCAAATTCCTCAAACCCTTATAAGAAATTGTCCGAAACGTTGCATACTTTTCGGCCTGATGACCATCAGAGTCAGGCAACAAATAATATTAACGATTTTCTCACTTCACTTCTCGCGCAGCATCCAAGCGGGCCAAAACAAACCTTGCCTGTACGCACAACCACAACCACAGCCGCACACACACACACAGCGCTCACACACACACACACACACGGAGACGTTAAGCGTGTGACATGCGCAGTGTGCAGTTTGGTAGTGGTAGCAAAAGACGCCCCAGCTACAACAAACGCTTGACTTCAGTTTAAGAGAGCTCTGAGCTGTGGGAGTGAGCGAGAAAGAGAGAGCGAGCTAAGCAAAGGTCTATTGGCCATGGCCTTCTCCCGACACAACATCGAAAAGCGCCGACTCATCGAGCTAGTGCGCCTCAATCCCATACTCTGGGACTGCCGCCTGCCACACTACAAGCGCTCCGACAAGAAGAAGGCCATCAAATGGAACGAGCTTGGGCGCATGTTCAACGTGAACGGGGAGCGGGTGCAGCGCACCTTTACCTCACTGCGTGAGATCTTCCGGCGGGAGCTGAACCATGAGAAGATGCTGGGCACTACACGCTTCAAGTCCAAGTGGGAGTATTACGATGCGATGGCATTTCTCAAGGAGGTCATCAGAGAGCGCAAGTGAGTATAGAGTGATTTCTATTGAGACTTATAAGTTAAGGGATTAAGATTTTTGGGTTAAGTCGAAGGGATATCTGGGATATCAAATCTGTATTAAGATATGTCTTGTGTGTCTGAGGGGAAATCGGAAAGAATGAAAGCAGAAAATGGAAAGAATTTAAGGAAAAGTCAAGTGTCTGAAAAGAAGTAGAAGAAAATGGAAAGAATTTGAGGATAAGTCAAGTGTCTGAAAGGAAGTCTAAGCTAACAAGGAGCAGTCAGTTGGATATAAGCCAAATGTTCATAATCGGGGTGTGACTTTCTTACCAAGAGTTGTTCCTCATCTGGTATCTATTTTTTCCTCCATTAGTAGATTATCCAACTAGGAGGAAAGCTGTGTACAAGTTCCTCCTATATAGCTTCATCCTAAGCAGCTTCTTTCTGTTTAAAGTTAGCCACATTATGAGTCACATTATAAGTCATATTATAAGTCTCTCTCTAAGTCCCATTATAAGACACATAATTAGTCACATTATAAGACTAGTTGGCTAGCAGGACCCATCTTCATATGGCCTAGACCCTTTCCTAGCGTTATAAGACCCATTTTTATCTGTCCTAAAGCTTTTCCTGGAAAAGTTACAATATTAGTCACATTGTTAGTCACATTATAAGTCATATTATAAGTCCCATTATAAGTCATATATAAGACATTTTAGTTTTCAGAACCCATTTTAAACTGTCCTAGGAGTTTTCTCGGAAAAATCACATTATAAGGCACAGTATAGGTCACATTATAAGTCACATTATAAGACTTTTGGAATTATAAGACCCATTTTTATCTGGCCTAAAGTTTTTCCTGGAAAAGTCACATTATTAGTCACATTATAAGTTACTTTAGAAGTCACTTTATTAGTCACATTATAAGTCGCATTATAAGTCAAAATATAAGTCACATTATAAGACTTTTTGGCATTATAAGACCCACGTCTACTTGGCCTAGAGCTTTTCCTAGAAAATTCACAGTATAAGTCACATTATAAATCACATTTAAAGTCACATTATAAGTCATTCTTAGTCAAATTATAAGTCATAGTATAGGTCACATTCTAAGTCACATTATAAGTCATATTATAAGACTTTTTGGCATTATAAGACTTATTGTTATGTGGCCCAGAGATTTTCCTGGAAAAGTCACATTTTTAGTATCTTTATAAGTTACTTTATAAGTCACTTTATAGGTTACTTTATTATTCAAATTAGAAGTCGCAATATAAGTCACATTATAAGACTTTTTGGCTGGCAGAACCCAATTTCATCTGTAGAGCTTTCCCTGCAAACTGAGTACATTTTCCTATGTCTTTTCTTATATAATTTCAAACAGATCTCGTGAACGCATCAAAAACAACAGCATAGAAAACGCGATAAACAACAACAACACCAACACCAATGCAAATAACACCAACAACATCAACATGAACGGCATCAACAACATCAGCGGCGTCAACACCAACAACAACAACAATATAGACATCAACAATCCGAGCACCAACAACAACAATTCGAACACCAACAACAACAACAGCGTCGCACACGATGAATACCAATACTTTGCGCCCAGCGATCCGAATAATCCCAACAATCAACTGGGGAAGGTGTCCGTCATCGCGATGCAACCTCCTCCACTCCTGGCGAGCATGGGCCAGTTGCCTGTGGGCATGCAGGACGCGGCGCAGCATCTCCAGGCGTTGCAGCTGCAGCCAGAAGTGACGCTCACCTCGCTGAGCGGGTTGCCAAAGCCGCCGACGCCTGTTCCTCTGGCCCTGACAGTGTTACCTGTGCCGGCCGCGTCACCTGCTGCAGGGCAGCTATGCAGCAGCTCGCGCTCCTGCAGCAGCTCCCCCTCCATCTACATCAAGGACGAGCCTGAGACGTTCGACGAGGCGGGCAATCGCCGAAAGAATCGCCAGAAACTGGCCACCATTCTGCCCCATACGAAGCAGCAGCTGAAGGCGCGTCTCCAGGTGGACAAGACAAGCGGTGCCCTAAACGCGACGCCTCCTCCAAACTTCATTATCAACACCAACAACGAGCTGATCGACGTGGATGCCGGCGACTTGGATGACGACGACGAAGACCTGGAGTATGATGATGATGATGACGACGACGACGATAGGCCAACCTGTGCGCGCGGTGCCAATGTGAATATGTTGGGCGCCGGCGGACTCTCGTCCCGCAGCAGCTTCACAGGCACACGCAACCAGCCGAGTCCCCGCGAGATGCTCTACATCAAATTCGGAGACTTCCTCGCCGCACGCCTGAATACCCTGCACGATTCCGTGGCCAATGAGCTCATGAACAAGATCCTACTGCTAATTGCTGAGAAGTAAGCGAAACAGAATCGCAGCTCAACTGAATCGTGGGATCTAATCCGTTCTAGTTGATTACCTGGCAGGTGAGTGCTCTTTACAAAATAATTGTTATACTTAGTGAATGGTTCAATATTGGCTCAAAAGTAACTATCTTTAAGTGAAAATTTACTTTAGTTAGAAATAAATAAGAGCTTGGGTTGTTTTTTTCAAAGTTTCTGCTAAATTTGATGTTGAAATTAAACAAATTTTGTTTTTAAAAAGTGCTTTGAGCAGCTTAAAGCTATCCGCAGCTACATTCCATGCAGTTTAACGCAGAAAATAATAATTGCCACTCACAGCGAGTTCTCAGAGTTGTCACCATACACATATAATTATATTAATATATATAAAGAACATATCAAATTTTGTCATTTTCAATGCAAATTCAGAATGTTTGATGGTCCTTAGTTCTTAGCCAGACAATAACAGCTTTAATAAAAGCCGTAAAGCTTACGGATCTGAAAGCGTAAAGTTCAACAACGAAAGGTGTTGCCAAGACTCTCCAAAATCAGCTGTTTTTAAGAAGTTTGTTGCCACTTTTCAGACCTTTTTGGCCAGTTGATATACAAATTTATCACTCGATTAAAATTGCTTAAGCGCCACTTAAGCTGACAGATTTGATTTAATTTACTTTTACTTATATTTATTTTATTTATTTAGATTTTATTTATTTATATTTTATTTATTATTGTTTTATTTTATTTTTTTATATTTATTTATATTTTATTTACTTAAGCTCACAGATTTGATTTAATTGAATTTAATTTAATTTTATTTATATTTATTTTATTTATTTATATTTTATTTATTTATTTTTTATTTATTTATATTTTATTTCATTATATTTGAATTATTATTATTTTATTTATTTATATATTTATTTATTTATATTTATTTATTTATATATTATTTATTTATATATTATTTATTTAGATTTTATTTATTTATATTTTATTTATTATTGTTTTATTTTATTTTTTTATATTTATTTATATTTTATTTACTTAAGCTCACTGATTTGATTTAATTGAATTTAATTTAATTTTATTTATATTTATTTTATTTATTTATATTTTATTTATTTATATTTTATTTATTTATATTTAATTTACTTAAGCTCACAGATTTGATTTGATTTAATTGAATTTAATTTAATTTTATTTATATTTATTTTATTTATTTATATTTTATTTATTTATATTTTTTTCTTTATATTTTATTTATTATTATTTTATTTATTTTTTTATATTTATTTATTAAATTTAAGAGTCAAGCAATTGACTTAAAGATAAAAATGTAGCTATAAATTATTAAAAGTTATATAATATATTATATAATTATTTTGAAAAGTTTACTTGAAATTGAAAAGGTAAAAAAAGTAAAAAGTTTAAAAGAAAAAGTGAAAGAGTTAAAAATAATAATGTCTGGGGTATTATTAGATACCTGTGATAAAATCAATTAAATTTTGAATGCCAACATTTGTTGCAAGGATTGGGAAAACTCAAGTAAAAAGCCAATCAGAACAATCAGTTTTAGTATAAGAAGAAATCAGCGAAGATGATAGAAAAGTGTTCAGAGCAAAATTAATGGAAATGAGAGTTGTAAAGTGTGCATAGAATGCGAAAAGGATAAGGCAAAGCTTGGTCAGAGGTGTATATGGGAGGATATGGAAGAAGATAGTTCCAATTAGGTCAAGGAACAGAGATAAACTTATTTTAGAATTTATTTTTACATACAGAAAAAGGCGCTGAAAGTCTTAAATGATTTAATTAACTTCGCACCTGAAGCATATTTCGAAAATGTATTTGATATATTGAAAACAATAGAAAATAAAATAAAGTTCTAGCAGAGCTCACCTTCCAGTCATGAATTTTCTCATCGAAATGAATATTTATTACAAAATCTGCAAAACTTTTGGTAGAAACTATAATAGAAAATAAATGTACAATATTTTCCTGCAGCATGAAAATCTTTTTCTATTTTATATTATCTAAAACTGTTTAAGATTTTGTTGCATATTTTCATTCTTTTCATGCTGAGAAAATTCTTTTGACCAAAATGTTGTGTTGCCCAGATCAAGTTTCATGTGTGTGTGTGTGTGTGGAAAAACTTGAAGAAGTAGTTAAGTTCCACAAAATTTATTAGTTTGACCAATTTGTGTGGTCGCTACTCGAATTTGTGGCAAGCTCCAGCAATATATTTAAATTTATTTATATGTATATTTTTATTTCTATTTTTATTTTTTCTTCTCTTTTTTTTTGGCCCAACACAAAACATGCCAAAACCATAAAAAAGTTTTAATTTCCGCACGCTGAAGTGGCCCAGACACACACTCACACACACTCACACACACTCACACACACACTCACACATACAAATAAACAAAGCGTTGCAAGTTTGCGAAAATTTGAAAGCATTTTACGCATAAATAAAAGCCCTGAAGCCCTGCAAAATGCCAAGTGAACAAACCCAACAGAATCGAAAATGGACAATGACCGAGACATGCTAAAGGAGCAAGAAAGATAGAGAAAGAGAGAGAGAGAGAAAATAGATAATAAAAATAAAATAAAATAAAAATCCAACAAATTTTACAGAACTGGCACAAAAAAGCTCAAGCCAATAAATTTCACATATTGCACTTAACTGGCGACTGGCAACAGCGATTTCAATTTCAAGTTGGTCAATTTCAATGGACATAGTGTTAAAATAAATATAATCTTAGCATCTATACACTTACATACATATAAACATATATATATATATATATATATATATATATATATACTTATGTATCCAAGCTTTGGTCTGATTCGCGTACAAATTGATTAGGTTGAAAATAATTTATAATCCTGTGGGTAACATGAGCTCAGCCTCAGGGCCAATCAATTTTAACACCTGCCTCCTCTTTATACCCTTCCTTTATCTAATTTAAGTAAAAGGATTCTGAAAATGTGTTAGGGTATTAAGTAGCATAATTACATATTGATTCGATCTATTTCTAACTTCGTCTGCAGTTTCCTTTATGAGACACACGCGTATTCGGCTTAAGCCAATTTTCCCACTTTAAAATTTTCTTTAACTTACAATTTGATAACAAAAATAGAAATTGTCTCAGAAGGAATTTATCAAGAAACATAACAGAAGGAAGTCTTCGCTTGTAGTGTGTGTGACTGTGTGTGGTGTTGATTGCTTAAGTTACTGGGTATTTTTTCGTCACGTTTATCCACTATAATAATTGGAAACTAGAGTCATCGAATTGAAGCTTGTCTCAGAGCTGAAAGTGCACTTAAAGCTTCAAGCCAGAAAGTCTTCTGTGTCAACTCTGTGGCTGCCTTAGCAATCTTACTGGGAGAGAACTGAAGCATAGGAGTTATATCTATCTAGTTTCAGTTTTTCTAAAGAAACTGTGTTAAGTCAGAATAGTTGAACTTAATCTCTTTAGTTAATCTCTTAGTTTCTTAAGGAACAGACTAAGACTTCACTCGCTTAAGATTCACAGCCTACTTGAAGTTTAAGGCCAGGATAAGTTTCCCAAATCACTTAAATTCAATTGAATACATTTATTTTAATATAATTATATAATTTAAGTAAAGAAACACCTACATAATTATAAATAAAAGCGCTTTAATTAGCAACTTTGTCAATATACCAGCAGGATATTTGCCAGAAGTTTCTGTTTCTGTTTCAAGCGTTTGTCCTGCATTTTGTTATAAAGAAAGGAGTCCGAGCTGCTTCACATCGCACAGAATGAATGTCTATATATATGAGGCTATTATAGAGATAAATCCTCTACTTTGTTGTAGAATCTGTTTATCATATCCATAAAGTGATTAACATTGGGTGCAGGCCTCACTCCAGACGAGGTTCTTTTGGAGTACAAAGAAAACTGCTTTGAGGTTTTTAAGGATTTTATGCAGATTGGGGGAAAAGCGGCAAAAAATTCAGTAATAGATTTTATGTTTTTCATTTAAGTTAAATAATAAAATAATAATTAAAGAATTCAAGTAATAAATTTCACTAAACTTTAATTTATTTATAATAATTTATGTGTATGAAATTTGAGTAAAAAATAAAACGTTACATATTATACTTCAAACTGAAAGAAGATTTTACTTTAAACTTTTCAATATTTTTATATATTAATTATAGCTTTGCATACATATTACTTTATATTGAAAGCAGATTCTACTTTAATTCCTTTAAATTCTAAATTTTTAATATTATTTAATGCTTTTTATGACTTCCTTAGAGCTCGATTGAAGTTAGTTTATAATTATTGTGCATATTGTTAATCAAAGAGACTTCCACGACTCTTGTGAGAGACCGCACGAGTGCAGCAAGTGTAATTAAGTAAGTAGTGTGAGTGTGTATATGTATAGTCGTATCTATGTATAGAGTATGAGATGCGGCAGTGTGTCGTTATAATACCTCAAACAAAAGGTTAATCTGCACACTTCGAATTGCATTTTCAAGATTAACCTCAAGTTTGCAGGCCTAAGAGCTGCCGGCACCTTAGAGTCCATGTAATTGTATCGAATGTAACTGCAAGCTGTGCGAATCACTTCACTTCACACCACACGCACACGCACACAACACACACACGACACACACAGCACACTCACTTAAGTCATGGGCGTGTGTATTTACGATACTGTAATATTTATGCAGAGACGCCTCTGCTCTGTGTGTGTGTGTGTGTGTGTGTGTAGCCTTTAGATGCCGTTGCGGCTTTTATATCAGCTCCCCGCGCCTCCCCAACTTCAGTCGCCGTCTTCTCCCTCTGCTACTATCTGGTATCTATGGCAACAGCTTTACGAGTTCAGTCCCAATTTAGGGTATAGTAGAAGTCACAGTGGGTGGCATGTAACTCTATGTGTGTGTGTGTGTGTGTGGCCTTTTATGGATAGTTTCAGCAAGTTTGTTGGCACTTACAACATTATAAATTTGCCATAAATTATCGTTATATAAAACTCAGCTCGTCGCTGATAGGGGGAAAAAAGCGAACCGAACCAGAACTTTGATTCAAAAATCAGCGATAAAAAAATGTGTTTGCCTTAACGAGCATAAAAATATGTCGAAGATGATATGAACTGTGTGTAGAGTGTGTTTGTGTGTGTGTGTGTATATAAAGAGAAAGAGTCGAAGAGTGAGAAATATAGAAGCAAAAGAGCAACTCTAGAGAGAAGAATGCCTAAAGAGCTGCGAGATCCATTTATAAATAATTATACAAGATATTGCTTGCTGGAGCTATGATCATTATTATATATATATCTGCAACGATATTAGCTCTATATAGATATATATATTAAGATTTCTATATATGACTGAAGCCTATATAAAATGAACAGCTTGAAAGCCAAAAAGCAGTTTGCAGAGCCGCTTTGGCTATTAGCTGGAATTTCTGCTTTAAATTTAAGCCCAAGCCTATTACCCACTGTGCCCAAATCTCCAGATATATATCTTTATATTTGTGCTATATATATATTGAGGTTATTCAGCTTACTTTTCGCATGTGATTGTGCGGAAGTTACAGTGAATAAAAGCTAACATATCCTGCAGATTTTTCAGCGTTTTCAATGCCCCTTTGCGCGTTCTGAGTTTAAAGTAGCCGAAAAAAGAAATAAAATATAAACTTAAATCACAGTTGGTTACAATGTCTAAGGCGTCGGATAAATATATATATATATATATATATATATATATATGTATATAGCCACTGCTGGCAAGTTTGAAATGGCGCCCAAGTTGGAAAATTGTTGCATAGCCCGCGGCGTTTAGCCCTTTGCACATAAAATTGCATATGCAAGTTAATGTTTACAATAGTCGTAAAAGTTTAATGGATTTTCCCCTCTGCTGTTTTCACAATGTCAGTAGAAGATGGCTAAACTGTGTCTGTGTGTGGTGTGTGGGCTGCTTATGCCACGCTCGTCAGCCTCAACTTTTTAGCCATAATAAAAACACATTTATTTGATTAATACATTGCCCTTTTTTGTTTGGCTTTCAGTTTTTCATTTACTTTTTTTTTTTTTTTTGTGGTTTTTAGAATTTACTTTTTTGATTTCGAAAATGCCGTAAAACGTTTTAAAATATTTGAAAACTTTGCACTGTTTGTCTTTCGTTTTTTTCATATTGACTTTTGCACTTTATTTTCGAATTGATTTTGACAAAACTTTTGCATATTCGCACATTTTGATTGTGGCTATAGGAGAATATGGTGTGAGCTTCCTTTTTGACTGAACTTTCTTTATAATCTCTTAGCCCAAAGAGGCCAATCAACTCCCCAACTCAACTCAATTTTAATTACAAGTCTGTGATATCTATCTAAAAATATATATTCAGGGTATCTCGAGGTTGACTGCAATCGATTCGTGTGAAATGTGTGTAAAAGGATATTGCTATGAACATGGCTGAATTAATAATAAAGCCAATTAGCGAATTATATTTCATCTTCCCTTCTATAACCCTTTTTACATAGACTGACAGATATCAAATTCACACAACTAAACAGCAATCGATTCGAACATAAATACAAAATATAAAACGGGATAAATTACAAAGCACATCAGATCTATCGCACGTTACTCAATTAGTGAACCGTTCACTCGGATAACAATACTAAATTTCACTTTGGGCTTAACTTAGGCAAAACAATTGCGAAATTCATATATACACATCTATTTTTATCTCATGTGTAAATGAATCTGTATACAACTGTTTGACATGCAGATCCTTAAAGCAATAATTAGCATCAATCAGCAGCTTTGCTTCAATTATTGTTCAACGCTTGAAAAATACACAAAACTTTTAATTAGGAATTTAAATTAACAGATATATTCGATTAATAGTCAGCATGTTTTTATATAGGAGCAGGAAATATTGGAGCAGTGCATAATATTATATATATATCATACATACATCATACATCCATCATACATACATCATACATACATCATACATACATCATACATACATAACTACATACACACACACATACATACATACATACATACATACATACATACATACATATATACAAACATACTTAAATACATACATACATATATCATACATACATCATACATACATCATACTTACATCATACATACATCATACATACATCATACATACATCATACATACATACAGACATTCATACATACATACACACATCATATATACATCAAACATTCATCACACATACATCATACATACATCATACATACATCATACATACATCATACATACATCATACATACATCATACATACATACAGACATACATACATACATACACACATCATATATACATCAAACATTCATCATACATACATCATACATATATACTCACCCACACTTACATATGCACATACACATTCACACAAGAAGACACCAGAAAGAGCATTGTCTTACATGAGCTTAAGTACTACATTTAAGAATCGAGGTGAAGGGCCGTTGATTCACTTAAAACGGGTAATTCTTAGCATTGTTTGTGATGACGAAAAAATAGTTGTATTATAAAATTATAAATTTATAATATAATTATATTTATTTGAAATTTATACAAATATTATTATTAATTTAATCTTTTTATTTATTTATATCTTTCTAAATAAATTTCAAAAATGTATGCTTGAAAGAGTCTTTAGGACTTTAGTCTTACAAAAAATATTATGACTTCTCTTCAGATATGTTTATATATCCAGTCAAATCGGCTTGTCTCTTGTCATAGATCAAATATATACTATATATCTGCTATATAGAACAGCTTCGTTTGTGGTTTAAGATCCGTTTGCCATATCTTACCTAGCTTTCCTTATGCATAGGCAGAGCAAATGAGAAAAGTATAAATATTATGCCCGACTACTAGAAACCCTTAACAGAAGTGAGATTTGCTCTCGCTCTCACACCCTTATTGAGTTTCTCCCATTCAATTTGAAGCAGAGAAGCTTCTGCTTAAATAGCTTTTTTATTTATTTCCATTTTATTATGACTTTTCCAATTAAAAAAGAAAAATTATCTGCGCTTGAAAATCGTGTTAAATTTATATGTGAAGTTGGGCAGGAAATTCTAAAATTTGTTGTAAATTTCTTGCTTTAATTCAGGAATCCGCCTACCAAATTTATTAACCCTAGATTTTATAGTCTCTGAGATAGGATATGGCCAGATCGACTCGCCTATTGATGCTAATTAAAAAGAGCTTGAAGTTGCTTCCTACTGAAAGTCACAGTTGCTCACATCCAAAACTCTTCCCTTGCTCCTTTTCTCAGGGTTAAGGGTGTACAATTTCAGGCACTTAGAGGATAAGAAATAGTCGAAGGTTCTGCGCACGTCAATAAATCCAATCAAAGCTGACTCGGGAGGTCAGAGTCCTGCATAGGAAATTGAAATTTGCGTTAACTAATATAGAGTAATGCCTGTGCTTGTACAGCTTCTCGTTCTCATCTCGTGCTCGTATCCATGGATTAATTGGCACAGAGCACAATGTGTTCTGAACCTTCGCTTCGAGCTGTATGTGCGTATATCTATAGAGATATGTGTATTGATATACATGTATCTATTGTTGAGTGGCAGAGGCAAGGCTAACGAATTGCATAAATTCTATGATATCTGTCCATCAAAATAATTATTATTATAATTGCCTATATATGCGTGAGTGTGTGATGAAATGGTCAGAAGCCACAATCTGTGAGTCTCTGTGAGGCTCTGTGAGCTCTGGCAGGAACAATAGATTTCATGGAGATTCGGTTTCAGTTGGAGCCATGGCAACTTACAAATAATTGAATGCATGAGCGAGATTGCTCGAGTCTAGCACACAAATAAGGCAGTATCCGTTGGCAAGTTGCACACAAAGGACATCGACATGGGCGATGAGGAGTATCAATATTGACAAGCAATAATATGGCATTTTATACAATAAGCAGTCACCGGGTTCTTTGGGTAATTCATGGAGTCAGACCTATAGTCCTTCAGTCGCTATTGCATTTTTAATGAGCAGGAGGCGCCTCCGATACGCTTCCGCTGTTCCTGCTGCTGCTGCCTCTGTTCGATCTGAAGGTACTGAACACTGCTGGCTGTGGGTATGAGCCTTCGTGATGAGTGGGAAATGCTTCCGCCTGCGTTTGGGTAAATTTGACAGCGTACGTAAAGCAGTGGCAGTGGCAGTGGCGGTGGCGGTGGGTATCAGGTTAATTTGAGACGCAGCCGTTGGGAAAAGGCAACGGATAGACAGCGGAAACGCACACACACACATACACATACACTCACACAGATACGACGTACGACTTACAATTCTCAGTACTCAGTACTCAGTGGTAACGTTGTCGTCATCTCCTTCAATTCAGCATTAATGGCCGCAGGACATGTCAAAAGAATTGATGACGTGGAGCGTCTTCGACGTGCGCTGCACTCATAAAACTGGCAACAGTCGCCCCAAATCCAGATCCTATGGCCAATAAAATCGTTTTAGAAATGGATTGTCAGCTTCTTTGCCAGCGATTAATTTGAGCTACCTCAAACCCACCCAATGACACTAGCTGAAAATTATATTAGAAATAAAACAAATTCGTCCTGAGCCCATTTTAGGCATTCAGCTGGTAAAAAGTATTGTAAAGTAGGAAGCTTTCAGCAGCTTTCAAACATTTCAATCGCAATTTCGCAAGTTTCCAGCAGTTAAAGCTAAGCAAAACTTAAGACTAAAAGGAAAGTATTTTGTACAAGCTTTAAGATCCTTTGAGCAGCTTTGAAAGTCTTGCGTACAAGGTAAGCTTAAACGAAGCTTTCAGCAGCTTTTAGATACTTTCAGACATTTTTTCCATTTCGCAAGATTCCAAGACTTAAAGCTACGCAAAGTTTGAGACTTTCAGGAAAGTATTTTATACAAGTGTTCACGAAGCTTTCAGCAGCTTTCAGCAGCTCTTAGTAACTTTCAGTAGCTTTTAAGCATTGTCAACTTCTTGAGCTTGAGAATTAAAGGACTGCCTTTTGTACAATATTTACATAGCTTTCAGTAGCGTTTATTAGTTTTGAGCAGCTTTCAAACATATCTTTAGCTTCGCAAGTTTCTAGCACTTGCAGCTAGGCTAAGCTTAAGATTTATAGGAGAGTCTTTTGTATAAGTAAAACTTCGGAGCGTTCAGCAGCTTTGAGTAGCTTTCAAGCATTTTTTCAGCTTTGCAAGTCTCCAACACTTGAAGGTCTTTGACAACTTTGAGCAGCTTTCACAATCTTTCTATCTTTAACTTTAACTGCAAGTTTCAAACACTTATATAACTTTTCAACAAATTGAGTAAGCTTTAAAGCTCTGCTGAAAGTCACTTTTGATAGGTAAAGCTCTTAGCCTGCTTGACTAATCGATTGACTTACTATAAGCCAGTGTCATTGGATTACTTTTGCCCGCTGGCTGCAACGCGTCCTGAATATATTGCACATCAATCGGGCATAAAAATGACGCCAGCTGGCGCCATTTTCTTATGCAATGGCCGGCACTAAAAATGGCGCCTTAGTCACACACACACACACACACACACACAACTCTTTCCTTGCCCTGCACACTTTTCGAGTGTATTTGCCTCCTTATAGAGAGGTCTGTCTGTATCCTCGTCATCCTCTCTCTCGCTTCGTCAAATAATTGCAAAATTTATTGCTGCACATTTTATGCAAGTTTACCTTTTGGATGTGCTCATAACTTTCCAAACGGATTCTAAAGTCAACACAAGTGCTGGCAATTTCTGTAAAATTTCATAAATTAATAATTTTGATTGCCGTCAAGCAGTTGCCGCTTTGGCTCACAGCCCCTCACAACTCACAACTCGCAGCGCGCAACTCTAAAAAACTTGTTTAAGTTTTTCATTAAAAATAATCATCATTAGCCTTAAGGCAGAATCCTTATAGTTTAAACTCCTACTCGCACTCGCACTCGCACTCGTCCTTTGCTTTTGACAATCAGCGTTGAGTATTTTTCAATTTTTTTCCTTTTACTTTGAGATTTTTGTCTTGTTTTCATTCGCTTCTTTTTTTCTCCCACTTTTTTTTATGGTTATTCCAAAGATGTTGTTTAAATATTAAGTGACGTTTATCATGAGTTGCCCAGCTGTCTACGAGTATTAATTAAAAGTTGTATTAATTAAGGGACTTATGAACTTGCGATATCTTTCAACTGATGGCCAAAACTTTTCTTTGCCTTCCCAAATGCTATTAAAGCGTATGTAAGCCCAGAAATAATTAGTATTTAAAACATTGCTGCAAATATTGCCAGATTAACGCTCAAAGTAAAAATATCTCTGGCTTGTCAATATAGAAAATTAGCAGTAAAAATCCTAATTTAAAGCTGACTCAAACTTCAATTGGTTGTGCGTATTTGTGTCTTATGATGCAGCTATCAACTTTTCTAGGAGTTCAATCAAGTTCATAGAGATATTTGTGTATTAAAGAGATTTATTCTAAAAATGCTACAGAAAAAGGAAATGTTTTTATACAAGAGCTCCACTTACCTTTTAGATAGTGTTCTTTAAATAAATATTTGGCAGTTTAGTCTGTAAAATATTAAAAAGGTTTAAATAGTATCTTGAAATAAATGTTGCCAAGTTCTACTGCAACTTTGAAGCAATTTATGATTTTTAATATTTTAATAGTTTATTTTTTATATTATATTATCAAACTCTAAAATATTCTCGTTCCAACTGAGTGTATTTGGTTTTATATATATTTTTTATTCAAGCCTTAAAGCTCCACATTATTTGATGATATGGAATTGAAGAATAGGATAAGATACTTCTTTATTTATATATTTTTGTTATATATTTCATACTTTTAAACTCAAAAGAGCTCAACCGTTTCCTGATTCCAACTCAGAAGATTTGTTTCTTATATTTTCTAAACTCTTTTCAAGTCTCACATTATTTGGTATTCTTGATACTTCGCAGTATCTTTAAGATACATTTTCGCTAGTGTTATGTTATCTTTAAAGCAATATAAGATACATTGATATATCGTCTATAACAGTCCTGACCTTGCACCTTCAGACTACCAATTGTTTCGGTCTTTGCAAAACTCCACAAATGGTAAAACTTTTGATAAGGACGAGGATATACAATCGCACTCAGTTTTTTGCAGATGAAGGCCAGAAGTTCTATGAGCGTGGAATAATGATAATAATGCAGGAAAGATGGCGAAAGGTCAGCCAACAAAATTGATAAAAATTCATGCTAAAATTTTAAACAATGTATTTACTTTCTTTTAAAAAATCACCAGTTTCTTTTCGCTAAGCCCAATACAATATTTTAACATTTTATGTTATATAATATTTAACTCAAAAATAGCTCAAAAGTTAACTTCTTCCAAGTCAAAGGATTTCCTTTTTAAACAGGAATATTGCGTTGTATCTTTGAGATAAACTCTCTCAAGAGCTACTGTAGCTTTAAGTCGATATAAGATCTGTTTTGTTTTAATACTTTATTTTATATAATATTAAACACACTTGCTCCAAGTGAGACGAATTGCTTTTTATATCTTATTTTTATTGTTCTCTTCTCCTAAAAGCCTCACATTATTTGCTGGATATGCAGTAGTATATTTAAGATACATTTCCCCAAGTGCCAGTGTATCATTAAAACGATATAAGATAGCTTTAAATTGAATATTGATTTGTTTTGTGGAGCAATCGGAATGCTCATAGAAGCACTTCATGCTCGCTTGGCCCTGGCCGAAGGAGGTGCTGAGGGAAATACGAGTGTTTAGTTAGAAACTTGTTGAGAATGTATATGGCATACATTAGTTTTTGCTAATTTGTGCCCATATTTTGATTGTTTTGTAAATAAATGCCTATTGCATATTGCTTTAAAGTGTGTGTAAACAAACTATCAGCACATGGCCATCAATGATAATTGAGTGTACACAAATCGTTGGGTAATATTCAGGCTTGGATGCTATTAATGGTGTGTGTGTGTGTGTGTGTTTTTGGCAACCAGAGCCACAGAAATTGATTGCCGTAAAAGCCAAAAGCAAGTCAAATAATATTTGTTGCTGTTTTGCGGCTTTTACGAGGCTTTTACCGAACGAAACGTATCGAATTGTATCGAAATGAATTGAAAATGAATGTACACAACATTTATAAATTGGCAAATGCGTTTTCAATTTGGCCTGGTCCAAACTGCAACTGCAACTGCTGCTGCTGTCCATGTCAACTGCTCAACTAGCCAACTGGACAACTGGCCAACTGGTCGACTGGTCGACTGGTCAACTGCAGCAGAAATTGTGGCGTTGCTCTCTCTGAAATATTTTTGGCAATTTGCTACACATTTTGCTTGCAATATAAAATTAATTACCACCAAAAAGTGCGGCCAATTGTAAATTCAAATTCTAGACTAATTACATTTGCTGTCAGCAAAACTCCTTTTGTGACTCCATCAAAGAGCATGTCACTCAGCTCTTCGGGCCCCAAAGGAAATGCCAATGCCAAAAGATACCCCCTGCAGGTATGCAACAGTTCTTGACTTGGCTCCAAAATGCCAAAACTTCTGCAGAGGATACACAGTGGAAAATACCAGTGCCAGGCAGGTACTTGGCTAAGCTGTTAATGCATTTTGCTAATGAAATGCAAAGAAAGCCCAAAAAGCGGCTTACAAATTCTTCAAGCTGGCCATAAACACGACTATCCCAGCTCCAGCCTCAGCCTCATCCTCAGCCTCTCATTCGACTATTTACCAAAAACTCTTGCCTTGGCCCTGTTATTGTTTCTGTTGTCGTTGTTTCTGTTGCATTTTGGCGTCGAGTGGTAATTAAATATTTATTCTCTTTTCAGTTATTTGCTTTGATTAATAGCTAAAAAGAGCCAAAGCCAGAAATGTTGTAACGAGTTTTGCTGCTCGCCTTTGTTTATTTTTAATATTTTCACAATCTACAAATTTTTCAATTTTTCAATTTGTTTGTGTTTTCTTTTCTTTGCCCATTTCCCAGTTCCCTTTCTGTTTTTTTGCCTCTTTTGTTTGTCTTGTGCATCAAATTGCTTACTTTAATTTCGATAATGTGTTTTCCCCCCATTCATTTTGCAAGGAGATTAGAAGCAATTTTCTAATTTCTCCAGCATAAATGAACACTCAATGCCTAAAAGTGAAAAGCCACTCGACAATTCCCCTTGTACATCAAATCTATTCGAGTCTTCCTTTACACAATTCCTGGCAATTTATATTAATTGCAATTCCTAAGACTTTATTCTTCAAAAGTATCCTTGAAAATGACAAAAAATAAAAAAATTGACAGAAATTTAAATTTATAATAATTTTATTCTAATTGGTGCAGAGCTCTCGTAAGATTTGACAAGGACTCGGTGTATCCTTTCAGAATAAGCTTTGTTCATTTAATATATAAAAATATATATGTATATTTTTCATTAAATCATTATTTATTATACATACATACAAGAAATGAGGAACTAATTATGAAACAATTTCTGATTGTAGAAAATAAAAATAAATTCTATAAAAAATAAATTATAAATTTATTGTAGAAAGGCTGCTGAAACTTCGTTTGCTTAATTGATTGTTATCCTTTGAGTTATGAGATAGAATCAATATCGAATTAAATTTATATATTTAATATTAAATATATATATTCCAATTTAGCTGCTTTTATATATTATTTGATATAAGATTGAGTGAGCGATTTTTTATACATTTTTATATATTATTTTTATTTAGAAACAATCAAAGAATGCCTGAAGAGCTGGGAATACCTTTTAAATGTTTTAAAACTAAATTTTTCTCGGTTGAAGCTCACTTCGAACATGTTTTTTTTAAAATAATTTTCAAAGTTATTTAATAAATTTAATATATAAATATTAAAATATTCTAATTAATCTTCGTCTATAACGCAAGTCAAGCGAGGGACCATAAATCATTAGCTAAAATTCAAAGACTTCCCTTTAAATATGAAGAAAATTGAATTTTTTTTGATTGAAGCTCAATTCAAATATGTTTTTGAAATAATTTTAAAAACTTTAATATATTAAATATATAAGAATTAATATTTTTATTCCAATTCAACTCTTTCTATATCGCATAAAAAACGAGGGATACTTTCAGCTAGGCATCGCTCAAAGTCAAAGACTTCCCTTTAAATATGAAGAAAAGTGATTTTTTCTTGGTTAAAATTGAATTCAAATATATTTTTTAAATAGTTTTCAAAATTATAACGAATATATTTAAAAGAATGTTTTTAGTTTGGGGTAGAAAACGTGTCTGGCAAATGCGTTGCGAAACAAAACTCGAATGCAAAATAGCAGAAAACACATGCGAGTGGACCACATCATTATGGGACCACAGGGAGCAGCGGACTAGAATGGATACCAACTGATGTGCAACTCCAGCTCCAACTGCGAGTTAAGTCCGGAGTCCAAGTGAATATCCGCCACAGAAGGTCGGCGGTAAATACGCAGATGAAGTCGTTGCACCGAAGTATCATTAAGTCAATTTTGTGAGGGGCCAAAACGAAATTTAATGTGCAGCCTGGGAGCAAGTCCGTATAGTCTTTGGGACAATGGTCACCATGGACACACCAATTATCCAAAATGCAGCAGACTCCTGCACACAAGCACACACACACACACACACGGACAGATACACACTCGCACAAGAATTAAAACAAAAAATAACAACATCTGCTGGTTGGGTGCTGCTGCAAAGGAGATTGCGCTTTTGCGGTTGTGTTAAGTTGATTTCCGGCACGTCTGCTCGGTTCATCTGAACACCCCAATCCAGGCGCCGCCTCACCAATTGCCAGATGACTCCAAGATGCACAGCGCCAATTATGCGTGCCGTCATCGTCGTCCTCGCTGGTCAACGTAACATTCATAAACAGACGTTGCCCCATCATCATCTGTGTATAGGTGTTTGACACGCCCCCCTCCCCCCTAACGTCACTGCTGTCAAATGCATCAATGTGTGTTTTGCTCCTATCTGTGCACAGTGGAGCTAGGATTATGAATTCTTGTTGAATTTTCAATTATCTTAAACTTTGCTTAAAACTTTCCTAAAGTCTTCCTCGGAGTTTTAATGTATCTAACCCTTTAGTCCTGCGAAGTCCTTTTAGACTTCTAAGGAGAATGTGCTTTATCCGCCAGCTTAGACTTCCTTTAAGAACAAAATTTTATACCTATAAAGCATATATATAGATATCCAGATAGATATCCAAAAGGAATAAAAAGGAATGGCTTTATCCGCCAGTTTAGACCTCCTTTGAGTACTTCATTTTATACCTACAAAGCATATATATAGATATCCAGATAGATATCCAAAAGGAATATGCTTTATCCGCCAGTTTAGACCTCCTTTGAGTACTTCATTTTATACCTACAAAGCATGTATATAGATATCCAGATAGATATCCAAAAGGAATATGCTTTATCCGTCAGTTTAGACTTCCTTTTTGTACATCATTTTATACCTACAAAGCATATAAATAGATATCCAGATAGATATCCAAAAGGAATATGCTTTATCCGCCAGTTTAGACTTCCTTTGAGTACTTCATTTTATACCTATAAAGCATATATATAGATATCCTGATAAATATCTAAAAGGAATATATATTATCCGCCTAGATTTATGAATATTCTTTTATACATAAATATTTCTGTTTCTTTTTTTTGTCTCAAGTTTTCTATACATTTTTCCCACTGTGCCTTATCGCTATCGGTTTGAGCCCATCCAAAAGTCCCCCGCCTACTGAGGTGAGCTGTTAATTATACGGCTTTGCGTTTAGCCTCCGTAACCTCGAAGTTACCCAGACCCAAGCCCAAATCCATATCCAGACCCTGTCCTAGGCCCAGTCCCAGTCCCAGTCCCACACCCAAACCAGTCGCAGAAACAGGAACAGACACAGTAACCATGAGCCTTTCCCCAGCTCCTGGAAACGCAGTTTGATGTTTTGCGGTTGTGTTGATGCTGTTGATGCTGTTGCTGTTGTCGACGTTGTCGTAGGCCCATCCAAAATACTGTGGGCCCCATTTTGGCTTGTCTTTAATATTTAAAGTGGGCTTTTAGGCGCTGTCATGTGGCACGGCAAGAGTTTGTCATTATACTGGCACTTGGTTATTGTCTCGTTGCGGTGCGTTGCAACTTAATGAGATTTTCACTTGAAAGACACTTCAATGGAGCTGGCTAACTCCAGTTGCCAAACAATAAGAGCCGACATAAAAGAGTCTCCTTAGGAAATTGAAAACAAGCTGTGAGTCTAAGCCATATCGTTTAGGCCTTTAGATTGATATTAACCGGAGTTTAGATTTCAATTATAATCAGATATTTGTCTTAGGTTGATTGATATTTAGCTAATTTTGTCTATATTTATATATAACTCAATTACGAAACCTTTCAGCTGAGCTCTTTATCAAAAGTGTCAATTGCTGACACCTGGAAATTCCTATCCAAGTTTTTCTACCGCCCTTTGTGGTTGCCACCCTAAGGGCAAGCGCTTTGAGATCTCACAGCGTGGAGCTGCATTTGAATAAAGCACTTGGCTTTGGCTTTGCTACTGTGAAGCAGTGGACTAGGAAACCAATCAAACCAAATATTTTCAAGCCACACACACGCACACACACACACACACATAGACGCGCAGTCAGCCACACACACACACACACACATACCGAGAGGCGGGATGACAAGAAAAACTTTCACACTCGCTTGTGTGTGGTACGTGCCCCACGACGTTGCAAGGCTGCAGTTGCCGTCGGTTGCCTTAACCTTTATTTTCATTAGCCATCCAACTACAGTTTTAGATTCCAGCCAGAGCATCAGTTGCAGCTGCACTTGCCATCTCTCAACCCAGTCAACCCAACCAAGTTATCCAGCCAGTTATCCAGTCAGCTAACCGCATCGCTGTTGGAGCCACTGTCATTTGTTATGTTATTGGTTTGGACATTTTGCAAATTGCTTATTTAGCAGTGCGTAAAATCCACAGCATCCTCACACGACTCTAGGGCTATATACAGTCAACTATCTACTGTCTCCATCTCTGGCTTGAGCTTCATCTCCATCTCCATCTCCATCTCTATCTCCATTGCCATCACTTCTGCCTGAATGTGGTTTTTTGTCGAGCTTCAGGGACACACACATGTCAAGTGTGTAGCGTCTGTTATTCTTTGCTCTTCACTTTTGCCATTTTTAATATCCTATACTAAAAATATGATTAAACAGGGTGTAATCAGGCTACAGGATGCTCACAATCAATTCTTTTCGGTGCCTGTATGCGCCTTTAGCAACTTTTCTTTGCCTAAAATTATAAATAAAATTAAAAAATAAAACAACAAACAAAAAAGAAAAACAACAATTAAATAAATTATAAATAAATAAATGTAAATAAATAAATTAGAAATTTATAAAAAATAAATAAATTAGAAATATGTAAAAAATATATAAATCAGAAATATGTAAAAAATAAATAAAATAGAAATATATGAAAAATAAATAAATTAGAAATATATAAAAAATTAATGAAATTAAATATATAAAAAATTAATCAAATTTAATATAAATAAATATAAAATTAGAAATGAATAAAAATGAAATAAAATAAAAAAAAGATTTAAACATATTTCTATAAAAATATAAATTATTTAAAAAAATGTATAAATGAAAAAATAAAAATTTAAAAAAAATAAAAAATAACGAATAAATAATAAATAAAATAGTTAAATAATAATAAAAAGTTACAATAAAAATTAAATAAACATATTTAAAAAATAAACAAAATGAATGAAAAATAAATAGCTAAAAATTAAAAACAAAATTAAATAGATAATGAATAAATCAAAAATAAATATAAATGTATTCAAAAAAGAGTACAAAAAAAGAAAATTTAATAAGAAAAACATTTTTTCACATCTATTTTAATATTATGTATTTAAATTTCAAATTTAGTCGACATGAATTTAAGAACTTTTATCAAAATATTTCCCTAAGATTTCAAAAATTGTTTTTTAATATTTATATAATTTCTTTGTATACTAAAAATCTTTAAGAAAAAAACTAAAAACGTTTATTAAAATTAAATTTTAGACTAATAAATACTCTATTTATTTATTTTATTTTTATTTTCATAAATTCTGAATATAAAAAGAAAACTTTTAGCCAACAAATTAGTTTGAAATAAATAACTCTAACTTTTTTTTTTTGCTGCTACTTGTACGAGTTTCCTGTTTGACTTCTTGGTAATTTACAGGGTATTTACAAATGTTCCTCTTGTTGCCTTTTGAGAATGTTGTAACTTTCATTAGGGGAAACAGCCAAGTTAACAGCGTGTCAAGCAAGTGGTTTGTTCTGGCCATCTATTACCAGTTCAATGTCAATCGAAAGAACAAAAATGAAAATGAAAATGAAAAGAGGCCTTCGAGTTATTTGGGCAAGTGTTCGAATATTGTCAATGCTGCTGCTGGTGTCCCCTACGATTCTGTCACTCTGCCACTTGTCATCCACAGCGTTTGTCCATCCATAATAATATTTTCTTTTCATTCTGTGTCCCTTTTTTACTTTTCCACTTTATTTTCCTTTCTTTTCGTTTTTTTTTGATGGTGCCTAATTGCCTGGATACATTTTAGAGCGTCGTCTCTTTGTAGCCATAAAAGTTTTTATGGCTAATATTCTGGTTGAGGCCTTTTAATTAGACGATAGACCATTAAAACTGATCTATGGCATGTTAATTGAGTTTTTTGGCTGTGCATAAAATTAATAAAGGTTTTATGGCTACGATTCGATGAAATTTCCAATTTATACGCTATATTTCCATAATTTTTCTGAGACTATGCCATAAACATTTATGCCGAATATTAATATTATTATTATTAAACGATTTCCATATATTTCATCTCTTTACAGTTGCCTTGAACTGAAACTGAAGCAATAAACATTCATCGGGAATGAAGCAAAAATGATTTGAAATCTGGTTACAGCATTTAGCAATAATCGAGTCTGTACTTGTGCCATAGAAGACATATGATAATATATCAGTAGTTATATAAGTTTTAGTTTATAATTATGTTTTTTTTATATATCAAAATATTGTTTAATAGTTTTACACACACACACACACACAAAGCATACCCTGTACCCATTGCAATTGGCCACTAGAAAAAATTATCCAAAAAAAGGCAGGCAACATTTGCAGTTCTAAATAATCCTGAAACATCAGCAAAAGTCAATTGGATCTTAGTTAAATCTGTAATTCATATAAATGCATAGTTATCACATCGATTTCAGGTAAATTTTCTATCGATATCACATCAATTTCACGTGGACTTCAAACCACAAATATCGAATCACGTATTATATATATATTTCGGCTTGTTGTGATTTATCATAGATATAATTATACGATATTTCTTTCTAAAGTGTGAAATGAAGCATAGCAGCTGCCACTGCTTGAAGCGCACTGCTTGCACTGGCAGTGGCAGTGCACTGCTTGAAGCCTCTACGTAAGTTTATGTGAGCTCAGTAAAGCCAAGAAAAGCCTCAAACCTGGTTACAGGGTATCGCGTAGACAATCTTCGATTAAAAAGTCTAAGAACTAAATGTAGTTCATATTAATTATTATTAATATTATCGATATATGATTATGATTATATATATATAAAAATATATAGACTATTTTTTGTACCTATAGCCATACATAAATATATATCAAGAATATAAGTTGAAGTTAATTGAAACATAAGCTCAAAACTTTTTGTCTGAAAATTTCTATCTTTGGGGATAAAATGGATTTGGGATGAGAAAAAGGTAAGTTTACCCTTATTATATAAAGAAGATATAGAAGATATGATCATATATATATATTCTATATGTTTGAAACATAAACTAAAACAATGTATGCCTTGATAAGAGAAACTCTAATAGTCTGCGTTCTTTGATCCTTGCTGGAACTTTCAATACAATTTTGGCTACATTTGTTCTCAAACATTGTATCTACACACACACTCAGACACACACTCAGACACACACAGACAGCTCCTAAAAGGGAAATCAATTTTAATGCAATGGAAGTAAACTACCTAAGTTAACTTAGTTCTATGCCTTGGCACCCAGTCGGAGCAACTGGGAAGCAGCTCACAAGTTTATAGCCGGCTAAGAAATAACAACAAGTCGAAAGTTTTCTTACGTTTCTTTTTTCTGCTTTTTTGGAGGCTCAGAGGCTGGCCCTAGGCAGAGATCCACTTGGTAAAAGGCAACTTTTCTATGCAACAAGAAACAGTTTCCCCTCCCCTCACCGCAGCTCGAACACACACAAAAGCCTCAAGGCAAAAGGAGAAGTCAGGCAAATAGAAAAAGTTGCCGCGAATTTTTAAATTGAAAATAAGCTGCCAGGTAGTTACAGGTAGCAAAGATTAAGCGTGGAATTTAAGAGCAGTAAAAACAACATTAAAAACAAAGAAACACACACAAAAAAATCTCCAACACTTGTGCCATAATAATCGCTTTAATTACAATTAAAATGAAACTGTAATGACTTTGCAGTTCTTTCTGCTATGAAGATGAATGACTGGCCATCCATCCAGGACACTAGATAGCAGCAGGAGCAGAAGCAGGAGCAGGATATGGGCTAGGCCAAAGTCAAAGTCGCGATGCTATTATAATGCTAATGACGTTTAATCGTTTTCAGCTAAGGATTGTGCAGAGACCTCAGTAAATTAGCATAAAGTTGAAGCGTTTAGCAGCCGGGCGGCACTTGCTGAACTTTTCTTATGGCCATTTAAAGAGTTTTGCCACTTGGCCAACTTCATTGTGCTGCTGTGTCTATTAAATAAGATCAAGCTACTTTGCCAACTAATCGATGCCGGCACTCGTAATACCCGCATTACCCTATAAGATCCTTAAGGATTATTCTTGTCAAATTTTTTGCTTAAATTTTAATTAAATTTTTCTTTTAATCGATTTCTATTTGCGTTTTGGCAAATGCCAAATTATCCACTTATGAGGCTGACATTTGATATCACACGGAAAAATACCTGATATAAATATGTATGTATGTTTCTATGTATGTTTGTATGTTTGTATGTTTGCATATGCAGCTGCAAAAAGGAAATGCGCATTTTCTCATGTTTCCAGCGCCGTCTTAATGACACTTTTAGGTTTAAGAAACTAATGAACGCGTTTTTCGCGCAAGAAAACTTAATGAAAACTAAAATTTGCTGGAAATTCATAGTCTTTAAAGTATTTAATAGAAACTTAGTGGGAAAACTAAGAAAAACTTAAAGAGAAAAATAGCAACACTAAGAAAATAAGCAGCTAAATCCACAAATATTGCAACAAATTTATTTATTTATTTAATTAATTAAAGTCAGCTAAGAGCAGCTGACTACAAATATTGACAATTTAATACAAAATTTAAAATAATTTTAAATTAAAATAAAAATAATAAAAATTACAAATTTAAATTAAAATTTTAAAGTTTAAATCTGGGGAGTAATAAATATAAGGAAAATTGATTTAATTTAAAACGACCCAACATTTGTTGCAAGGATTGGGGAAAACCCAGAAAAACCCAATCAGATCAAAAGTATTAGTAAAGGAGTATTAGATTAAGTTGGGGGATAGAAAGAAAAGGAGGTCAAGGCACTATTCCAAGCACACCAATGCCATATCATATCATTCGTTTTTAAAAGCTTTGGAGATGAGGCTAAATATCTACAGGGGTAGATTTAAATAATCATAGGAAATGTTTCCACCTCGATCTCATAGATCCTGAACCAAGCAGAGGAATTGTAGTTCCTAAATATGAAAGGTTAGTTAAGAAATCTATGGAAACTAACGTAGGGAAGTTTGACTCGTATATCCCATAATTTAAGTGTTGGATTAATTTAGAATTCGATTCAATTTTGTATGTATCTTTTTTTTCAATACCTCCAGACATTTAATTTTAAATTTTAATATTTAAATTTATTTATTATTAATCTATTGGGTTGACCGAAAAGAAATCGTTGATTTTTTAAAATAAAGTAAACATTTGGTTGACCGAAAAGAAACCGCTGATATGTCATACAAAAGAATGCCTGAAGAGCGGGTAAAACCTTTTAAAAGTGTTAAAACTGAATTTTTCTTGGTTGAAGCTCAATTCGAAAATGTTTCTTAAATATTGTATTCTATTAACGAATTTTTTATAACTTTTATAACTTCATTTATATCTATGCTATAAGTCGATTCTAAATAAGTACATAAAACTATAAAAATATTATATGATAAATAAAAAGATAATTATCTATTATAAATAATATTTGTATATAATATTTTTTTATTTTATTTTACATATTTATTTTATTCGGAAAGACGGCTAGGAATAGTCGACATTACAATCAATCATTATATTAAAATTAAAATTAAAAATCATTAAATTTAAAAGTAAAAATAAGTAAAAAAAAAGAGAAAAAAGTAGAAGTCTGGGGCAAAATAAAAAATGATTTTGAATTTGAATATAAATTTAAATTTAAATAGTCCCAACATTTGTTGCGAGGATTGGGAAAAACCCAATCAGAACTATGAGTTTTAGTAAAGGATTCACCGAAGGTGGTTGAAAAGCGAAAGTTTAATAGATCGAAGAGAATGTTTTGAAGAGAAAGCATGAGAGTGTGAATTGTAAGGAAAACAAAGAAAAAGGATTATGCAAGGCATAATCAGTGACTCAAACCGGAAGATATAGAGGAAGATAGTTTCTAGTAAGTCGATAAGGAATGGAAAAATTTAAGCGACTTAAAAGAGAAGAACCTTCAATGTTGCCGTTTATTAACTTATGAGTTAAAGAGGGAAGATTTAGTAAAAGAAGTCAGCTAGAATAGAAAGGCAACCGATAATATTTACATATATATTTGTACATTTTTATTTACACCCAACTCTCTTTTACACGGTTTCTTTTTACACGGATTTGAAGTTAAACCAAAAGTTCAACTTTCTTTAAAAGATTTTTTAATAAAAAAGTCGACGGCGCGAGACCTTTCGAAAAGTAGTCCGACAGATCAAAACTCTATTACCGAACGAAACTCACCATTGGATAATTTGATGGATATCTCCAGTGATGATACCGACTTTAGTCCAGATCGTCGCAAACAATTGCTCAAGTAGCGACGAATAATTTTGTAGCTATGTAATAAAAAAAATATTTTTTTTCTTTATTTCTATTCTAATTTTTCTGTTCTTAATTCTGGATTAACAGATTTTTCACCAGTATGAATTATGTATTTTAAGTTTTAATGCTCAATAAAATGCCATATGAACATCCAATTTGTATGCATATCTGAAATTTTATAGTTTTCAACATTTTTTACACGGTTTTTCGACGTAAATATAGTTCTTTATTACATCTTACACGGTTTTCAAATCACACGGAACGTATCCCCAATTTTACTATAGGAAACGCCTCTTCTTTTACACGGCTTCTTTTTACACGGATTTCTGAGGAACGTATCTACCGTGTAAAAAGAGAGTTGGGTGTATATAATTAATACGTAAGTGCGTAGCTTTTATTTTCTAAAATTGACCCCGCAACGTGTCAATCTAATCCTAAGTTTTTGCTCTTGGACTGCTGGATAACTACCCGATTTGACTCGATACTACTCGATACTACTTAATACTACTCAAAAGCAGTGTCTGCCTCTAAGCCAAAGCTGCAGCTTTGTCTTTTGATGCAATTGAAGTCTGTTAACTCCACAGGCGACTCCAGCGCGTTAAATGAATTCTTTGGCGGTATCCCGCTGCTTCCATGTTTGTTGTCATTTACTGATTGAAATACCCATTAAGTATTTACACCACAGGTATCTATCATATTGTATTGTATTGTATATATAGACATTAACATATCAGAGGAAAACTGCCACGAAATGGCAACAAATTAACTAATTTTAAGCAGCTTCAGTGCAGTCTCAGCCGAAGACAAAGGAAAGGCCTAAATGCAGCGATAATCGTTCAGAGAGATATGTATATAGATATCTATCATAGATATATATATAGCGATGAGAGGTGAATATAAAGCAAAGCTATTGGAACTATCAATTGTATATAGAAGATCTGGTTAAGCTTAGCGTGTGGCTGTTGGAATAGCTGAGGTTAAAGCCATTGTAGGCAGAGGCAATAGAAAGATTTCAGATATCATTTCATATGAGGAAAGTTGTTAAAAGCTATATATATTTAACATATAACTGATTGAATTAGTTAAGCATTCAGCATATGCCTCAAATTTTCCACCTTTGCACTGAAAATTATTGCCAAACATAAAGAAATATCTCCTCCTCGGCAGCTTTTCTTGGCACTTGAGTTAAAAGAAAACTGAGCTATATCCCCGCCAAATGCACTTGACATAATGAAGGCAATATATAAAATATCGCAGTAAGCTGTAATTAATCATATTTGGTCAAAGTGCATATGGGATTATATAGGCATCCGATTCATGCAGCGAGCGCAAAAAAAGAGACAGAGGAAAAAAATGATGATTTGGTTAAGTTGTGCTTTTACTTTTTGTTTAAGAACTTTTCATTTAATTTAAGTTGCCCCTTTGAACACTATATGTAAAAAAAATAAAACATATATAAAAATATCGAATGCAATGCACATCGCTTGGGGGATATGCATAAAAGGCCATAATGAAATTGTGCAGAAACCAAACGAGCAAGGAGAGCCTAGAGTCACGCCCGAAACTGGCCGCACTTAGTAGTGCTGGCAATGGATATACACATAGGCTTCAGTTGCCTACTATGAGGAAAGGAAACATATCACGTGCAACCAGCACCCACACACACACACACACACACACACACACCCAAACCAATGATGTCTGTGAGGCAGCCACTGAAGCTCTGGTCCCTGGTCCTGGCCCTGGTCCAATGCTGTTTGCATTTTTCGCATGAAATTGACGTTTCATTTGTTATAATATGCATTGAGGCAACATTTCGATACTCATAAATATTTAACAGACATTCATCTGTTGGGAGAAACGTTAAAGGCGACACACCGGACCAACGGGGCCAACGAGGGTCCTCTGTGTTGCAACAGGATGCGGATATCGCATCGATATACTGAGGATACAGATACAGATACAGATACAGATACAAATGGAGAGATACTCGTACGTGTACGTGGTATACGTGTATATGCACATTATGGTCATAAAAAGCTTGAGGTTCCTCCACCCCCTACCCCTCCCACATTACCCCCATCTGCTCAACATGGGCGTTGACACATGCAACCAACAACAGCAACAACCACAGGAGCAGCAGCAGCAGTGGCAGCAATAATAATAACAACAACAACAACAACGCGCTGAGGCTCAAAAGGATCAGACGGTCGACGTTGTCAAGTGCATTAATTATTGATTTAAATCATTTCCCAGACTCCACACGGCTGCTTCGAGAAGTTCCCCAAGCACTTTTCCTGCACCTTTTTATCATCTTTAGGCTTAAGACTTGTCACAGCAGCTTCGAAACTTATTAACAAATATTATCATAACATTAAGGGGTTAAGGCTTTTAGAGTCTTGAGTTTGTTAACACTCAATCTTGGCTTAAAGAATCCTTGTCCAGTGCTTGCTTTAAGACTTATTAACAAATATTATCATAACATTATGGGGTTAAGGCTAAGAAAGCCTTGAGTTGGTTCTAAGTTCTTTATAGACAAATCTATTGCTGGTTAACTCTCAAACTTGGCTTAAAGAATTCTTGGCCTGTTCTTAGTTCAAAACTTGTTAGCAAATATTGTTAGGGGGTTAAAGCTAATAATTGACTTGGCTTAAATTTGTTAGCTGAAAGAAACCCAATCCAAAACTTATTAGAAAATATTCTTATGGAGCTAAAGCTTATAGAGTCTTTAGTTAGTTCTAAGTATTAGACAATTCTACTTCTGGTTAAGTCTCAAAAATGTTGGCTAAAAGTATCCAAAACTTGGTTCAAAACATATACCGAAATATCATATTATTATGGGCTTAAAGCTTATAGAGTCTTGGGTTAGTTCTAGTTAATTTCTGGTTGATTTTGTTCTCAAAAATGTTGGCCAAAAGAATCCAAATCCAAAACTGGATTCAAGTCTTATTGACAAATATTCTTATGGGGTTAAAGGTAATAGAAGTTTTGAGTTAGCTCTAAGTATTTCTTAGACGATTCTCTTTCTGGTTAATTTCTCTCAAAAATATTGGCTAAAAGGAATCGTTGACCAAACTATGGTTCAAAAGTTATTAGCACATATTATTAGGGGTTAGGTATGTCTAGAATTAGTTTTAAGTTTTTCGGAGACAAATATATTTCTGTTGGCTAAAAAGAATCCAAAACTTGGTTCGAAACTTATTAACAAATATTATCATAACATTTTGGGTGAAAGGTAAGAAAGTCTTGAGTAAGTTTTTAGTATTTCTAAGACAATTATATTTCAGGTTAACTCTCAAACTTGGCTTAAAGAATGGTTGGCCAGTTCTTGGTGCAAAACTGATTAACAGATATTATTTTGGGGTTAAAGGAAACAAAGTCTTGAGTTGGTTCTAAGTGTTTCTTAGACAAATATATTTCTGGTTAGCTCCCAGAAATGTTGGCTAAAAGAAATCCTTGGTCAAAACTTGTTTCAAAGCCTGTTAACAAATACTAGTATCATCGTATTATGGGGTTAAACTTAAGTCTAACTTTTTCTTAGGATATTCTATTTCAATTGCATTTTCCTTCCAGCCACAAAAGGAGTCTCCACTTGCAATTGAGCTCAGTTTGAGCCACTAAACCCAAACCTAAGCGTAGAATTTGTTAAAAGACCTTTTCAATCAGTTTGTAGCTCAAGTGGCGAACACTAACCCAATTTCTTAAGCCTAATTGAAGACGATTAAAGAGGCGCCGTCCTGAAAATGTCTAAGTGCATAGAGAGAGAAAAGAGAAGAGAGAAATGAAAAATGAAAGTAAAATTTTGTTAGATAATTTACCCATTTAGCATTTAAAACTCATTTGAGTCAGTTATGTGAGGAGCTCACGGAACTTGCAACTGCAACTGCAACTGCGGCCCAGACGTTTGGCATGTGCTACATGACTCTTGTTGTTGCTGTTGCTGTTGTTGGGAAATTTTTATAACGTTATTTCCCATCTGAGTTAAGTAGCAACACTCGCACAATTTTTACCCCACATCGCATAATTACGCAAAGTGTGGCCACAAGTCGAGAGTATTCAACGAAAAGATATCCTAGACCTCAATCGGAAAACAATACGAATTCAAAAGCAATGACCTGTGACCTTTAATGCCAACAATTGTTAGCTGCTCAGGCTAATAATAATAGTCTGTCGTTGCTTTGTTTCTGATCGGATATAAAAATATGTTTTCTGCTTCTCATTAAGCCGCAGCTTTCTGTGCATAGGGTGTTAGGCCAGGCGACTAGACCAGGCTGAAAGCTGCGGCTGGTGGCAAAAACTGTAATTAGTGGTCCGGAATTAGTGTTATCATAGAGCGCAAAAACATTGGGAGGATCCCCTGCCCAGAGCCAGAGTCAGAGCCAGAGCTAGGGCGCTCGCCAAAAAGGCAAGCAGCGAGCTCAAAAGTGAAATGAAACACACGCTGATAGTTTTTTAATGTGTGTGCGAGTGTGTGTGTGTGTGTGTGTGTGTGCGTGTTGATGTATTCGTACATTGGCGTATGAATGGAAACAGGTGTAAGCTTTACACTTCCCATTTTGCCACCCATTTGCTGCTTTCAAGGCACTTTCCATCATTGAAGACTGCTTGCCACATGCCACACCCCCACCCCTCTCCTATCTTACCCCGCTTAGAGGCAGGTCCATCAGTGCCAGTGAGGCAGAAGCTTAGCGAGCTGCTAGCTTCATAAAGCGTGCTATTTGGGTCAACAACTCGACTGTGGCAGCCACAGCCAATGCGACTGCGACTAACACTGCGAGACACAGGCTGTAGGCTGTGGGCTGCTGGTTGCTGGTTGCACGTTGCAGTTGGCATGTTGCATGTTGCAGGCCAAGGGGGCAAGGTGCAAAATCGACGGCCGCTGATGGATGGGAGGCCAAAAGTTTTTTATGAACTGTTAAATTTCCAATTAGCGCTGATTGTTGCGATTTAACTGAAAGCAAACATCGCGTTTGAGGTGTGACCCCAAGGATAATTGTTCGGGTTATGGAATTCCACTGACTTCTCGGACGGACCAAAAACTTGTGCAACTTGTTGTTAAACCTTTGAGCAGAATTTTACATATGTTGCAAGCAGTTGTTAATAAATAGCAGAAGCAATTAATATATATAAATAAAAGAAATATTGTATGGAAATTTGGAATATTTATAGAAAAATTTCCTTTCTCTGCGTATCCTTGGCCTATGGAAGCTTCGAGTTAGAGCACAGTACTCATATCCTTTGATATCCTACTCTATTTCCTACTTATTTCTTACCTTTTCTATTCTACTTTTTCACTTTTTATTCCTTATTTATATAACTTTTGATCTGATTGAGCGGCACTGGATTTTCCCCAACTCTTGCAAAAAATTTTGCATCACTTAAATAGTTTTTTTGTTTTTGAATACTGCCAGATATTTTAGTTTTTTTTTTGTTTCTAATGCCACCAGTTTACTTACAATATTATGAATTGTATATCTATTATATTTGTTTATATTTTTATTACTAACTACTACTACTTTTACTCGACGTTGAATAAAATAATAAATATTGGGAGTACAAATTATTTCAGTCCGTTTTTTTGTTTAAAAAATGGGGTTTTTTTTTTATTGAAAAAAGTAAAAAGTAAAAAATAAAAAATAAAACATCATTCAAAGTATTGTCCGTCGGAAGCGACTACTTTTTCCCCAACTCTCTGGTAATTTTCGAATACCATTTCGAACAAAATGAGTCCTCTCTGGCCTCGATCCAATCATCGAGCCATTCTTTGATTTCTTCAAATGAGCCGAACCTGTGGCCAAATCGTTTTGCATCCGTCGAAAAGTAGTCGGAAGGAGCCAGGTCTGGATAATACGGCGGGGGGTAAGACCTCCCTTTTCAGCGTTTTCAGGTCATTTTTGACCTTGGGGCCGAGCGTTGTCATGTTGCAAAATCACCTTGTAATGCTTTACCGCCGTTTCTGGCCGCTTTTCATAAAATGCATTGCTCAGACGCCTTAGTTGTAGTCGATAACGATCCGCATTAATGGTTTCGCCTGGATTTGGCAGCTCATAGTAGATCTACCCTATGCAGAGCATGACCTTTGAGCCGTGGATGTTTTGCTTTGGTGTCGATATAGACGATGATGGGAAGGGTTCACCAGGCTTGGCATATTTTTCTTCTTGGTATTATCGTAATATATCCACTTTTATCTCCAGTCACGATCCGGTGCAAAAGCAGTTCCGAAGTGAAAAATCGCCTTTCAACATCTCTCGGCTTCCACTCGCACGGCACCTAATTTCGTTGCCAATTGTTTTAACCAAAAGGAAATTGCTTGCTGAGTCACTCCCAACGATTCTGCGAGTTCAGTTTGCATTTGGCACCGATCTTGATCCAATATAGCCTGCAAATCCTCATCTTCAAACTTTTTGGGTTGGCCAGGACTAAAATCACCACTTTTGAGGCGTCGAACCACTCTCTGCAGGCCTTATCGGTTGGAGCAGATTCACCATAAACTTCCACAAGCATTCAATGGGCTTCAGCTGCACTTTTCTGCCCAATCAAAACTTCCCGCAAATGTTGTTTATTTAACACAAATTCAGACATTTTCGAAGAGGCAAAACACAATGTTGTGTTCTCAAACAGACGCTGATGCACTCTAATTATTATTGACAGTTATCAAACCTTTCCAATGGAATATGTAACACTTCCAAGATTGGCCACAACCTACAGGTTGAGCCATCCTTTGAAAACGGACCGACTTAATTTGTACTCCCAATGTTTTTAGGCGATTACCTGAAACAGTTTTTAAAAATCGTTGCGTGGTATTCTCTAAGGTAAAGATAAAATATTAAACATACATATAAAAGATATATATACAGATGATAAAAATATGCTAAGAAAGAAAGAGAAAGCATGTGAAAATATGAATCAAATAAGTTTTAAATGGAAGCTAAACTGTAAGAATAAAAATAAATAATAAAAAAGAATATGAAAAGTGGATTGTTTCTATCAAATGCAGATTCAAGCCAGAATATATTCACTTCTCAGAGCAATCTCTTGTATAGCTTCAGGCTTAATACTATCAGTAGATAAAGCCCAGTTTTATAGATATTTTTTGTGCCCGCTTTCAGATTTATTTCTTCCGCTTAGAACGTCAATTAGTTCCATCTTGAAACACTTATCGAAAACGTGTTGGACTTCTCGTGGTTTTAGACGAAAAGAAGATGGAAGATTATTGTTTCGAGTGCATGTCCGTGGGGCAGGCGTGGCAAGTTGGGTGGCAGTTGCAACAAGCGGCAGGCGGCAGGCGGCAAGCGGCAAGCAGCATTGCAATAAAAATTGTTTATTGGATTGTAAAAAAACGCGAACTAAAACAGAAAAAAGACTTCAAAATTGCCTGACGAATTTGAAACGTATTTTTACAGTTGGCACTCAGAATTTAATTAAAAAATGTGAACTATTCTTATCTCTATCTCTTTCTCGCTTTCTATCTATCTTTTTTATGCCTTTGTCTATTCGTTTTTTGTCTCTGTCTCTTGCATCTCGCTTTGCACTTGAACTGCCAAAGCAATGCAAGAGCAATAATTTTCATGTTGTGCAAATTGTGTTGGAACTCTCAAACAATAGGCCTGAAAACACAAGAGACCGTAACGCACACAATAAATGCCAATAGGCGAGTGCAGAAAACAACAACAATTAGCACAACAATTCCAACAACAACAACACCAACAACAACGACAACAACTACAAAAAGAAAATCAAAAAACTGGACTTAGTAAAAGAAACTTCGCTCCTTTTAAACTTTGTTCAAAAGTCAAAAGATTTGCTGGCAGAGAAGTGTCTGACAATGGGGGAAAGGATTAAACTGGGATGGGCAATTGCTTTCCTAAAGGTGTTGCCAGCTTGGCATACACACACACATTCACACACACACTCCCATGCACACACACCCAAAACAATTTATAAATAATAATTTTTTGTTGTCTACTTTCAGGCGCAGTTGTCGTCTACAGGCAACTGGTAACTGGCACGCGCCTTTGTCTAGCCCAAGACAACAACAATGATAACAACGATAAGTATGACTGTTGACCCTAATGATAGACTATAACATACCCTGTAATACCGAGGAGTGTGAGATTACGATAAAATATAAGAGTTGTGTATAAAAGTTCCATGAGAAAAGAAACGAATTATTTTAAATTAAATATAAAAATTTAATAAAAATTATTTAATATAATATGAACTGTTTTTTTTTATAAAAGTTTACTTAATAAATAATAAAATAAATTAATTTAAATATATAAAAATAAATAGTAAAATATATAAAATAAATATATAAATTAAATAATGAAAACTAATTATGTTAAATTCAATATAAAAATATAATAAAAAATATTAAATCTAATATGAACTGTTTTTCTTATAAAAATTAACTAATTAAATAATTAAAAAAATTAATTTAAATATATAAAAATATATAGTTAAATATATAAAATTAATATATAAATTAAATATATATATATATATATATATAAGGAAAAACTAATTATTTTAAGTGAAATATAAAAATTTAATAAGAATATTAAATATAATATGAACTGTTTTTCTTTATAAAATTTTACTGATTAAATAATTAAATAAATTAATTTAAATATATAAAAATAAATAGTTAAATATTTAAAATTGATATATAAATTAAATAATGAAAAACTAATTGCTTTAAATTAAATATAAAAATATAATAAAAATATTAAATATAACATGAACTGTTTCTCTTATAAAATTTAACTAATTAAATAATTAAATTAATTAATTTAAATATAGAAAAATAAATAGTAAAATATAATATATAAAATTAATAAAGAGATATATAAGAAAAAACTAATTATTTTAAATTAAATATAAAAATAATATAAATTGTATTAAATATTAAATGCATTTTTTTCTAACATTTAACTAATTTAATAATTAAATTAATTACTTTAAATATATAAACATAAATAATAAAACATTATAATATATAATAATATATAAATTTAATGGATATATGTATAAGAAAAACAAATTATTTTAAATGAATATTTAAATTATAATAAAAATATGAAATAATATAAGAATGAATTTTTTAGCATTTAACTAATAAAATATTCAAATAAATTAATTTAAGTATATCAACTTTAAATAATTTAATATATGTAGCTAATATCTAAATATATAGATAATATGAGTATATTATACAAATACAAGAAAAAATTATTTGAAATTAAATATTAAAATATAATAGATAATATATA